>JAVGWX010000013.1:65267156-65502156 GCA_036924085.1 Ariolimax columbianus | reverse complement strand
GTTGCAGCTATGATTCTCATTGCTTTATTCTTTCTTATCAGCTGTGTTTGACTGCTTCTCTACTGCTTTCTGTGGGGTTTTCTTCTCAACCTCCGCAACTACTGCTACCTGCGTAGGTGGTATTTCCACAACCACTGCACCAGCTATCGCTACCTCATCACTCTCGCTACTTGCGAGTTGCAATACGACTTGTATTTCTACTCTTTTGAATTTATTCCTCGTCTTCTTACTTACTTCATTTGGAAGCTCTCTCTCTCTCTTTGGCTACAGCAACTACTACTGTTTACTAAGGCAATTTCCCTCCTATGTCCGTGGCTCCTTTGAGCAACACGTAATCGGGTTCAATGTCTGAGAAATCAGATCCGATAATAGGCAACGAGCTCGTCTCTTGATCAGACGATGGTTGACCGTGGGCCTCTTGCCTCCTCTCACTTTTCCTAAATGCTTTTAGGCATCCTATTTTGACTGTCTCCACCGAGTCCATCCTTATGCTCTTCTTTATAGGAGTCAAAATGCCACCACCTAAAGGAATTGTTCCTATTTCTTCTCTTTTAGTGACAATCTCGCTGACTACCTCATCCTCTGCAACGTCTTACAAATGATCCAACTCGCCTTTGTCTCCTACCGTCCCCACTGCCTCATCCCCACTTCCTCGACTGGCCATGTTTCGCACATAAGCCATTTCTCATGTCCGGCCTCCTTTAGGAGCCTGTCAGTGATATCTGCCATTTGTATTTCTAGGGTGACGATACTCTCTGTCAAAATCTACTATCTTAGTTCTACTGTATTAGTAAAGTAAAGTAACCCATAGCATTACTGCCGTAGGGGTGTGAGGTGTTAGCGATCTCACATTTCAAAGGCTCGGATATATGAGGGCGGTAGCCATCTCCTTTCCCTCACCGCTTTTACTTCCTGGACTGAACCGGTACCCATTTAAGGCTGGGTCGACCCGGGAGCCATTGCGGTTTGAAAAAAACATTACCGCCTCAACTGGGACATGAACCCAGAACCACTCAGATGCGAGGCTAGCGCGCTAACCACTGCGCTACACGGCTCCACAACTTCTACTGAGCTCTGCCTAAAATTCTAGCTTCCTTATTCTATCTTCCCTCCTGAACCTGTCAGTCGCTTTAAGGCAAACAATCTTAAATAGCTCTCTGAGCTTATTGGTCTCTTTATGGGGCCCCTTCCTTCTACCTTATTTCCCTACTCTCCATCCACGTGGTGTACTCTATCCTCCCACATCCTACCCTATTGGCTGACCCGCCTGATAGCATCACGCCATAAAAAGGGGACACACATTTCCCACCCCACCATGATATTCCCGAGTGCCTGACACTTGTAACATCTAAGAGCTCTCTTGTACCTCCTGATAGTGGCCATAAGTATCTACATCTCTCATTCTTTCATAGGCGTCTCAGTCTTTGCAAATCATGCGCATGGTAGGCTCTCTGTGAGTAGGCTCTCACAGCACATGTCTGGGCGCTGAATAGGGAAACCATGGGCTTCCCCTCTCGGCCTCGCTGCTGTAATCCAAAGGAATGCAAGACATGAAAATGTGGCGCCAGCTCAGCTGCAGGAGCTGTCAGAATGAGTTCGCAATTTTGAAATCATGCGCCTTAGGTGCTACCACTCTGGATTTTCTGTCTGGGTTTACTCCCGTAGCCCAACCCTCTCCCGAGGTTTCAACAAGGCAGTGGAGTCGTTGCCCGCAGATGCTAGTTACTCGAGACATACGATGAAACTCTCATCGTCCTAAGACTAGCCAGAACTCCCTGGGTCTTTTGGGTCTTTAAATCAGAGTTCCTCCTCTCCTAGGCGAACTGCATGAACAGGCTAACGAGCTTCGTCTACCCGGGTTTAGAGTCAGTTTACCTTCTCTTAGACTGGCTGCCAGGCAAAGCTAATGAGCTCAATCTGCCCGCCCAGTTATACCGCCGGGTACTCGGTGGCGTCCCACAGCAGGCTCTGTAAGAAACAGGGGGCCCCTCATGAAGGAGCTGCTGGGGACACAATAATGTAGGAGGGGCAATTGGCATAGAAACTTCTGAACGGCAAACCGAACAGTGAATCCAGTGGCGATCTCTACACCTGGAAAAGAGACGCTTCACTTTCCTTTAACGAGAGAGACGTCCAGCCCAGACTTCGGTACCCGCCGCCCCCCCCCCCCCCCCAATCTCTACACAGCTAAATATAGGCTAAACTAAACTCACATAAACAATATATATTATATAAACACAGGTTAACCGGCAATTAATATATCTAAAAGAAAAACACACAACTGTCAATCACTAACGAGCCTGTGGGGAAAAACAAATTATTTCACACAATTGAAAGTAATTTAAAAATTGAAAAAATATATCTTACTTTTGTCTCCATTCAGCTTCTGGACAAAAACACTTTTAAATTACTTTAACCTAAATTACTCTAACCTTAATTGCTCTAACCTTAATTACTCTAACCTAAATTACTCTAACCTTAATTACTCTAACCTAAATTACTCTAACCTTAATTACTCTAACCTTAATTACTTACTTACTTAGTCACTCCTCTTCTACCGTGAGGTGTAGATGTTACCTTAATTACTCTAACCGTAATTACTCAAACCTTAATTACTCTAACCTAAATTACTCTAACTAACACGTGTCCCTTCTTTTTACCTCTTTGGATTCTGAATTCCTACATTTCTTAATTACTCTAATGTTCTGTCCTCCTGTTTGGGTTCTGAGAATCCACCTAATTACCAGTGACTATTACGAGACCCTTGACCGTTGCATAATAACAATATTGGTTTCATGGCACTATTAATTTGATATGCATGTAGCAGCTCTAGCTGGTTGACCTACCGTAGCAGATGGTGCAAGGGGTCTGCAATAACTACATTCTCACTTCAAAAAAATTAACTATGACACTAATTGAAAATAAAACACAACAATGACACTTTATTTCTACAATCTCCCAACTGACTCCCATATCTTCACTCAAAACAAAACATGTCTGGTTGTAAAAAAATATGAACGTAACTAAACAAAACTTGAGTGCTAATTACAACTTGATATATGAACCATAACTTGATAGACGAACTGTAACTTGATAGACGAAGCGCTATGTAGATTGCCACAAAATGGAAAATTCGTGTTGTTCCACAACCCAGTGGATTCGTCCGTGGTCGTATTTTCCCCGCCGATGGTGGCTTGTAGAAATCGTTGAAGAGCTGGATTGCTGTGCTAGTCAAATATCTCTCTAGTTAGACCGGTTTTTAAGATATTTCTGATAGACGCTTATTCTTGAGATAATTCTGATAAGACGCTGATTCTTTAGTTAATTCTGCTAGGACGCTGTTTTCTTGAGATACTTCTAATAGACGCTGGATTCTCAGCAGCAATGCAAAAATGTAGTATCTAATATGACTAACACCTGCGTGTTCCTCGTGACGCAACACTACATCAGTTTCTAATGAGGAAAAATAAATCCCCCAAAAATTTTAAAGAAGATCAAAGTTAAGTTTAATCAAAATGTAAAAATGGGTATGGTCAGATACCGCACCGAGACGAGAACACAAACAACACCTACGTTACGACCAATAGGCCTTCATCAGGGACAACAAATAACAACAATACTGAACTAGCAAATCAACATATAAGGAAAAACGGTGTACTTATCTGATATAGTATATGTCTACACGACTGGTTGAGTCGGAAGCTCGACTAAAAATCAGATCTTTCTAACAGTTTCTATCTGTTTCTAGCACTAACTATGTGAAATATCACCTTCATTACTATTAAACTTTCCTTGATATGCTGCTGAGCATGTGGACTCTCGTGGTAAAATATTGTCTGCCAAAACTTTCTGGGCTCCAAAATCTATCTACTTTCTCATCGCCGTTATCAAGACGGTCCTGTTCTCCTGGTTGCCTGCCGACGACTAATGTCGACTTGTTCTCTCCGTTCCTTGCACAAGAATGATTCTGTCCTCTTGTCTCTCCGCTATCTCGCTCCAGAATGATTTAATTTGGGCTCTCCTAGCTATCTATATCCGCGGCTGTTTCTAGATCTCGTACCTAAGTGTGTTTATTTCCCCGAGATTCAAGAAAAAATGAGTTAATAGCATATCCGGTCTGAGTCGTCAATATTAATCAGGATGTAACAGGCGTCTATGCGTCTAGGCGTTATGCAAGGTTACGTAGCTTCAACATCTGCGCGACTTGAAAACCAACGCTATGCATTCCAAGCATTCCTATGTCCAGATTTGAGTACATCTGTCCTGGCTAGTTTTGTTCGTTTAATTCTATAAGAAACAATGAATTTCTACTATCAATGATCTACTCCCACCCTTTCTAACTTTAATAAAACATGTCTAAAATCATATCTCTAATAAATATACACAGCTAAGATATGTTACTATCTATCTATCTATCTATCTATCTATCTATCTATCTATCTATCTATCTATCTATCTATCTATCTATCTATCTATCTATCTATCTATCTATCTCTTTCTCTCTCTCTATCTATCTACTATCTATCTATCGCTTTCTCTCTCTCTCTCTCTCTCTATCTATCTATCTATCTATCTATCTATCTATATATCTATCTATCTATCTATCTCTATATATATATCTGCCTGCATGTCTGTCTGTCTGTCTATCTATCTATATATCTATCTAGCTATCTCTCTGTCTATCTATCTATCTATCTATCTATCTATCTATCTATCTATCTATCTATCTATATATATTTCTGTCTATCTATCTATCTATCTATCTATCTATCTATCTATCTATCTATCCATCTATTCATACATCCATTCATCCATCCCTCCGTCTATCTATCTATTTATCTATCTATCTATCTCTCTGTATATCTATCTATCTATCTAGATATATATATATATATATCATTCTCTCTCTCTATCCATCTATCCGTCTATCTATCTATCTATTTATCTATATATCCATTTCTCCCTCTGTCTATCTATCTATCTATCTATATATCTATCTATATATCTGCTTGTCTGTCTGTCTATCTATATATCTAGCTATCTCTCTCTCTCTCTCTCTCTATCTATCTATCTATCTATCTATCTATCTATCTATCTATCTATCTATCTATCTATCTATCTAACTGTCTGTCTGTCTGTCTGTCTATCTGTCTGTCTGTCTGTCTGTAATTCTGTATGTGTGTCTGTCTGTCTATCTATCTACCTGAATTCTTACCTGTTCTCTGTCATGAAAACGAAAACAAAGATCGTAAGAAAACAATCCAGAGTTCATTCCCTTGATTTCATACAAAACTGCATGGATAAAGCTGCTGAGCAGCGCATCAGCTGCGGCGATCACCGATTCATAGCTGGTACTCAAACATACCTGCTGAAGTGTCGGACCGGAGGGTGCAAATATCGCAGTCAAGCTGTAAACTATGATAAAAAGTATTCCGTTCTATGAGCAACATCCTCTTTCTTGCGAAGTCCTTTTCGGAACTTGCCAGCTGGATATTGAGAACGAAGAAGAAGAAGAAGAAGAAGAAGAAGAAGAAGAAGAAGAAGAAGAAGAAGTAAAGAAGAAGATGAAGACGAAGAAGAAAAAGAAGAAGAAGAGGAAGAGGAAGAAGATACAAATGGGATATACACAGGAAACGAAAGAAGTTCACTGAAGAACATATGTTTTAAATTGCCTTTTTGAAACTCACCGTTGAAGTGTATCCATTCTTACAGGAAACAAAACTGCCCAGTGGGACAGACAAAGTAACCTCTTATTCTTCATCTCCTTCTTCTTCTTCTTCTTCTTCTTCTTCTTCTTCTTCTCCTATTTCTTCTTCTTCTTCCTCGTTCTTCTTCAGACGACGACTTCAATGATTCTAGCGAAATCAGCAGCAGTCGACTTCAGACTCCCTACAGCTTCTCGTGAAAGGACACTGGCTGTTGCTAAATGCTACTTCTTTTATCGGTATACGTATTATGGGCAGGACTGTCTTCTCTAAAACGTGTACATCCTTCAAATCTCTTACTGCGCCTGTGGGTCTTATCACCGTATTGTGATTGCAGTTTTCTACCGATTTCAGCAAGTTTCACGTCTCTTCTCACAAGAAACTTCATCACAACATACTATTCCATGCAAGCAGAAGCAGTGTTGTCTGCCATTTTGTATGTATCACGTGACTGTAATAGAGACAAATGGGCAGGAACTTGAGGTGGTAAAACGTTTCAAATATATGGGATCATTGATCAGTAAAGATGGATCGAAGCCAGAGGTAATTGTAAGAATAGCACAAACAACAGCGGCGCTGACTAGGCTGAAACCTATATGGCAAGACAAGCGACTCGCCCTCGGCATAAAAGTTAGAAAAATGCGATCCTTGGTGATCTCAATATTTATGTATGTTTGCTAGACCTGGACCATTACATCAGATATACAGAGCAGAATACATGCAATGGAAATGGGGTGCTATAAAAAAAACTCCTAAATGTCAATTAAAAGGATCGTGTCACGAACGTAGAAATACGACAGAAAGTTGAAAACGCCATTGGCTCTTTTGAAGATTTGTTCACAACAATCAAAAGACGAAAGATGGCCTGGTGCGGGCACGTCGCGAGGTCCCACGGAATTGCCAACTCGATACTCTTTGGTTCCGTACCGGGACAGAGAGGGCGAGGACGTCCAAGGAAAAGGTGGGTGGACAACATCACTGAGTGGTCAGGCCTTCGCCCCGGTGAGATACGTCAGGCGGCAGCAGACAGAGAAAAATGGATTGGGATTTTGGGAGAGTCTTCAAGTGTACCCCAACGACCTGATGGGTTACGGGATGAACTGACCTGAACGTGACTGGTCACCTAGCAGTAATAGGACACAAGTATCCCTAACTAACGGTAATAGTTCCAGCATGCTGTAACTCATTCAGGTAGAACTATAAACAAAAGGTCCCGGTTTGGCTTGGATTGGCATGGCTTCGTTCGTTCTCAATCTCCCGCTACCAAACCCTGAAAGGCCTTAAGTAGCGGAATGTAGTCCAGAGAACGGAATGCGATGTGTCGTAGTTTACAGATTGACTGCGATATTAGCACCTTTCGGGCCAACACATCCGACTTCAGCTAGCATTTTTTGAGTATCGGGTTAGCATTCCCTCTTCGATCCCTTCTCCTTAACCAGTCTGCTCTGCTGCAGCCTGTTATCCAGGATCACCCCGTGGAGGTGTAGAAGGGTCTTGGCAGCTCTGGTTCGGTGGCCCTGACGCTAGCAGTCAGCTATGGGTGGCTGACCGCTGCAGCTCATGTGCTGCTCAGCATCTTGATTCCATACATGTCTTTTCATCCATGCTGCTCTTTTATCATCATAATCTGTTAAAACACGTAGAAGAGAGTATGCCGTCACATTTACTTTACCTTTTTTTTTGTTTTATCTATTAACTTTCATGAAAATATAATTTGTGTGTGAGGAATGGAAATACATAATTTTTTTAATAAGTACGTTAAATCTTTAGTGATTTGTATTACGATCGCCATCATCATCATCATCATTGTCTATCAATTTGAAGGAGAAGAAGAAGAAGAAGAAGAAGAAGAAGATAAATAAGAAGAAAAAGAAAAAAAAGAAGAAGAAGAAGAAAAAGAAGAAGAATAAGACAGTGATGATGAAGAAGAAGAAGAAAAAGAAGAGAGAAAGAAGAAGTGAAAAAAGAAGAAGAAAATATTGCAAAATTCACGGATGGCACAAAACTACGCAGTAGGGTCTCATTTAAAAAAAGAAATGGATATATTTAGGTCAGATTTATATAAAATTCGAAAATGGTCTAAGAGCTGGCAAACAGAGTTTTAAATAGGTAAATTTACAGTCATCCACATGGGTAGATCCAATATGAAACATAATTACAGAGAGGGAGAGAACAATATTAGAAAAAAGAAAAGAAAAGGGACCTAACGATTATGATAAAGCAAACAGGTAAGGTGAGTGAGTAAGTCCAGGTAGTAGTGAAAAAGGCAATTGCAATGTTAGGTATGATAAAAAGAAATATTAAACATAGGAGTAAGGAAGTGATCGTCAAGCTGTATAAAGCATTAGTTAGGCCTGGATTGGAGTACTGTGTACAGGTGTGGAGTCCTTATCGTAGAGGAAATATAAACACGCTGGAAAGGATACAATTAAGCGACAAAACTGGAAGTTGGATTCCAGAATTACAATTATGAGGAAGGATTCAGAAAAACCGGCCTACAGTGTCTATAAAAGATAAGAATTCGAGGTGACCTAATACAGGTTTATAAGGTGATCAACGGAAAGGATAAATCAGACTATACGTGTTTTTTTTATCCAAATGCAACTACCTACAGGAACAAGAGTGAATAGTTTCAAATTAACTAAAGAAAAGTCTACATTAAAAAATGTTTAGTCAGAGAGTGATGAATTCCTGGAAATTCTTGGAATTCCACAGGAAATAGTAGAGGCAGGCCAAATTTTTAGCATTCAAGAATAGATTAGATACGCATAGTTTTTAAAGCAAAGGAAATGTAAAAGAAACTGGTTGTATATACACACTGTAGGATCGTCTAACCCGGTATAAAGACGTTAAGTTAAGTTATTAAGAAAGAAGAAGAAATTACATTTACATATACTTAACTTAACTTAAATTGACGTCTTTATACTGGTTTAGAAGACCGTGTAGAGTTTGTATACAACCAGTATCATTTACATCACCTTGCTCTAAAAGCCATGTGCATCCAATTTATTCTTAAATGCATTAACTGTCCCTGCCTCCACTACCTTCCCTGGCAATGCATTCCAACCATTCACCACTCATATGTAAGACGGGATCAAGATGCTGAGCAGCGAATGAGCAGCAGTGGTCAGCGACCCATAGCTGACTGCTAGCGTCAGGGTTAGCGAACCAGAGCTGCCAAGAGCCTTCTACACCTCCAAGCGGTGATCATGGATAACAGAATGCAGCAGGGCAGACTGGCTAAGGAGAAGGAATCGAAGAGGGAATGCTAACCCGGAACTCAAAAAATACTTACTGAAGTCGGATGTGTTGAACCGAAAGGTGCAAATATCGCATCAAGCTGTAAATTACGACACAACGCATTCCGTTCTCTGGACTACATTCTGCTACTGAAGCCCTTTCAGGGTTTGGTAGCGGCAGATTGAGAATGAACGAAGCCAATCCAAGCCATATGTAAGACAAGGGCCCGACGTCGGGGTGTCTTAGTCAGTATTTTGCTACTGTTCCTGACGTTGTGACGCTGCACGTGCAGCGAGCTGACTAACAAAAGGAGGATGATCGTGCATGCGAGTTATCAACAAATTTAAAGACGAACGTCGATAATAATTTTAACAATTATAAGTTAACTCGTGCAACAACACATATTTTAAAAGAAACAAGATCTGATCAGGATAAAGGAGAAGAACAGATGAAAGCAAATAGAAGAAGAAGAACGACGACAGTAGCAATAATGACGACAGTGACAAAAAGATCAACAAGAAAACATATACGAAGATGAAGAAAATGAAGAAGGAGAAAAACAGAATTTAAAAAAAGAAGATGCAGAACATTAACAACAACATAAGATAAGAAGAAAACGAAATTGACAAAAAGAAAGGAAGAGGAGTACGAAGAAGAAGAACAACAACAAGAGAATAAGAAAAAAAGAAAGAAGAAGATGAAGAAAAAGAAGAAAGGAAGAAGTCAACGAAGAAAAAGAAGAACAAGAAAAGAAGAAAAACAGAAAGAAGAAAATGAGGAAAAAGAAGAAGAAGAAGTAGAAGAAGAAGAAGAAGAAGAAGAAGAAGAAGAAGAAGGAGAAGTAAAGGAAAACAATAACATAATAATAAAAAAAAGAACAAGAAGTAAAATAAGAAGAAGAAGAAGAAGAAGAAGACAGATGAAGAAGATGTTGTTGAATGACCACAGTGAGGAGAATTACTCTCGTGTGCGTCCTGAAAAGAACGTTAAGTGGCGGTTGTCGTAGTTTTACTCACATCCCGAGCGTGCTGATGAAGGTGAACCGGGGACCTCCAGGCGGTTGTATTATGCTTGGCGTCATCTGCGTGTCGCACACTACAAACGGAGTCACGCCAATCCACATCTCGTCAGCCAGACTGCCTTGAAACAGCCTGTTTCCAGGGAACGCTAAATGGAAGAGAGATTATCGTCTTGTGTATTTTGTGCCTGACCCTGAAGCGACATCCTAATCAGTATGTTGTGCTTGCCTGGGCTAGTGTCTCAGTGCCCCAGAAGAAGAAGAAGAAGAAGAAGAAGAAGAAAATGAAGAAGAGACATTTATTTATAATCTGTTCCAACACCCCAGTCTGGTCTTCTTGTATAGCCCTACTGCGTACACGAATCCTAATCACTTTACTCATAGTGCAGTTGCGAACACCCCTGATGTCTAAACATATTAAATGCTTTTCTATTCCTTAGAGCCCTATCTTGTCTTTGGGAGCACAATGAAAGCGAACAAACGGGTCCATTTGGGTACCACTAGGACGAATTAAACAAGACCATAAATTTAATCAACGGTAAAATGAGAAGAGGTCAAGTCGTTTCCACGTGATTATGGCAATCCAACGCACATGGGATCGTAGGAGTAGTGACTAAATTGAAAATGAGCACACGCTGTAGAGTATTCGCACAAGGACTGATAATTTCAGGAAATTCAATTTCCGGGAATTATTTATGGGCGTGGCCGGGCGACGAGAGCGTTATTGCATGAAATATTGAGGATTCTGGGTTATTTTAGTGCACGGAAGAAGAATATATACAGTGGATTATATTGTTGGGTCACTGGACTACCGGTTCTTCAGTGGCGGTTGCACTGTTGTGGGTCCCAACTTCTATTCCAACGGTCTCTG
The DNA here is from genome assembly GCA_036924085.1 of Ariolimax columbianus. NCBI lineage: Eukaryota > Metazoa > Mollusca > Gastropoda > Stylommatophora > Arionidae > Ariolimax > Ariolimax columbianus. Next base: position 65,491,322 of record JAVGWX010000013.1, on the reverse strand, counting down.
TCATAGGCTACAGTGGACCAGTGGATAATGAGTCGCACATCTGTAGCATGGGAATGCAAGACGTTGGTGGTCGTCCTTATTATCGCGTCTTACCTCTGGGGTGCCATATTGATGTCGATGTGTGTGTGTGTGTATATATATAAGGCTTGGCTTTGTTCGTTCTCAATCTCCCACTACCAAATCCAGAAAAGGCTTAAGTAGCAGAATGTAGTCCAGAGAACGGAATACGTTGTGTCGTCGTTTACAGCTTGACTGTGATATTTGCACCTTTCGGTCCAATACATCTGACTTCAGCAAGCAATTTTTGAGTACCGGGGTAGCATTCCCTCTTCGATCCCTTCTCCGTAGCCAGTCTGCCCTGCTGCGGCCTGTTATCCAAGATCACCGCTTGGAGGTGTAGAAGGGTCTTGGCAGCTCTGGTTAGCTGACCCTGACGCTAGCAGTCAGCTATGGGTCGCTGACCACTGCAGCTCATGCGCTGCTCAGCATCTTGATCCCATATATATATATATTATTTATTTATATGTACAGAGAGAGATAGAGAGAGAGATGGAGACACTCATAGACAGACAGGCAGACAGATAGATAGATAGATAGATAGATAGATAGATAGATAGATAGACGTATCATCATCATCAAGTGCCGTCTCCGCAACGGAGGTTGACGGTAATGGATCTCTATCTGCCTCTATCTCGTGCCAGGGCTGGTACACACAGTCTAACTGTGTCCCAACCACATCCTGATGTTGTCCGTCCACCTGTACCTCTGTCACCCTTTGGCTCTCTTGCCATCTACTCTGCCCTCCAAAATAACCTTTAGTAGACTGTCACGGCGCTAGACATGACCAAAATATTATATTTTTCTGCTTATTATTTCATTCAGAAGTATCTGTTCCACCTGGAGTTGTTCCAGAATCTCACTACTGGTTTCCCTATCTTCCCAAGAAACTCGTCCAAGTCATTTCAAAAACCTCATACACTTCTCTTTTCTTTGTCAGGATCCAGGTTTATACTCCATACAATAAAACTGAATGCATATAGCATTTTATGTTTAAGATCTGAGATATCTGATGAAACACTAATTAGAAGCGTTTTGAGGAGGGAAAAAAATCTACACAACCCATACCGGAAGTGAACCCGAGCGATTGACAAGGGCAGCTACTCTAGTTTATCAAGTTATTCCAGACGAATATGGCCCACTTGTGAGATTTAGATCTGTTGTATTTTTGTTTAATTAGAGCAAACTGTAGTTAAATCTCAACAGATGTTATGATATATAGTGTTTGTAAGTAGTAATGTGTTATTACACACATTCACACTACATAGTTTTAAGGTTTAAAACGCTCACATTTACAACAATTTGATTCGGCTGGGTCCGCTTTGCCAAATTTTGTAGTTTGTTGTTATCAAAATTATTATGATGTTATTGTTATCAGTAAAATTAGGCAAGTCAATATTTTGGCCATGTAAAAAGAAACGATACTTTATTGAAAACAATACTAAGGGGAAGGTTGAAGATCAGCGGACAAGAGGTAGTCAGCGCTATAAAATGGGAGAAAAACATCAACAGTAAAAAAAAGTCTCAAAAAGCCAGAAGAGAAGGGTAACTAGTCAGAAGAGAAGGGTAACTAGTCAGAAGAGAAGGGTAACTAGTCAGAAGAGAAGGGTAACTAGTCAGAAGAGAAGGGTAACTAGTCAGAAGAGAAGGGTAACTAGTCAGTAGTTATTATCAGTTATAGTTTAAGTTATAGTATACTTATAATACTACTAGTGAAAATCACATTTGTTAGTATGGCAGAGTGTACCGTCAAGTGAAAAAGGCAAATGCAATGTTAGGTATGATAAAAAGAAATATTAAACATAGGAGCAAGGAAGTGATCGTCAAACTGTATAAAGCTTTAGTTAGACCTAGATTGGAGTACTGTGTACAGGTGTGGAGTCCTTATCATAGAGGGGACATAAACATGCTAGAAAGAATACAGAAAAGAGCGACAAAGATGATAGTGGGATTCCAGAATTACAGTTATGAGGAACGACTCAGAAAAACCGGCCTACAGTGTCTCGAAGAGAGAAGAATTCGTGGTGACTTAATACAGGTTTATAAGATCATCAGAGGAATCGATAAATTAGACTATAACAAGTTTTTTAAAATACAGCCACCTACAATAACACGAGGGCATAGCTACAAGCTGACTAAAGAGAGGTCCAGGTTAGATATTAGGAAATATTTTTTTAGTCAGAGAGTGGTGTCTGCTTGGAATGCATTGCCAGGGGAGGTAGTGGAGGCAGGGACAGTTAATGCATTTAAGAATAAACTGGATGCGCATAGCTTTTAGAGCAAGGTGATGTAAATGTAACTGGTTGTATACAGACTCTGCAGGGTCTTCTAAACCAGTATAAAGACGTTAAGTTAAGTTAAGTTCCCGATTTGAAGTCAATTGCAGCCAACCTTCGTTGCGGAGGCGGCACTTGAATTGAATTGATATCATTTTTATTTTAATAATTAATAATCATTTACGATTCATAGAATCATGCTAATGACGTTAAGTAATGTTACCCTTTTCAGTCTAATTTGGTTAAATTAGTGTCTTACAGTTCAAGGCAGCACTACACCTACATGTGTCAAATAGTTTGTTTTCTCCAAATAAAATAAAAAAATATTAAACTTACATCATTTACATTATTAATAATTTTGTATATGATCTATGGCATTCAAAGTACATATAATCCAATATTAGTTTTTTTTGTCTTGTCTTATCAACTTGTGCTGTGAAGCGCCATGAGGAACTGTGGTTTTCCATCAAGGGCCAGATACATCGCTGAAGTTGTCGATTTAGAATATCCGCAACATTTTCAATCCATCCCGTTCTCGGTCTGCCACGGTTGCGAAAACTTGATCTTCATGCATTTTAGACGCACAAAAGTAGTTGGTACAGTTGTATTCTGATTAGGTAGCCGAACCACTTGATTCGCTCCAAATTAATATATTCTGTTCTGGGTCTTGCTTCAGCAATGTTTTGCACCTCTTCATTGCACATTCTGTCTCTTCTTATTAGTATGAAGCATTAAATGTCATTAATGTGGGGAAGCAGATGCCACTTAACTTCTGTTTTGTACTTTCCAAATGTATTGTTGAATTGTATTTTAGCATTACCAAATCAATAGCATTACCACATTATCTTTATTTTGTGTCCCGGTGAAAGTCTAAATCGGACTTGCATTCTTCTTCTTTTTCTCCATCGTTCGTTCTCAAACTACCGCTACCAAGCCCTGATAAGGGTTTTGCAAGTAGCGGGATGTAGTTTGAGCGAAATGTGTTGTGTCATAGTTTACAGCTTGATTACAATATGTGCATCATGTGGTCCGACACATCCAACTTCAGCATTGAATTTTTGGGTACGGGTTAGCCTTTCATCTTCGATCCCTTCTCTTTAGCCAGTCTGCTCTGATCCAGGATCATAATGTGGAGATATAGAATTGTCTAGACAGATCTAGGTCACTGGCCCTGACGCTGGCAGTCAGCTTTGGGTTGCTGACATCTACAGTTCATGCATTGCTCAGCATCTTGATCCCATATTCAACAACAAGAACTTATTGATCATTGTTTTAAGAAAGAAAGAAATCTCTCAAATTATTGTCTGTTTGTGAATAAAATAAAAGCATACACAGTTTTTATTTACTTATGCTGTTTAATACTTATTTGTTATTCAGGTAATACTCAAACAACTGAATTTGACAATGGAAAGATACAGCCATGGTGAGTCATCTGAAACATCCATTTGACCGCAGCAATGATCATGAAAACCATCAACAGCCTGAACAGGATCAGACAATGGCAAGAAGCAAAGCAGCTACGAACACTGGAAGCATAGTTGAAAACAACAAAGAAAGATCTAGTGACAACACAAATAATCATTTTCAGCCATTTCAATCAAGGAAGACTGTCACATTGGTGCTTCCAAGATGGCTGTTCTGTTACTTACCGATATCTGTGATGGTTCTCTCCATCATCATTGCAGTTGTCTTTACAAGCACAAGGCAGTATATGATGGACAGCGTTATTCTAGAGAAGACAGACACCTTCAGTTGGGAAGTCGTAGATTTCTTTTCAGACTTTGACAAAGATGGTGATTTCTACTTAAGCTTTGATGAAGCTATCCCTCTCATTCTGCAGTTTGTAGAAAAATCAAAGGTGATAATTGAATGTCTTTGAAAGTGTTGTGTTTTATTTACATACTAAAATCTAAGCCTTCTGTAAACATGCAATTTAGTTAATTAGTTGTCTTTCGCAACATATGATGGCGACATCATCCGACGATTACGTCTTGATGATGTAACTTTCTCAGTATTTCAATTATAGTGAGGAACAAGCTGCGCTGGTCATCAACCTCATTCTCTAGTCCCGAACTTCCTTGGACCAATGGCAAGACATAAGTCAAGATGACTGGATGTAATTCAGGATGTAGGCACTCTGGTCCCAACTCTTTGAGACGAGGGATGGCTTGAACCCCCGCCATTTCCGTTCATCCCTTTAAGAGACGAGCCACAGCGACCCCAATTTAGTACTTTAAAACTGTCAAACAATCTTTTCCATACTATAAATCCAGTGAATTCCTCTAAAGTATTAGCAGTTTTAGATACTTCAAAAACAAATTAGTAGATTCTAATGGCGTGTCATAGAAAGACAGAGTAACAATGCAGACTCACACCAGTCTTCTAAGTATGTACATCTCCTTCCCCCCCCCCCCCCCCCCCCCTTTGGCAGCAAAGACTGCATTGGCTTAGTTGGTCATTTCGTTGCATCCCTAAAGATATTCTATATGGACAGCTGGCATGTGGTAAAAGAATAGCTGGTCGACCACAGCTGAGGTTCAAAGGCGCATGTAAGCAGGACATGAAGGCACTGGATATGGATCTGACATATTGGAAAGACTGATTCAGATGGATATGGAACCTGAAGGAGAAAATAAGGTCTTACAACACATAGAAGTAGAAAGACAACACCGCACGTAAAAGGAAAACCAAAAACTCAGGAGAGAGTTATTACTCAAAGGTTACGTCAACCAAAAGTCAGACATTACTGAAAAGGGGCTGCTTACTAGATCCTTCTACACAACTTTTAGTTTATGTCGCACCTGCTACTAATTAGTTAATTCCTGTCAAAACTTGTAAACATGTTAAACCTTTGAATAAAACTTCATTATTTCAAATTCATGTTTGGGGATGGCGTGGCCTAGTGGTTAAGTGGCACGGCTCACAACTCGAAGGTGCTGGGTTCGATCCCCATCACAGCACCGGCCATTACCCTGGGGAAGCAAACCCTTACATAAAATGCATGCTGAAGTCGATTGCTCTGTGACGACAGGTGCAAAATAAAAACCACAGTGCAACGCACACAGCCTTGGGGATTAGGGAAATAAAGCGAACGGAAAATAATTTTTTTTTTAAATCCACTCGCCTACATGCCTATGAAACATGGACAGTGTATTACAGACGTGCCGGACAGCTAAACCGTTTTCACTTGAGCTGTCTACGTGGGTTGCCCAGGATCAGGTGGCAGGACAAAGTTCCTAACACTGAAATTCTTAGCCAGACTAACATGTTGAGCATCCATACACTTCTGTTGGCTCAGCTACGATGGATAGGACATATTGTCCGAATGCCAGATGAGCACATCCCCAAACAGTTGTTGTACGGTGAGCTCACAACAGACAGGCGCTCACCAGAGGGGCAGAAGAAACTCTACAGAGACTCCTTTGAATCTGTCTCTGAAAAGCTTCAATATTGATGTCACCCCCTCGGAGTTTCTTGCACAAAACCGTACCACTTGGCGTAGTAGTATCACAGAAGCTGCTCAGATCACAGATAGTAAAGCCCCTGCGGAGACTCCATGAAAACGTGCTGCCTGGAAAAACAAAACGCACAACGATTCCACAGCCCTTTCCCAACCTGTTGCTCCAAATGTTGCAGTTTATGTCATTCAAGGATTGGTCTTTACAATCATAAGAGAACACTTCACAGCAATAGTCTGATGCTTTCGCCATCTATGATTGTGATGGACAATTATTATTATTGTTTATCTTATCCTGTCTTTCTAACTCAACTCAGCACAACTAACATTAATTACATAACAACAACTCAGTGGTCTCGAGGTAAGGTGTCCGCCTTGGATGTTGGAGGTCGTGTGTTCGAATCATGGTGAAGACCGGAATTTTAACACGCGGATCTTCTTGTAAAAATTCCCCTGATCTTTGTGTAGTGAGATCAGATTCCTATACTCAGTGTCGAGCACGTAAAAAATTCCTTGGCAGTTGGAAATAGAAAAGAGTAGGCTTAAAGGTCGTTGTCCAAACAAAATTCAAATTAAAAATCTACCCAAGTTATTTGTACCATTTTCAGGTGGTTTGTTAATGGCAGCTATAGATGGCACCTAACTGGCTGCGGATCTACTTAGCTCTAGTGTTTGAGTCTATTAAGATGGACTCGCACTTCTGTAAAAATCACCCTCCAAGAAACTGGTTGTATACAGACTCTATAGAGTCTTCTAAGCCAGTCCTCTTCTGCATTCGTTCTCAATCTCTCGCTACCAAGCCCTGTACAGGTCTTTGCGAGTAGCAGGGTGTAGTCCAGAGAACGGAATACGTTGTGTCGCTAGTTTACAGCTTGGCTGTGATATTTGCACCTTTCGGTCCGACACATCCGTCTTCGGCGGTTCTAAACCAGTATAATGGCGTTGACTTGAGTTAACTCTCACAGATTATCTGAATTTATATAAATAAATTTTGTCCTGAAGTAGTGAGCAACACACAGATGAAGCCAAACATAGCACACCTCCCTGAAGGACCCCATTCCACCTTCATCAGCATCCTCAGGATATGAGGAAAACTACTGCAACCCACCACTTAATGAGTAATTTTACTGATTATGGATATTCGGTGGGCTAGTGGTTAAGTGACACGGCTCACAATCTTCTTTTTCTTCTGTGTTCGTTCTCAATCTCCCGCTACCAAACCCTGAAAGGGCTTAAGTAGCAGAATGTAGTCCAGAGAACGGAATGCGTTGTGTCGTAGTTTACAGCTTGACTGCGATATTTGCACCTTTCGGTCCAACACATCCGACTTCAGCAAGCATTTTTTGAGTACCGAGTTAGCATTCCCTCTTCGATCCCTTCTCCTTAGCCAGTCTGCCCTGCTGCGGCCTGTTATCCAGGATCACCGCGTGGAGGTGAAGAAGGATCTTGGCAGCTCTGGTTTGCTGGCCCTGACGCTAGCAGTCAGCTATGTGTCGCTGACCACTGCAGCTCATGCGCTGCTCAGCGTCTTGATCCCGCTCACAATCTGAAGGTGCTGGGTTTGATCATACCCTTAGAAAATGCAGGAGGAAGCAGACCCTTAAATGAAATGCATGCCGAAGTAAGATGCACTGGATTGACAGGCGCAAAATAAAAACCGTAGTGCAATGCACACCGCCTTGAGGAAAAGAGAAATAAGGCAAACGCACACAAACAGAAACCTCAAAAAAAATTGTGGGCATTCAACAATAGCAACATGACAAATTTTAATTCTTCTTCTTCTTCGTACGCTGTCAGACGTCAACTTGAATTTGTTCGAAGAAAGCAGCTGTCATCCTGAGGCTGTCGACCCTACCATAGAGCTTGTCTAGTGTTGGCACTGGTGATGGCCACATGTGCTTTCTCTGGTCCTCGTATGTTGGGTAATTTTCCAGCAGATGTTTAGCGGTCATTTTCCCTGTACCACAGGTGCATTCGTTAGTGCCACCTATCTTCAGTTTATTGAATAGATGGTACCTCAGTCTGTTGTGGCCTGTGCGAAGTCTGAAGACCACGACCTGCTCTCTTCTGTTAAACTGCTAATAGGCATAATTTTTTGTTTAGGCAGTATGCTCTATTTCCCATTTGGCCATGTATCTGTCCCTAATAAACCTTTTGGACTCTTCGTAGGTCACACTAGAATCTGGTTGTGGTAATCTTGCACCTTCTTTTGCCAGTCCGTCTGCCTCCTCGTTGCCTTGAATGTTACAGTGGGATGGAACCCACCGTACCACTACTCTTTCTGGTGCAGACTGCTGGCATAGTTGACAGAGTACTGCTCTTAAATCATTAAGTTCTGTATTTTTCTGGTTTTTTAGTGCTGTAACCACGGACAGGGCATCTGTAAACAAAATTTTAATTCAAGACATCTGTCTCTAGCCTTGTTAAATTTCTATATTTCTTTTGAAATAATCTCATTGTTTATAAAATGTTTCTATTTTCATCAACCAGGGCCAGAATGAATCCTCAACATCTGACGGAGATCCAGATGAGGATATTGTCACAATTGAGGCTAGATTTACCCCCCTTAATTTATCAACAATGACCAAGGACTGGGAACATGATGTAAGTAAGAAGAAATAAAAATAGCAGAAGATTTTCATTTCAGAATATAAACAGACCATATTGTAAACAGGCAAAGAACAAGGCATCAAACAATAAATTGTCATTGAAACATTTTAAGCTTTCTGGGAAGCACAGGTCATCATCATATACATGTCAAGTCCTCTATTCCTGAGCCATTTGCTCTAGCTCACTCCACATCATTTCCTCCTTTATGTTTATCTTCTGCTTTCATCTCTGTGTGCGTGCGTGTGCGCATATTGTGCATCTACTTCACTTGCACTGTAGTTTCCAGAATAGAGACTGGCTTGTAATGATATCAGTGGGGAACGGTGTGTGCTAGTGGTTAAGTGACACGGCTCACAATCTGAAGGTAAGGCTTCACTCCCCATCACAGCACTGGCCGTTACCCCGGGGAAGCAAACCCTTAGAAAATGCAGAAGGCAGCAGACTCTTAATAAAATGCATGCCGAAGTTGGATGCACTGGGCCGACAGGCGCAAAATAAAAACATAGTGCAATGCACACGGCCTTGAGGAATAGAGAAATAAAGTGAACGCCAAAAAAAAATTATATCAGCTGGTATCTCTACATCATCCAGTGTCCTGCAGGGTTGTGTCCCTGCCTCTGCTGCACAATAGACTGGATCCTCACACTGTCTTCTGCACACAACCCAGGGGGGCTTGTTGAGGACTCCCAGACAACCGATCTTATCTACGTCGATGGTGTTCTCATATCTGGCGACGGTTTTCAGCCCCTGGTAGGCCCACTGAAGGCAGGGGATTGGTCGGCTACCATCTGCACTTGCGCATCTGCTTGACGAGGATGAAATAAAGAAACGCACAAGGGATGACAACCCTGTTGCCGTCACTGAGGACTTTCTCTACCTGGGAAGCAGGCAGTCTTCTGACAAATTTTATTTTTTTTACCCATAGATCGTATGTTTTGCTCTTGTTCTAATGGGGTATCTGAACCATTCAAGCGAGAAAACATCACACGTTTTTACCTGTTTCTTGCCGTCCTATGTGGATGGGGTTCATCGACCGGCACCGGCTCTCAGACAACCACTTTGGGGGGTAGCACTGCCATAGCAGCCCATCGATGAAGATGAAGTGTTAGAGACTTCATTAAACCATGTCTCGGCTTTTGAGAAGTCTTGCACAACGCATAACAAAAGTTATCATTTCATTGTTTGCTCCCATTGCTGAAATCTGCCAGAGGGAATCATATGGCTGGGCTGAAGAATATAGGCTGCCTGCTTATGCAGTCACCATAGTGTGTACGGGTTAGGTTAATATTTACCAACCAGCGAAGGATACAGCCTTGGAGATGAGATGTTTCCAAAGACTTTTAAACGTCACGTACAAAGATCGAGTTAGAAATGAGGAAATACAAGATAGAATTACAAGAGCAATAGGGCCTATTGAAGACCTCTTGGCAACTGTCAAAAGAAGGAATTTCGCTTGGTACGGTCACATATTGAAATCAAATGGTCTTGCAAATGTGATCCTGCATGGAAAGGTGCAAGGCATTCGATGTAGAGGCCATCCCAAAAAGAGATGGGAGGACAACATAAAAGAGTGGACCAATCTCCGACCAGGAGAGGCATAGGCAACGGCCGCTGACAGAGAAGGGTGGGTTGGGGTTGTGAGGATGTCTTCGTGTGTGCCCCAATGACCTTACAGGATGACCTGACCTGGCTTCAGAAAAATTCAAGAATGTGGGGGCCATTCATAAAAGTCACCCATGAAATTCAGACTTTTTTTTTATCACCCATTCTCCCATGTTCACTTCTACCCACTTTTAATTGACACCTCCTCCTTTTGTGCATGTCCACACCACATGGCCTTAATATATAAACTGGGGCTGAAGAAGTAGCAGTGAAGGAGCTGGCATCAGCCAGTGACTCTTAACTGGCTGCTTGCATCAGGGTCAACGAACCAGAGCTAGCCCAATCCTGCTTCCAAGTGACAGGCAGCCCTGGAAGCAGACTGCACACATGCATCCTGACTAAGAGAACAGGAACTGAAGAGGGAATTGAAACCTGGTCCTAAAAATGCTTTGCTGAAACTGGATCTGCTAGGCCAAAGGGCGCACAAATCTCAGTCTCACTGTAAACTACCAGCAGAAACAAATGTCTGAATTTATTTCTTAAGTTGACTCATTTTTATTTTGATTACACCTTCTCATCTACAGATCAATAACAATGAGTCTTTCTATGGTTTATTCCACTGGCTGACTCCTCATATGCGGACGAAAGATTTTGGAGTTTCTCAATTCGTAGATTTACTACCAAATGACTTGAAACACATTCCGACACCAGGTTAGTTTCTTTTATGTGTACCTGCACAAGGAGTACTCTGAGTGGTGTGAAGTGAAAAGTGGTGTGCCACAGAGCTCGGTTTTAAGACCAATTTTGTTCTTGATATATATAAATGATTTGGACATTGATATGGGATCCATGATTGCAAAATTTGCTGATGACACAAAGCTATGCAGTAGTGTCTCATCTAAAGCAGAAGGGGATATATTGAGGTCGGATTTAGATAAAATTTGAGAATGGTCTGTAAGCTGGCAAAAGTTTAATGTAGATAAATGTATAGTCATCCACATGGGTAGATCCAATATGGAACATAATTACAGAATGGGAGAGAACAATATTAGAAAGATAGATAAGGAAAGGTACCTAGGGGTTATAATAGATCATACAGGAAAGGGGAGTGAGCAAGTTAAGGTAGCAGTGAAAAAGGCAAATGCAATGTTAGGTATGATTAAAAAGAAATATTAAACATAGGAGCAAGGAAGTAATAGTCAAACTGTATAAAGCATTAGTTAGACCTAGATTGGAGTATTGTGTACAGGTGTGGAGTCCTTATCGTAGAGGGGATATAAACATGTTGGAAAGAATACAAAAAAAGAGCGACAAAGCTGATAGTGGGATTTCAGAATTACTGTTATGAGGAAAGACTCAGAAAAACCGGCCTACAGTGTCTAGAAGAGAGAAGAATTCGTGGTGACTTAATACAGATTTATAAGATGATCAGAGGAATGGATAAATTAGACTATAACAATTTTTTTTTAATACAGCCACCCACAATAACAAGAGGGCATAGCTACAAGCTGACTAAAGAGAGGTCCAGGTTAGATATTAGGAAATATTTTTTTAGTCAGAGAGTGGTGTCTGCTTGGAATGCATTGCCAGGGGGAGGTAGTGGAGGCAGGGACAGTTAACGCATTTAAGAATAAACTGGATGTGCATAGCTTTTAGAGCAAGGTGATGTAAATGTAACTGGTTGTATACAGACTCTGCAGGGTCTTCTAAACCAGTATAAAGACGTTAAGTTAAGGCAAGCGTGGCCTTTGTCATGTTGAAAAACAAATGGAGCTCTAAAATGATCAAAATGCATACCAAACTAAGGATTGTCAATTCCAACATGAAGTCAGTCATTTTATCTGGGGCCGAAACATGGCAGATGACTTAATATTGAGATTGCAAGGTTTTGTCAATAAATCCCTGAGAACAATTTTGGGTCTGTAATGATTTGACAGGGTTACAAATGAAAGCCCATGGGAGAGAACAGGACAAAGACAGTTGGAATTAGAATTCTTGGGGGTTAGAAGATGGTGTTAGATAGGCCACAATCTGTGATAGCCCCAGGCAAGCCCTGTTTTGGAATCCACAGGGAAAGAGAAGTAAAGGAAGGCAACAGGACACACGGAGAAGAGATCTAGAAGCTGATACAAAGAGAACAGGGAGAAGCTGGAAAGAATTGGAGAAAATAGAGTAGGGCACGTCTGTTTGGTGAGGATTGTTTGATTAGTTGAGAATTGGTTGAAGCAAACTTTGACTTAATCTATTTGTTACTAGAAGATCTATGAAGCAGTAAACTTGACTTAAGTAAACTTGATAGGGTGAAAAAACAATCGGCAAAATTGGGACTGAATATCAACATGAAGAAAATCAAACTCCTTAAACTGAACACTAACAGCGAAGAACAAATATTGTGGATGGAGAGCAGTTGGAGGAAGTGGGTACCATTACCTATTTGGACAGTACAATAGACACATCAGTAGGTCTAGATGTAGGGATCAGAATTGGAAAGGCAAGATAGATATTCCTGATGCTAAACAACATATTGAGATCCAGAGAAATCAAGATTCAAAGTTAGAAAAATCAACTCTAAATCGGTGCTGCTGTACGGGTACGGGGCAGAGATACGGAGAACGAGCAAGGCCATACAACAAAGACTCTTGTCCTTCGTTAACAGATGCCTGCAAAGGATAATAGTTATAAAGTGGTAGGACATGATGAGGAATGAGGACCTATCGGAAAGGAGCTAACAACAGTCACTCGATCAACAAATTAAGAGAAGAAAATAAGGCTTTATAGGACATACTTTACAGAAGGCACCGCCCAACATAGTCAGGCATGCTCTTACATGAAATTCTCAAGGGAAAAGGAAGAGAGCGAGACCCAAAAATACATAAAGAATAGAATGTAAGAAGGAACTAAGATTAAATTATCTGGAGAGGGGTAGAAAGACAGCCCAGGACTGTGTGCGGACAAGATATTGTTAATGGCCCATGATAGTTTGTCCATCACAAGTGATGAAGACCACTCTCTTTGTTCAGCCGTGTGGACAGTCGTATCTCTTGCTGTGTTGATAGTTTGTCCATCACAAGTGATGAAGACCACTCTCTTTGTTCAGCCGTGTGGACAGTCGTATCTCTTGCTGTGTCCGCTGAAATGGGTGACTTGTGCAGAGATTTGGATTAAAGTGAGGAAGAAACTGCGCCTTTTGTCAACCTCACTCACAGAGCCTAAGCTACCTTTTGCCAGTGGCAAGACATTCATCGAGACGACTGGAGATAGTATAGTAGTTGTCCATCACAAGTGATGAAGACCACTCTCTTTGTTCAGCCGTGTGGACAGTCGTATCTCTTGCTGTGTCCGCTGAAATGGGTGACTTGTGCGGAGATTTGGATTTAAGTGAGGAAGAAACTGCGCCTTTTGTCAACCTCACTCACAGAGCCTAAGCTACCTTTTGCCAGTGGCAAGACATTCATCGAGACGACTGGAGATAGCATAGGATGCAGATTTTGCCTCAGGGTTACCACCGAAGCCTTTCCGTAAACATGTAACGTAACCCACAGGGTAGAAAGGTGGGAAAGCATCTAACGCAGTTTGTCGTGCCTTTTCGATAACCACAAGAGGTCGTATGGACAACACTCAGCGTGTGAGTGAGTCTGGCATCTCTCCCCAGCTGTATTCAGTTCATCATAGTAGCATCTAAAATTCCCACACGCCAAATTCGTGAAGGTGAACCGGCAGAACTAACCCGTGAGATACGACACAGGTATAACTAGTTTAAGCGTAGCGCCATTCAGCCGGCGTCCAGACCAGGATAAACGGATGGAAGAAATCACAAAAAAAGAACGAAATAACAAGTCCAGACGGAAAACAACTCCACGTATCCATGACCACAAGTGTAAGTCGTTGACTAGTGTGAATTCCAGGCAAATCCGTGGTCTGGCGGCATCCATAATGATCCAAAACAGTAGAGAAATGTAGACTCGCAGCCAGTTACGGCGCCATCTTTGCCAGATTTAATGGCCCATAGACGGAGAGAAATGACAGGCTTTGATTGATTAAAGCTCGCTCTTGGCCACTCAATGACATTCTTATATAAATACAGGTCTTCTTCAGTTTTTCCACTGTGCAATACAGCAAATCAGAAACAGTCAACGCAACCTGTAAGAATCTTTTCCTCATGTCCGAGAGCTCTTTACACTCAATGAATAGGTGTCTGTTACATCAGAGTGAAAGCAATGTCCACACACAGGCAAATGCTGATGGTTGATGCGGTTTAAGTGGCAATTGACTCTAGTGTGTCATGTTCGGAACTTTTTTTTTTTTTTTAAATTTTAACCTTCGCCTTATTTCTCTAATCCCCAAGGCGGTGTGCGTTGCACTGTGGTTTTTATTTTGCGCCTGTAGGACCAGTGCATCCGACTTCAGCATGCATTTTATGTAAGGGTCTGCTTCCTCCTGCATTTTCTAAGGGTTTGCTTCCCCGGGGTAACGGCCGGTGCTGTGATGGGGATCGAACCCAGCACCTTCTGGTTGTGAGCCGTGTCACTTAACCACTAGGCCACGCCGTCCCCATGTTTGTAACTGAAAGATGAGACGTTGTTTTCTTCTGTGTAATCTATTTATGCCATCATATGTTTTTGGCTATGACATTTCGCTAAAAACATTGCGATCCAATGTCCTCATCACCAACCTCTTTTATCCAGATTAACTAGCTAACTTAACCTCTTTATACTGGTTTAGAAGACTCTGCAGAGTCAGTATACAACCAGTTTCTTTTACATTCCCTTGATTTAGGAACCATGCGCATCCAAAATCTATTCTCGAATGCATTAATTGACCCTGCCTCCACTATTTCCCGTGGCAATGCATTCCAAGCATTCACCACTCTTCTGACTAAAAAAATATTTCCTAATATCTAATCTGTACTTGTAGCTGTGTCCTCTTGTTCTTGTAGCCGCTGTATTTGGAAAAACTTGCTATAGTCGAATTTATCCTCTCCGTTGATTATTTAATAAACCTGCATTAAGTCACCTCGAATGTCCCTAATATTATTCCTAAGGATTTGTTTAATTGTGTGGTTAGGGATGAGTCTATTTGGTTATATCATGCTGGTTTACCATCTTGACAGTGTTGCAGGTTTATTTGGTTGTTTATGAACTTTTGTTTACCTCACCCAGGTACAGTCTACACAATAGTTCCTGCTCCAAGCGGCATGTTTGGGACATCTTCTTTGTCCAGTAACCGGTTCTATCCGCCTCGAGAGATTGGACGTGGCAGCATAGTGCACCGTCTCATCGCCATGCTCCACCCACGCCCATTTTTGGTCATGAGGTTTCCTCCCCAAGGAATTCTGGGCTGTGTGAGGGCAGTTAATGGGGAGTTTATTGAGGTGGTGTTTAGGTAAGTGTGGTTTGGTGGAGAGGTGGTGTTTAGATAAATGTGGGGAGGTGGTGTTTAGGTAAGTGTGGGGAGGTGGTGTTTAGGTAAGTGTGGTTTGGTGGGGAGGTGGTGTTTAGGTAAGTGTGGTTTGGTGGGGAGGTGGTGTTTAGGTAAATGTGGTTTAGAGGGGAGGTGGTGTTTAGATAAGTGTGGTTTGGTGGAGAGGTGGTGTTTAGGTAAGTGGTTTGGTGGGGAGGTGGTGTTTAGGTAAATGTGGTTTAGAGGGGAGGTGGTGTTTAGGTAAATGTGGTTTAGAGGGGAGGTGGTGTTTAGATAAGTGTGGTTTGGTGGGGGGGGGGGGGGGGGGTGTTTAGGTAAATGTGGGGAGGTGGTGTTTAGGTAAGTGTGGTTTGCTTGGTGGGAGATGGTGTTTAGGTAATTGTGGTTTGTATGGTATGGAGGTCGTGTTTAGGTAATTGTGGTTTGCTTGGTGGGAGATGGTGTTTAGGTAATTGTGGTTTATTTTGGGTTGACAGTTTACAGTTAAATAAATATTTTACGTTTTAAAAATGTTGTTTCGTGTGTTTCCGATTGACATATAATGAATTGTGTCTGGATTTTTTGTGACACTTGAAAGTGGGAGTTAGCACAATGAGAAATATGTTGGTATATCACCAATTCTGTCCCATCATCTACTGCTTATGATAGTTTGCATATGTTCTACATTGGTCCAGACAAGCATTTTGTGGTTAACGATGGCCTTAGGCCAGAAAATTATATGAATCTTTCATAGACAGGTTGCATGGAAAGATAATAATTTTGACATTTTGTTTACTTAGGTAAAATAATAGAACAATGTTTCAACCTAATGGTCTTTATCAATTACATTTGTCTTATTATTGTGGTGTGCTCATCAAAATTATGCGGTCCTGATATATATTCAAAATTCTCTTCCACTATTCTTTGTTCATTATCTTGTTTCCATGTGGCCGTGGGCTATTCTACACCAAACAAAAAAAATTGATGTAATTTTCCCCTGCAGCTGCATTATTTTTCAGCACGTCACATAGTGGTTGTTAACTTTGAGACTTTTGTAAAATGTTTTTAATATTCAAATATTAATATATATGATTTTCTTGTTTGTGGCCTTTAGCACTCCGAAGACTATCTGTAACAACCAAACTTGACTCACTTGAAAAAAATATTTTTTAAATTTATTTTTTATTAAGCGTGAGGGCCCTACCAATAGCCATTTTTTACTGCTGACTACATCACGTCCATCTACACAGGCTTTTTGCCGGCAAAAGTATTGAATGTTAGATTACAATTGGATTTTGAACGATTTATGGGATCAAGATGCTGAGCAGCGCATGAGCTGCAGTGGTCAGCGACCCATAGCTGACTGCTAGCATCAGGACCAGCGAACCAGAGCTGCCAAGACCCTTCTACACCTCCACTCGGTGATCCTGGATAACAGGCTGCAGCAGGGCAGACTGGCTAAGGAGAAGGGATCAAAGAGGGAATGCTAACCCGGTACTAAAAAAATGCTTGCTGAGGTCGGATCACAGTCAAGCTGTAAACTACGACACAACGCATTCTGTTCTCTGGACTACATTCTGCTACTTAAGCCCTTTCAGGGTTTGGTAGCTGGAGATTGAGAACGAACGAAGAAGAAGAAGAAGAACAATTTATTTTCTTAATATGCCGATTGGAGCTGCCCGACTTTTTGAGAAAGATGAAGTAGGTTGTTGGGAAGGATCTTTATCGGGTAGATCTGTTTATTTTATTTGTTTAGATGAACGAACTACGTTTGAATTTGAAACTAACAGTTGTGCCGATGTTATAAACACAGTATCGATACTTTGTTGGGGTTTCCATGGATTTCTATCGGAGCGACTAGGATTAGCCAGGAAAGTCCAAATTTCTTTTTTTTTTCTTGTATCTCAGAAACTAACAAACACACAACAAAAACATCAACAACTTCTTTATTCATTGATGTCTCTACACACAAGAAAATCATATTTATTTACCAACAAACAAAACAGTTACAAATTTTGAAAGTCAACTACCATAACAAAATATAAAGTTGCGAACTTCTTCTTCTTCGTACGCTGTCAGACGTCAACTTGAATTTGTTCGAAGAAAGCAGCTGTCGTCCTGAGGCTGTCGACACTGCCAATAGAGCTGGTCTAGTGTTGCCACTGGTGATGGTGACATGTGCTTTCTCTGGTCCTCGTATGTCGGGCAATTTTGCAGCAGATGTTCAGCAGTCATTTTCCCTGTACCACAGGTGCATTCGTCAGTGCCACCTATCTTCAGTTTATTGAATAGATAGTACCTCAGTCTGTTGTGGCCTGTGCAGAGTCTGAAGACCACGACCTGCTCTCTTCTGTTCAACTGGTAATAGGCATCATTTTATGTGTAGCCAGTATGTTCTGTTTCCCATTTGGCCATGTATCTGGCCCTTATAAACCTTTTGGGCTCTTCGTAGGTCACACTAGAATCTGGTTGTGGTAATCTTGCACCTTCTTTTGCCAGTCTGTCTGCCTCCTCGTTGCTTTGAATGTTACAGTGGGATGGAACCCACTGTACCACTACTCTTTTTGGTGCGGATTGCTGGCATAGTTGACAGAGTATTGCTCTTAAATCATTTAGTTCTGTATTTTTATGGCTTTTTAGTGCTGTGACCACGGCCAGGGAATCTGTAAACAGGACTATCTGGCTTTCATTACTTTCGCCTGTCAGGATTGCTTCTACTACATCCTTCAGTGCCTCTGCTTCCGCTCTGAAATTGCTTAAAGTTGCGAGCAATTTTCACAAACTTTTTGGCAGTGTACTGAAGGTTAATATAGAATTTTTGGTGTTGTTGTTTATTGTTGTGTGTTTGCTAGTTTCTGAGTTACAA
Source organism: Ariolimax columbianus (assembly GCA_036924085.1). Lineage (NCBI taxonomy): Eukaryota > Metazoa > Mollusca > Gastropoda > Stylommatophora > Arionidae > Ariolimax > Ariolimax columbianus. The sequence goes on along the minus strand of JAVGWX010000013.1, from coordinate 65,473,054 downwards.
GAAGATGAAGTCGAAAATGTCCACAAATATATCACAAATACTTCGACTCACCAATTAGGGTCTGCCAGGATTCCATATATATTTGTTATTCGTCACAGGGCACTGCTACTGTTCTTCTATAAGACATATCTGTTAGTTTCCCCTTTAAACGTATTTATTACTTCTAAATAAACAAACTGAACAGATCTACCTCAGAAATATCCATTGCAACACCTTAACTTTATCACCCTCTTCTTCTGCGTTCTTTCTCATTCTCCTGCTACCAAGCTCTGTACAGGGCTTTGCAAGTAGCAGGATGTAGTCCGGAGAACGGAATACGTTGTATCGCTGGTTTACAGCTTGACTGCGATATTTGTACCTTTCGGTCTGACACATCCGTCTTCGGCAGGGTTATCACCCTCAATAATGGAATAACCATCAAATCCGATTCAGAAGGGGAAGAAATCATTTAAACATTCTCTATCAATTCAGCAACAAGCCATTGTTCTACAGGAAATGAACGGACGGAAATTGCCTAGTTTTAAGTATTCAAATAACCATATGTTCAGCCGTTTCTGCGACATTAACCTAGAAGATTACATATAATAAACCAATGACCCTGGAGCTGTTGTAGTACAGCGACAGTGACTGCTGATGTAACAAATTTTTCTGTCACACTTTCACTGAAGTGATGCAGTAAGGATTAACATGTTTTTATTTCTTTAATTTCTCTTTCATAAATTATTCATATTTATTTCTGACAGAATGCATACAGAGTTTCAGCTCAATGAACCACCTAGATTCCCATTTTGGTTCACCCCAGCCCAGTTTACTGGATCGCTTCTGATGTCCAGAAATGGATCTAGAGTCGAGCACTTCCATTTGTATGTGCCTCATGATCGTAGACTTAATGTTGGTAAGTGCCGCAGTGATCAAACTTTTGCTCTGCTTACAGTGTATGGTTATTTTTCTTCATTGACAGAGTGAATGCCACTTTTTTGCTATTTGGAATACTTAGAATAATGGTATTCAAACAGGCAGGCAGGGAACGGCGTAGGCTAGTGGTTAAGTGAGACGGCTTACAATCCGATGGTGCTGAGTTCGCTCCCCATCAAATCACCGGCCGTTATCTCGGTGAAGCAAACCTTAGAAAATGCAGGAGGAAGCAGACACATAAAATGAATGACAAAGTCGGATGCACTGGGCCAAAAGGCTCAAAAAATAGTGCAACGCACACCGCCTTGGGGAATCAAGAAATAAGCAGAACACAAAAAAAACAAAAAACAGACAGGTAGCCAAAGGCTATCTATAGAACGTTCTTTATTTTATCATTTTAACTTCCTTCAGCAGACTAAGCTTGGGGGAAGGTAGATTGCATATTGGGTCGGATTATTTTTTACTTTTTCTCAATTTTTATCCGGACAGCGGCTAACAGACTACTCATCGATTTTTAACTGCTAGTGGGTTTTTTTTTACATACACAGGATCTCCGAGTTTTTCGTCAATATCCAATATGACTCGACGCTGATCTCATTTCCTTCGAGACCAGGGGACACTTTAAACTTTCTAGTATTTGAAACCCCACTATTTCAGGCTTTCGTTTCATGAGAGGCAAGCGCTTTTACCTCTCAGCTATTTTTTTTGGGAACAGAGTACAGCGGGAATTGTACGTTTTGCATACTGTCTTCACATGACTCAAATCGGGTCCCTTTCAGTGACAATTTAAACTTGAGGAACAGCCAAAAAATGCAAGGTGTCGTGTAGGGATGTCTGACATACCAGAGGAATGTTGGTTATGGCTGAAAGGAAAGTCTGAATGAGAAGATAAGTTAGGATCAAGATGTTGAGCAGCACATGAGCTGTAGCGGACAGCGAACCAGAGCTGACTGCTAGCATCAGGGCCAGCGAAACAAAGCTGACTGTTAGCGTCAGGTCAAATGAACCATAGATGCCAACACATTTCTCCACCTTCATGGGGTGATCCTGGATAATAGGGCAGACTTGCTAAGGAGACGGGATTGAAGCAGGAAGGCTAACCCGGTACTCAACAATACTATTCTAAAATTGGATTTGTTGAACCAAAAGTACAAATATCGCAGTCAAGTTGTAAACTACGACAACACATTGCGAAGAAGAAGAGAATTGTCATGATAAAAGTACTTTAAAGGGGATTAGCGATCTGACCTCCAGGTGTGTTATGGTACTTTTCACAGCGAAATGTCCTTCTTCTTCATTCGTTCTCAAACTCTTGCCACCAAGCCCTGAAAAAGGCTTTGAAAGTAGCAGGATGTAGTCCAGAGGACGGAATGCGCTGTGTTGTAGTTTGCAGCTTGACTGCGATATTTGCACCTGTCGGGTCCGACTTCAGCAGGCATTTTTTAGTACCGAGTTATCTTTCCTTCTCCGATCCCTTATCCTTAGCCAGTCTGCCCTGTTGCAGCCTGTTATCCAGGATCACCGCATGGAAGTGTAGAAGGGTCTTGGCAGCTCTCGTTTCCTGGACCTGATGCTAGCAGTCGGCTATGGGTCCCTGACCATTGCAGCTCAGCATCTTGATCCTAGCCAAATGTCCAATGCATTTAAACAGACTTTGTATTTTTGTATTGCTTCTTCACAGACATGGAGTGGCTGGATGGGAGTCCGGACAATATGGAAGTTGACATTGGCTACGTCCCACTAATGGAGCTTGTCAGTCTATCCCATTCCAGATCACAGCAACTGCATGAGGAAGACCAGTTACATACGGTTGAGGTAATGTTTCATGTTCTTAACCTTTACATTGTGTGTGCCACCCCAAAGGCGGACAGAGAAAATCGCACAGCCCGGGTCGCCCGCTTGCGACTTCATAGCCACGGCCGTTCTAATCAAATTAAAAGAGTATGGCTATGCATAGTTTGAACAATTCTGCTCTTTAATTGTAGAGAGTTCTGACTTCCATAATGTATAGTTAGATACCAACAATTGCGATTTTGACATTAGATTTAGGTATTTGTAAATGATTTCTTATGTTTTTCGCTTGGATTTGAAGGATTCACCATTGTTGAGAATGGAGGAGTCAAGTTTCTGTAACGGCTTTTCCTAATTTAGACCTGTTTAGGTTGTTATGTAGATAAAATAATTACGTTTATAATTGATTGGGACAGGTACAGCTATTATGTTAAATATCGGTAATCCGTTTTTTTTCTATTTTTTTTTCTATTTATGAATCCATCTTAATAACCTCAAACACTAAAGCAAAGTAGACACGCAGCCTGTTAGGCGCCCTTTATGCTGCTCTAAATAAACCACCTAACCATGGCCGGTGTTAGGCCATGTCACAGTTAGTCGCCTCTTACGACATGCTCTCTGTGAGGCAGTGGTGCTATTTTTGTCCTTGTTATACACAAAGACCTGGCAGACCACTCTTGACTGAAAGAGGGGTATAGGAATAAGAAGTATGACGTACGAAGAGTCAAAACAGCTTATCAAAGCCAGATACATGACCAAATGGGAAACCGAACATACTGGTTACACCAAAAACGATGCCTATTACCAGTTGAACCGAAGAGAGCAGGTCGTGGTCTTCAGACTTCGCACTGGCCACAACAGACTGAGGTACCACCTATTCAACAAATTGAAGATAGGGTGTACCGACGAATGCCCGTGCGGTACTGGTAAAATGACCGCTGAACATCTGCTGCAGAACTGCCCGACATACGAGGATCAGAGAGAGCAGATGTGGCCATTACCAGTGGAACTGCAAGACAAGCTCTATGGCAGTGGCGAGAGCCTCAGGATGACCGCCGCTTTTTTCGAAAAAATAATGGTTACTGTCTGACTGCGTACGAAGAAGAAGAAGAAGGAATAAGAAAACAGGCATGAGTGATGACTAAGGAAGGTTTGCACCCGACTGTTGCTGGGGTCTGAAAGTGCAACAAAGAATAGGAACACTGTAACCTGCCAGGCCTGAGTGATGATTAAGGAAGGTTAGAGCAACTGTTTTCGGTGCCTGAAAGTGCAGCAAAGAAGAGTTACACTGTAACCTGCCTGAGGTGACAAAAGAAAGTTGGATATGACACACACGCTATGGAAAGCACAATCAGACAGACCCCTACATAGAGTCCACAAGGGAAGAGGAAAGGTAGACTAAGAAATACTTGGAGACTAGCAAGACATGAACAGAACTGGCTCCGATGGATCATGATAAGAAGACTTGGCATGTATTTGTTAAAGACCTATGCTCCGCAAGGAGCTGTCAGGTTTTTGATTGATTTATTGATTAAAACTATGGTGTAATGGTCTTAATCTCTCATCTCCAGTGATGAACAGGGAGATCCCCTCTTAAGAGAGAATAATTCTAAGTAATTTGATTCTTATACAGGACCAAAATAATGAGATGGTTGCCAATAGAGGGATCAAATGGGATTCTGAAATTTCATACCAGGAAGCTAAGGATGCCTTGGAGTTAAAAATGTATCCATTTAAACAGGTAAGGGTCATTATTTTTCATGTTCTGTGCCGATGGACGCAGGCCGTCACAGATCTCCACGTGTTCTTCGTCTATCCACTTCTGTCATCAGGCTTTTGTGTACATCTGGGTCATCACCATCATCAATTATCCATCTGGTCCTCCTTAGAGGGAGCCAATGTAGTGCAGTGGTTAGTGCACTGGCTTCCCAGCCGAGCTATCTGGGCTTTGTCCCCAATTGAGGCTAGATTTTTGTTATCGTACAACAGTTTCTGAGGTCAACCCAGTCTAAAAAAATTTGGTGCCAGAATAATCAGGGAAAGTCGAGGCCTCCTGCGAGATGTTGACCATTTCACCTCTAGTGTGGGGTTGGTCAAGAAATAATATGGGCCTAACACCAAATTCTTAATATGTCACACTTGTGGATTAACGCAATCTTACTTTCTACTACTCGTTAGAGCGGGAAGGAAGACTAACGTCAGGCAAAACATACTGATCAAACATGTTAGTCAGGGTCAGACAAAATATGCTGACCCAGACCCTCATCTCGGCCTCCCCGTAGCCCTTCCTGGAAATGGGTGGGAAGTAGTAGCGAGCGTGCTGATGAAGGTGACCGCGGCCTTCCAGGCAATTGTGCTATGCCTTAATTTCATCTGCATTGCGCTGACTACTACAGGGATCATATCGATCCACATCTCGTCAGCCAGGCTGCCTTGAAAACAGCCTGTTTCCAGGGAACGCTACATGGAAGAGAGACTGTGGTCTTGGTCAGTGTATTGACCCAGACATGTCATCCTGGCCATTATGTTGTGCCTGATTGGACTAACATTTCCCATTTAACCTGTTGAACTGTAGGTGAGTAGCCAGTTTTTTGGTCTGTTATGTAAACCCACAGTACCTGTCCAGATTTGGCACTTATTTACTAACTTTCCATTACCATAGCACCACATTATACGATCCAATGTCCAGCCTGAGTGATCCTTCTGGTCGCTTTCATTTCGCTGGTGTCATTGAGACACGTACACTCCCTCACCACTCCAAGGTAGCGGACTCGAGAGAGACAAACTGATATGGGATAGCTGAAAAATGGATTTTCTACTTTCATAAGGTTTCATTGAGTGGCAGTAACATCCAGCTTTGTGATTACTGAAGGTAGCAGGCATTAGGTGTTGCATGCTTGTCTGCAGCTCAGATACAAAATGGCGTCACATAGAGTACAATAAAAGAATATCATGCTGTTGTATGTTTTTTTGAGTAGGTGGTACCTAAGTCTATTGTGGCCAGTGCGAAGTCTGAAGACCACGACCTGCTCTCTTCTGTTCAACTGTTAATAGGCATCATTTTTTGTGTATCCAGTATGTTCGCTTTCCCATTTGGTCATATATCTAGCTCTAATAAGCCATTTTGACTCTTCGTATGTCATACTAGTATCTGGTTGTGGTAGTCTTGCACCTTCTTTAGCCAGTCTGTCTGCCTCCTCATTTCTTTGGATGTTGCAGTGGGATATAAATGTGCTAGAAAGGATGCAAAGAAGAGATAGAAAGCTGATGATAGTGGTATTCCAGAATTATGAGGAAATATTCAGAAAAACTGGTCTACTTCGATGTGATTTAATACAGGTTTATAAAATAATCAACGGAAAGGATAAATTATAGACTATAAGAAGTTTTTTAAAAATAAAGCCCTTTACAAGAACAAGAGGACTCAGCCACAAATTAATTAAAGGAAGGTACATATTAGATGCTAGGTAATATTTTTTTTAGTTAGAGAGTGGTGAATGCTTGGTCACAGGCAATAGTGGAGGCAGAGTCATTTAATGCATTCAAGAATATATTGAATGCGCAAAGTTATTTTTAGATCAAGTGAATGTAATAGAAACTGGTTGTATACAGACTCTGCGGAATCTTCGTATAAAGAAGTTGAGTTAAGTTATGACATCCCCAGAGTGGAAATTGGGCTTAAAAGAATAAGACAACTGTAGCCTTCCATGAATGATGTTGTTTAGAAGACTGCAGTCTGTATACAGCCAGTTTCTTTTACCTTCACTTATTCTAAAAATACTTATTTTGCATCCAATATGTTCTTGAATGCATTAATTGACTCTGCCTTCACTATTTCCTGTGGTAATGCATTTCAAGCATTCGTCACTCTCTAACTATAAAATATAAAATAAAATATTACTGTGGTATCTAATCTGGACCTTTCTTTAGTTAATTTGTAGCTATGCCCTCTTGTTCTTGTAGGTGGTTGTATTTTGATAAACTTCTTATAGTCTAATTTATCCTTTCCGTTGATTACCTTTCCTCATAACTGTATTTCTGGAATCCCACTATCAGCTTCTATCTCTTCTTTGCATCCTTTCTAGCAAATTTATATCTCCTCCACGACAAGGACTCGGCACCTGTGCAAACACTTCTCACCATAAACAGGAAGCATTTCCATATTACATTCTCCACCAAAAAAACGTACTACAGCACGCTTTTCTTTTATTGTACTTTATGTGACGCCATTTTGTATTTGAGCTGCGCACGAGCATGCGACACCTAATGCCTGCTACCTTCAGTAATCACAAAGCTGGATGAGACCTTATGAAAGTAGCAAATCTATTTTTCAGCCATCCTATATCATTTATCACTTTCTGACTAAAAAAGATTTCCTGGTATAAACAAACAAAAAAATTTTTAACCAGGGGCTCGACTTCATTGTGTCGGGTTTTTTTCCCAATTTTAGCTCGGTCTCTCTCGGAAGATGGGTACCCCATCTGTCGAGAGCATCGCACAAAGCACGAACTCCGTAGCTCCAGTGATGAACCTAGGGATCTCCGGAAAAAATTGACATCATGGACCGACCGTCGCAGCTCGAAATCGAACCACGACCGTCTGAACACGAGGCAAATGGCTTGACCACTTCGCCACAGAGACCCCCATATCTGGTATCTAATCTGTACCTATCTTTAATTAATTTGTGGCTGCACCCTCTTGTTCTTGTAGGTGGCTGTATTTTGAAAAACTTGTTAAAATGAAATTTATTGTGTATCAGCATTTTTTTTTTTTCTTTTTTTTTTTTTGCATTATCAGGTGAAATACTTTAACTTATCCGATGCCTTTGAACATGCCAGAGCAGAAAGCAAGCTGGTACATTCCATACTGCTCTGGGGCGCTTTAGATGACCAGAGCTGCTGAGGGTCAGCTCGGACCCTGCGAGAGTCAGCTCTTGAGGGTCGGGAGGTGGTCAGTCTGCTGGCTGAGCGCTTCGTCAGCTCCTGGTCCCTGGTTGTTGACTTGAAGGTAACATTATTTTGTTGTAGTTCTAAGCTACCCTAGTTGATTTCTCAAACATTGTCCATCCCTCCTTTCAGGGCATAAGCCATTAACAACCCTCCTCTAGCAACCTCATTTGTTGTTGCTTTCATCTTATTTCTCTGTTCCCCAAGATGGTGTACGTTGCACTATGTTTTTATTTTGCTTTTGTTTGCCCAGTGTATCCGACTTTGGCATATATTTTATGTAAGGGTCTGCTTCCTCCTGCACTTTCTAAGGGTTTGCTTCCCCAGGGCAGTGGCCAGTTCTGTGATGGGGAGCGAATCCAGGTTGTAAGCCCTGTCACTTAACCACTAGCCCACGCTGTTCCCTTAGCAACAACATCAAACGGCTACAGACACCACAACAACGTGCATACCCAAAGTACTTTGATACATCTTCTGGCCAGGGACCCAGCTATGGTTGGCTGGTTATTGATCAAGCAGCATATGGACTCCTGCCCTTTGGCCCAAATGCCATATAGTGGTATCTGCAAGTGTTTGTAAGCTGTTGTTTAGTTCCGTAAAAAGTGTTCCACTTGTCTGGCCTCGGAGGAAGCAGCTCTTTCCTAACACTCGCAAGGGCCGGAAATTCAAAAAGATGATGTTCAACAGTTCCATAGGGATGTGTTCGCAGCCGGCACTCTGGAGCATGTTCTGGTTGGATTCTGTTCAAGTGGCTGTTAAGTTGTATGTGTTGAGTGCGAAGTTGGAAAATGGTGCTTTGGGACCCAGCTATAGGGATGACCTTCTACTTTATCAATCATCAAATCAAAACCTATTCAGCTCCCTGTGAAGCACAGGTCACATGTCAAGTCTTCCTGCTCTAAGTTATCTGCTTTAGTAATCTCCTCTCCTCATCTGTTTCTTTTATGTTTGTTTTGTGCCCCCTGCTCCAAGTGTGTTTTGGTCTCCCTATACTTTTCTTACCCTGAGAAATTCAGAACAGTGAATGACTTGTAATGCTATCAACAGGTTTTCTTAATTTGTTAGTTAATTTGTTAGTTAGCCAGTTAATTAGTTTGTTAGTCAGTCATTGTTTTGATTGCACACAATGAGCAGGTTTACTCTTTTTTGCGTCCTAAAATGGACATTAAGTCACTACCTCATTAGCCAAGCTGCCATGAAAGCCCATTTCCAGGAAGGGCTGTGAGGAAGCCAAGGTGAGGATCCTGGCCAGTATGTTTTGCCTGACCAGACATTAGTCTTCTTTCCCAGTTAGTTAGTTAGTTAGTTAGCTAGTTAGTTAGTTTAAAAAAAAGAAAGTAAGTAGCATGTCCTTTGCAGAATGTCGCTTCTTACAACTGCCAACCTATTTGGCTGTTTCTTCGCAAGTGTACTGAATGGTAGGTTGCCATTACTTTCCGTATATGAAAGAGCAACCAAAAAAAAAGAAGTCTACTAAACTGAATACCAGCTTGATTCGAACCAGGTGAGGGGGGCATTGAGATTGTGAAATGGACGCTTCGCCCCTAGGCCACGCAGCCTCCCAGTTAATTAATTAGTTAGTAGCCCCTTTTAGTCATGACTGACTATAGTAGCCCCTTTTAGACACAACTGACTATAATAGCCCCTTTTAGCCATGACTGAATATAATAGCCCCTTTTAGCAATGACTGACGATAATAGCCCATTTTAGTCATGACTGACTATAGTAGCACCTTTCATTCGTGACTGGCTATAGTAGCACCTTTCATTCATGACTGACTATAATAGCCCCATTTAGTCATGACTGACTATCGTAGCACCTTTCAGTCATGACTGACTATAGTAGCCCCATTTAGTCATGACTGACTATAATAGCCCATTTTAGTCATGCATGACTATAATAGGTCATTTTAGCCATGACTGACTATAATAGCCCATTTTATCCATGACTGACTATAATAGCCCATTTTAGTCATAACTGACTATAGTAGCCCCTTTTAGCCATGACTGACTATAATAGCCCCTTTTAGCCATGGCTGACTATAATAGCCCCTTTTAGCCATGACTGACTATAATAGCTCCTTTTAGTCATGACTTACCATAATAGCTCCTTTTAGTCATGACTGGCTATAGTAGCACCTTTCATTCGTGACTGGCTATAGTAGCACCTTTCATTCATGACTGACTATAATAGCCCCATTTAGTCATGACTGACTATCGTAGCACCTTTCAGTCATGACTGACTATAGTAGCCCCATTTAGTCATGACTGACTATAGTAGCACCTTTCATTCATGACTGACTATAGTAGCCACATTTAGTCATGACTGACTATAGTATCACCTTTCAGTCATGACTGACTATAGTAGCCCCATTTAGTCATGACTGACTATAGTAGCACCTTTCAGTCATGACTGACTATAGTAGCCCCATTTAGTCATGACTGACTATAGTAGCACCTTTATTTCATGACTGACTATAGTAGCCCCATTTAGTCATGACTGACTATAGTAGCCCCATTTAGTCATGACTGACTATAGTAACCCCATTTAGTCATGACTGACTATAGTAGCCCCATTTAGTCATGACTGACTATAGTAGCACCTTTCAGTCATGACTGACTATAGTAGCCCCATTTAGTCATGACTGACTATAGTAGCCCCTTTCATTCATGACTGACTATAGTAGTCCCATTTAGTCATGACTGACTATAGTAGCCCCATTTAGTCATGACTGAATATAGTAGCCCCATTTAGTCATGACTGACTATAGTAGCACCTTTCAGTCATGACTGACTATAGTAGCACCTTTCAGTCATGACTGACTATAGTAGTCCCATTTAGTCATGACTGACTATAGTAGCCCCATTTAGTCATGACTGACTATAGTAGCACCTTTCAGTCATGACTGACTATAGTAGCACCTTTCAGTCATGACTGACTATAGAATGATAAGACTTTGGAGTGAGAACTCTCTACTTAGCTTTTATGTTGTCTTTCCCCTTGCCGAGTTGCCGTTTCAGTTCTCCGTGTTGCAAGAGCTTCTTTTCACTCAGTATGAGGTGATTCTTTGGGGTACATCTCCACTTGGATGGATCTTCTTCTTCATTCTCAATCTCCTACTACCAAACCCTGAAAGGACTTCAGTAGCAAAATGTAGTCCAGAGAACGGAATGCGTTGTGTCGTAGTTTACAGCTTGGCTGCAATATTTGCACCTTTCGGTCCAACATATCCGACTTCAGCAAGCATTTTTTGAGTACCGGGTTAGAATTCCCTCTTCGATCCCTTCTCCTTAGCCAGTCTGCCCTGCTGCAGCCTGTTATCCAGGATCACCACGTGGAGATGTAGAAGGGTCTTGGCAGCTATGGTTCGCTGGCCCTGACGCTAGCAGTCAGCTATGGGTCGCTGACCGCTGCAGCATCTTGATCCCCTTGGATGGATCGATCTTCAGCTTTGTCTTCCCAAGATGTCAGACTCATGTCCAGGTCCTTCATATCATGCTGACACACATCTTTGAACCTCAGCTGTGGTCGGCCAACTGTCTATAAAATATATCTATCGAAATGCAGTTATCTTCCATGCGATGAACATGACCAGGCCATCGTAGTCTTCACTGCCTAAGGAGAGTGTACATGCTTGGGGAAACCGATGTGTGGGCCAACCTCTGAATTTATCGCTCTGTCCCTCCATGTAAGGGGGGCTAAGTGGTCTCGAGGAAAGGTGTCCGCCTCGGGTGCTGGAGATCATGCGTTCAAGTCACGGTGGAAACCAGGATTTTTTTTCGTTTGCATCTTCTGGTAAAAATTCCCTTGGTCTCTGGGTAGTGAGATCAGACCCCTGGTCTCTGGGTAGTGAGATCAGACCCCTGGTCTCTGGGTAGTGAGATCAGACCCCTGGTCTCTGGTTAGTGAGATCGGACCCCTGGTCTCTGGGTACTGAGATCAGACCCCTGGTCTCTGGGTAGTAAGATCAGACCCCTGGTCTCTGGGTAGTGAGATCGGACCCCTGGTCTCTGGGTAGTGAGATCGGACCCCTGGTCTCTGGGTAGTGAGATCGAACCCCTGGTCTCTGGGTAGTGAGATCAGACCCCTGGTCTCTGGTTAGTGAGATCGGACCCCTGGTCTCTGGGTAGTGAGATCATACCCCTGGTCTCTGGTTAGTGAGATCGGACCCCTGGTCTCTGGTTAGTGAGATCGGACCCCTGGTCTCTGGTTAGTGAGATCGGACCCCTGGTCTCTGGGTAGTGAGATCGGACCCTGGTCTCTGGGTAGTGAGATCAGACCCCTGGTCTCTGGGTAGTGAGATCAGAGCCCTGGTCTCTGGGTAGTGAGATCGGACCCCTGGTCTCTGGGTAGTGAGATCAGACCCCTGGTCTCTGGTTAGTGAGATCGGACCCCTGGTCTCTGGGTACTGAGATCAGACCCCTGGTCTCTGAGTAGTAAGATCAGACCCCTGGTCTCTGGGTAGTGAGATCGGACCCCTGGTCTCTGGGTAGTGAGATCAGACCCCTGGTCTCTGGGTAGTGAGATCGAACCCCTGGTCTCTGGGTAGTGAGATCAGACCCCTGGTCTCTGGTTAGTGAGATCGGACCCCTGGTCTCTGGGTAGTGAGATTGAACCCCTGGTCTCTGGGTAGTGAGATCAGACCCCTGGTCTCTAGTTAGTGAAATCGGACCCCTGGTCTCTGGTTAGTGAGATCGGACCCCTGGTCTCTGGGTAGTGAGATCAGACCCCTGGTCTCTGGGTAGTGAGATCGAACCCCTGGTCTCTGGGTAGTGAGATCAGACCCCTGGTCTCTGGGTAGTGAGATCGGACCCCTGGTCTCTGGTTAGTGAGATCGGACCCCTGGTCTCTGGGTAGTGAGATCAGACCCCTGATCTCTGGTTAGTGAGATCGGACCCCTGGTCTCTGGGTAGTGAGATCAGACCCCTGGTCTCTGGTTAGTGAGATCGGACCCCTGGTCTCTGGGTAGTGAGATCATACCCCTGGTCTCTGGTTAGTGAGATCAGACCCCTGGTCTCTGGGTAGTGAGATCGGACCCCTGGTCTCTGGGTAGTGAGATCAGACCCCTGGTCTCTGGGTAGTGAGATCGGACCCCTGGTCTCTGGGTAGTGAGATCAGACCCCTGGTCTCTGGTTAGTGAGATCGGACCCCTGGTCTCTGGGTAGTGAGATCAGACCCCTGGTCTCTGGGTAGTGAGATCAGACCCCTGGTCTCTGGTTAGTGAGATCAGACCCCTGGTCTCTGGGTAGTGAGATCGGACCCCTGGTCTCTGGGTAGTGAGATCAGACCCCTGGTCTCTGGGTAGTGAGATCAGACCCCTGGTCTCTGGGTAGTGAGATCGGACCCCTGGTCTCTGGGTAGTGAGATCAGACCCCTGGTCTCTGGGTAGTGAGATCAGACCCCTGGTCTCTGGTTAGTGAGATCAGACCCCTGGTCTCTGGGTAGTGAGATCGGACCCCTGGTCTCTGGGTAGTGAGATCAGACCCCTGGTCTCTGGTTAGTGAGATCAGACCCCTGGTCTCTGGTTAGTGAGATCGGACCCCTGGTCTCTGGGTAGTGAGATCGGACCCCTAGTCTCTGGGTAGTAAGATCAGACCCCTGGTCTCTGGGTAGTGAGATCGGACCCCTGGTCTCTGGGTAGTGAGATCAGACCCCTGGTCTCTGGGTAGTGAGATCGAACCCCTGGTCTCTGGGTAGTGAGATCAGACCTCTGGTTAGTGAGATCGGACCCCTGGTCTCTGGTTAGTGAGATCGGACCCCTGGTCTCTGGGTAGTGAGATCGGACCCCTAGTCTCTGGGTAGTAAGATCAGACCCCTGGTCTCTGGGTAGTGAGATCGGACCCCTGGTCTCTGGGTAGTGAGATCAGACCCCTGGTCTCTGGGTAGTGAGATCGAACCCCTGGTCTCTGGGTAGTGAGATCAGACCCCTGGTCTCTGGTTAGTGAGATCGGACCCCTGGTCTCTGGGTAGTGAGATCAGACCCCTGGTCTCTGGTTAGTGAGATCGGACCCCTGGTCTCTGGTTAGTGAGATCGGACCCCTGGTCTCTGGGTAGTGACATCAGATTGCCGTATTCAGTGTAGAGCACATTAAAAATCTCTTGGCATTTGGAAATAGAAAAGAGTAGACTTAACAGCCGCTGCTCTGACAAAATTCAAATGAAACATCTACCCAAGTTATTTACACCTTTCCCCAGGGGGTTTGTTAAGAGCAGCTATAGGTGGTGCCTAACTGGCTGTGGGTCTACTGAGCTCTAGTGTTTGAGTCTATTAAGATGGAATCACACATCTGTAAAAACCACCCTCTAAGGAACTAGTTGTATACAGACTCTGTAGAGTCTTCTAAGTCAGTATAAATACGTTAAGTTAATGTAATTCCAAGAATTGATCACAGGTGGCGTAGATGGAAGGTGTTAAGTCTGTGCTCTTGTTTGATGTAGGTACCCAAGTTTCGCTACCATATAGTAGCGTGATATCGACACATGCATTGTAAACCATGAGTTTACAATTATTAATTATGAGTTTGTGGTTTTTCCAAGCACGTGTTGTGAGGCGAGCAAATGTAGCATCAGCATTGCCAATGCGCCTGTCTACAGAGAGAATTTAAAAATTATTGGTTATATTTTTTACAAATAAATTTTTGTACAAATTTTTCTAAATCAAATGATTGTTGTAGTAAATAGACCATCAGAATTTGTATATTATTTTTTTTCTTCGTTCTTTTTATTTGAATTTAAAAATTCATCATCTTTTTTCAGGTAGCATATAGAACGTCGATTCCATCACAGTCTGTCTGAAAGAAACTCGTTCCCTTGCCAAAACTCCAGCCTCCGCCACAGTCATACCATGGCATTCCTGGATATCTTGGTGCCATCGTCTTCTTGGTCTACCCCTTCCTCTTTTGCCTGGCACCATACCTTCCATCACTGTTCTCTCGAGACTGTTGTGTCTCTTGATGTGACAAAAGTATTTGCATTTTCTAGCCAAAATGGAATTGATAAACCAGTTCTCCTCTATGCTCAACTCTTGCCGAATGTCTACATTTTGTTTTTTTCTCTGTCCAGGGCTATTCTGAGGATCTTTCTGTAACATTTTGACTCAAAGGATTCGATTCTTTGTCTAGAAGTTTTGGTAATCGTCCATGATTCACAGCCATAATCTGCCACAGGAAAAACGCAGGCTCTCAAGACTTTTACTTTTATCATTTTGTTGGTGTTCTGCCATAATTTCTTCAGGCTGTTCAGTCTCTGCATTGCCATGGCTAGTCTTCTTCTGATTTCTTTCGAGCAGTCGCCATTTTTGTCAATTCTGGAGCCCAGATATTCAAAATGTGGGACCTGATCTATTTCCTTACTGCATACTGTAAATTTATGCTGACATTTTGTTTTATCGGTGGTCATTATCTTTGTTTTATTTATGTTTATAAACAGATTTTGATCTTTACTATGTCCATTTACAGCTGAAATTAGCTGCTCTAGCCCTTTTGCACTTCTTGATAGTATCACTGTGTCGTCTGCGTATCATAACTCTGGAATCCCATACTCCCCAATCGTAAATGGGTCGAAACTTTCAATGTTCTTGTCTTCTCGAACATTTCTCGTTATACATTCCGCATATATGTTGTATAGAAAAGGTGAGAGGATACATCCCTGTCTTACTCCCTTTTGTACTGCAAACCAATCTGATGTTTGCCCAGATACTCGGACAGCGGCTTGTTGATCTTGGTGTAATGTTTCAATGGGATGAATAATAATCATTTTCAAATTACAACCTAAAAATATAAAAATTCTGTGGGACAACCCTCACATCTTCTTACAATCTGCTGAGTTTCCTACATTTATTCTGTAATCTGGTTTTTTGTTAAAACATATTTTTCCAGGCGCACGCTGCAGATTCATCCCTCCCACATTCCAGCATTGCACAGTCATTTATTGACATATACGAGTTTCCTGTGGTCATGTTGGTAGCATTAAGTAACGGTACAATTGTACACAAAATAAACGCAAATGATTTTCTGGACATGGAGGTTACCCTTTTGGATCACGGGTAAGATTTTCTAGAACAATTTTGTAGGTTTTGGTTTAGTACTGCATTTATTTTGTTCTTGGTATCAAAGTTCAATACTTATTTATTTAACTAAACATCTTTATACTGATTTAGAAGACTCTGCAGAGTCTGTATACACCCAGTTTCATTTACATTTCCTTGCTTTAAAAACTATGCACATCCAATTTATTCTTAAATGCATTAATTGTCCCTTCCTCCACTACTTCCTGTGGCAATACATTCCAAGCATTCACCACTCTCAGACTAAAAAAATATTTCCTAATATCTAATCTGAACCTTTTTTTTAGTTATTTTGTAGCTATGGCTTTTTGTTCTTGTAGGTGGTTATATTTTGATTATCTTATAAACCTGTATTAAGTCACCTTGAATTCTTCTCTTTTCTAGACACCATAGGCCAGTTTTTCTGAGTCTTTCCTCATAATTGTAATTCTGGAATCGCCCTGTCAGCTTTGTCGCTCTTTTTGTATCCTTTCCAGCATGTTTATATCTTCTCTACAATAAGGACTCCACACCTGTACACAGTACTCTAATCTAGGTCTAACTAATGCTTTATACAGTTTGACTATCACTTCCTTGCTCCTATGTTGAATTCTTGTTATTCTATTAGTCAAGGTTGTCAAGTAGCAATCAGCTGCTTGAATCCGTGTCTATCCTTTGCCCTTGAGTACCATGATGATCCGAAGGCAAGGTGTAGATTATCTCTTTGGCTGGCAGCCGTGCGGGCAGTTGTAGTTATATGACCACCAGAAAGACACCCTCCTCTTCCATCTACAGTGAGTCATGTCGGTCACATGGCCCACCCATCTGTACTTTTGTATTGATGCAACATTTATGGAACTCTGGTGGCGGATGTTAGCATTTTGAATATGGTCTCTCAAGGAGATATTTAGGACTCTTCAGGGGAAGGAAGACTAACGTCTGGTCAGGTACAACATACTGATCAGACATGTTAGTCTGGGTCAGGTCAAATATAGTGGCCAAGACTCTCATCTTGACTTCCTCGTAGCCCTCTCTGGAAGTGGGCTGTTTTCACGAAAGCTTGGCCAGCGAGGGGAGCGATCAATGTGATCCCCGTAGTAGTGAATGACATGCAGATGAAGCCAAGCATAGCACAACCACCTGGAGGACCCGCCTCCAGTCCACCTTCATCAGCCCGCTTAGGATGTGAGGAACGCTTCGACAACCCGCAACTTAACGTCCTTGTTAGGGCACACAAAAGGGTAATCCAGTTCATTATGGGCATTCAATATCAACTTCGCTCCATTGCTCTTTTGGTAACACTGAGCATCTCTGTGTTAAAATCATCTGTTCAACAAACTAAGAATAGAAAATACAGATGAATGTGTCTGACAAAATGACTGCTGAACATCTGCTACAGAAGTGTCCAACATACAAGGAACAGAGAAAACATGTGTGGCCATCACCAATATCATTGCTGGACAAGTTCTACGGAGATACCTAGCCTCAGGGTAACCGCTGCTTTCTTTAGATACATTCAATTTGGCGTCAGACGGCGTGCGAAGAAGAAAATTGTGCCTCTTACATTTATATGTAACCACAATACCCCTTACATTTGTATATGAATATATGCCCCTTACATTTGTATGTTAACATGATGACCCTTACATGTGTATGTTAACATATGCCCCTTACATTTGTATGTTAACATAATGCCCCTTACATTTGTATGTTAATATGATGCCCCTTACATTTGTATGTCAACATATGTTCCTTACATTTGTATGTTAACAATATGGCCCTTACATTTGTATGTTAACATATGCCCCTTACATTCATATGTCAACATATGTTCTTTACATTTGTATGTTAACAATATGGCCCTTACATTTGTATGTTAAAATATGCCCCTTACATTTGTATGTTAACATATGCCCATTACATTTGTATGTTAATATATGCCCCTTACATTTGTATGTTAATATGATGCCACTTACATTTGTATGTTAATATGATGCCCCTTACATTGGTATGTAAACATGATGCCCCTTACATTTGTATGTTAACATATGTCCCTTACATTTATATGCTCATATGACGTCCCTTTCATTTGTATGTTAATATGATGCCCCTTACATTGGTATGTTAACATGTTGCCCCTTACATTTGTATATTAATATATGCCCCTTACATTCGTATGTTAACATGATGACCCTTACATTTGTATGTTAACATATACCCCTTTTTATGATAGTATTCATCTTGTCTATTCCAGATTCTCAGAGCCATCTGCGCAAAATTACATTAGGTTCCTTCGTGAAGGAATCAGGAAGGTAGAGGAGACAATACACGAGCAATAGCCAGTGACAGAAAACTTAAAAGAAAGAGATCTTTGTTATCACATTGTGTATTTCAATTATTTATAAACCACAATTAAAATATGACGAGGCTGTGTTGTCTGAAAACAGGTGAATTAACTAGCCATTATTCAGTATGGAATGAGTTAATTGTAGAAACAAGTCATAAGAACAACAAACAAACTACATTTTTATGAACAGATAAGTCATTTGAAACACAGGTATGGACAAGGCTTGACGAAAGCGCTCGTCTGTAACAAGTAAAAATTGCTTGACGAGTAAAAATAATCTGTTTTTAATCGCTAATTACGTTTTTAATCGTTGCTATATGGCGACTCTCGTACGATTATTAATGATATTATGGTTCAGATAGATTGTACATAAGCTAGTTTATAATGGTGAATCTAAATGGACCTCCAACTGCCACAATTTAAACTTACTAAACCCATCAATAAATGGGGCTACAGTACTTAAACTACCAAGAATGTTCAAGGACATACACCCCATACCTCTGACAGTAGTGCATATTTTCTGAAGAAGAAATAGATTAATACTGTGTAAGTAATATAATATATGTTGGTTTGGTACACATTGTAATGTAGAAATAAAGGTGAATTAGTGCCTAGTTTAAATTTGTTAACATAAATTGCATGACTGTATTCCGACCATGCTGACTGACTGGTAAGCCACCCTAACATTTGTTAAGCAAGCCCTGGGTATGGACATCTACAAACATATGGCAAGTCCAATCAAAATGATAGGATCAACCAACTTACAAGGATGGATCAGAGCACTGTTTTCCCATAATAATAATGTTCGCTTAGGCATCAGTTGTCTGGTGCATTGATTGGCCACTTCGATGGCATAATCTAATCTAATCTAATAGCTGTCCATCATTATCGATGAGGACCGCCGACATCATTCTTGTCACAGATTTCCCTGTTGGGTGTGGGTGCGCATGTGGCTGAACAGGCCAATGCGAGCACGAAAACATCTGCTAAATATCGGGCACACAAGGTTTGTAGAAGGGGATGGTGTTCCCGCTGCTCGGGATTTCCACGTCTCGCGTCTGTTCTGTTATTTCACAACACGGTCATCTTCACCGGCAGCTACACCCGATTTGACAGCGCTTCTCCAGTCATATCTGGCATAATACTGCAGCAAAATAAGGACACTCCAAGCTGCTATTCTCATTGGACTTCCAATATCCCTGGCGACTCGTGATTTCATGGTAAGTGTGTCGACCGTGTTCACTGAGGACGCCTTGAGGAGAGCTGAGTACTCCGCTGTCTTGGGACATGGGTTGCGAGAATTGCATGGGTCACGAGGATTACATGCATCACTCAGCGTGTAAGCGAGGCGTCTTGGGGCAAGTTGTTAACCTGGCAGGACCCAATCTCTCCTGGACAATGTGTTAATCAATTATTGCCCATGTTCTTAGTCGACCTGTACTTCTACAGCGGCAGATGCCCATGTGAAGGTCCCAGCTCTAGTATGAGCTGGATGTAGCTGGGAGAAGGGTTTCCTGCTTAGCGGGATAGGCTTGAGCAGCTTAATACTCCACAGTGCTGGGACAAGCGTTTATGGAGGGTGGTTAACTGATGTGTGAGTCCATCTTAATAGACTCAAACACCAGAGCAAAGTAGACCCGCAGCCTGCTGCTGCTCTAAGCAAACACCCTAACCATGGCCATGCCATGACACACAGTCACCTCTTACAACATGCTCTCTGTGAGGCAGTGGTACTATTGTTGTCTTTGTCATACACAAAGACCCACGACAGACCACTCAGACTCAACAAACAGGACGAAGGACGCCAATCTCGTGAAGTTCAGCCATATCCACTGGACTATTGAAACATGACAAAGGGCAGCCGAAATACTATTTTAAATCGCCGATGACTTTGCCGGGATAATCAGAGTGGTAAACACACATCGCAAAATGAGCGAACTAATTAATCCCAATGGAAAACCAAAGCAAGTTTCCGTGGACACGTTTCCATTTTCCCAACACATCCAATGTAAGAAGTACCTGAACAGAATCCAAGCACAACACACTCCAAAATTCTAGCTGTGTACACACTAATAATAATAATAATAGTCGCTTATAGCAAGCGTAGTTGGCAACAGTATCAGACTATTGCTGTGAAATTTGTTCTCTGATGGCTATAAAGACCAATCCTGGAATGGCATACCCTGCCAAATTTGGGGCACACATTGGGGGGCAGCTGTGGAATCGTTGTGAGTATTGTTTTTCTCAAGCAGCACGCTTTCGCTGAGTTTCCACGATGGCTGCACTCTCTGTGATCTTAGCACGTTCGGTGATACTAGCTTGCCGGATTGTACGGTCTTGTGCAAGCATCTCCCAGGACGTGACATCAATATTGAAGCCTTTCAGAGATGCTTTCCAGGAGTCTGTAGCATTTCTTCTGTCCTCCTATCAAGGGTCTGCCTGTTTTGAGTTCACTGTATAACAGCTGCTTTGGGATGTGCTCATCTGGCATGCGAACAACATGTCCCGTCCCGTCCATCGCAGCTGCGCCAATTTCAGAGGTCTATAGATGCTAAACATGTTAGTCTGGCTAAGAATTTCAGAGTTAGGGACTTTGTCCTGCCTGCCACCTGATCCTTTAGCAGTCTACGCAGATAGCTCAAGTGAAAACAGTTTAGCTGCGTGGCATGTCTGCTATACACTGTCCATGTCTCACAGGCATGCAGCAGAGTGGATAATATCACAGCACGATACATTTTTATCTTGGTGGCAACACTGATGCCTTGTCTGTTCTATACATTTGCTTGTAGCCTCCCAAACGCAGAGTTCGCCTCTCCAGAGAGGGCACTGCCTAGGTAGGTGAAGCTAGCAACTGCCTGGAGACGTTGGGGTAATGTTTGGTTTGATGTACAGCTCCCCTGGGGCAGGCTGGACGAGTACTTCCGTTTTCCTAGAGTTGATCGTGAGACCAAAGTTATTGCATGCTGTCAAAAACTCCATCATGGTAGACTGCATATCGTTTTCCGAGCAAGTGTTGAAGGGCACAATAGTTCAGCAATAGGAGATCTAGGATAGTGGCCTCACGCACCTTGGTGTAAGATTTCAGGCACCTCGGGATAAACAGTTGACCCTGCATCCTGTACCTGATATGCATGCCAGTAGCACCATGAGTGAGCATTGCTGCAAAGACCACGCTAAAGAGTGTCGGTGCCAGCACATAACCCTTTTGATGTCGGTGCCAGCACATAACCCTTTTGATGCCGGTGCCAGCACATAACCCTTTTGATGCCGGTGGTAACTGGAAAGGCCACAGACAATTCTCCTTCGTGCAGTACACGAGCCATCATGAAATTGACGGAAAACCGCAATGAATCTGAAGAAGCAGCCAAACTCCGCCATGATTTGCCAGAGTCCGTCCTTACTGACCGTGTCAAAGGCTTTAGTCAGATCGACAAAAAAACTGTACAGGTCACAATGCTGTTCTTGGCACTTTTCTTGTAGTTGACGTACTGCATATATTACGTCAACTGTCCCACGACCCGCATGAAAATCACACTGACTCTCAGAGAGTTAAACCCTGCTCAAGCTGACCATTTAGGCGGTTAAGCAGAACTCGGGCCAGAACTTTACCTGCGATTGACAGCAGAGAGATACCTCTGTGATTGACACACCCATACAAAACCGTTGATCATCATCTCTTTGAGTGCTGGTCGCTCAATGATATTAGGAATATGCTTCCTCCTCCGAGGCCAGATAAATGGATCACTTTGTATGGGCACTAAACAACAACTAAAAAAACACATGCAGACACAATTGCATGGCATTAGGCTGAAGGGTGAGAGCCCAGATACTGCTGGATCAGTAACAGCAACAACACTTCATCCCTGATAGCAGTGTCTGCTGTGGGATACCCTTTACCTTACACTTCCCGTTATACCACCGATATTTCTACACAACTAGCTGTATTATTCATATATTATTTGATATCACATACATTTTGATATGATCAAGTGACTATATTTTGTTCAGTCACCTCAAGTTTTGTTTTTATTTTGTGATAGATCTGTGGGGTTGAATTCTCAAATGTGAAGTTCTGTTGTTGATTGTTTTTTTTGTTGTTTTAATCTTGATTTTAACCTTTAGCACACAGCTATCAAAATTATTTTGACACACTCGGTCTACAAAATTAGAAATTGAAAAAAAAAATTTGCCATTTTTGTATCCTGAGTACATCACGTCCATTTACACAGGTTTTTTTGCCGGTAAAAGTATTGTATGTTAGATTACAAATGAATTTTCAACGATATAACTTCTTATCACGCCGATTGGAGCAGGCCGACTTTTTGTGAAAGGTGAAGTTATTTTGTTTGGTTAGATATAATAACTACGTTTGAATTGGAAACTAACAGTTGTGTCGATATTATAAACACAGTATCAATACTTTGTAATTTCCATGGATTGTTATCGGAGCGACTAGGCCTAGTGGTTGAGGCAACATATGGTTGGGATTTTCAATCAATTTTCAAGTTTCAAAATTGATTGAAAATCCCCCAAAAATGTTGCCTAGACCGCTAGGCCTAGTCACTCTGATAAAAACTAACAAACACACAACAACAACAATAACACCAACAAGTTCTTTATTCAACTGTGCCTTTACACACAAGAAAATCATATATATTGACCAACAAACGGAACAGTTAAAAGATTTGAAAGTCAACTGCGATAGCAAAATATAAAGTTGCAAACATTTTTGCAAAAGAAATAAAGCGTGCTAAAGGTTAATAACTGAACTTAACATCTTTATACTGGTTTAGAAGACTCTACAGAGTCTGTATACAACCAGTTTCTTGGAGGGTGGTTTTTACCGATGTACGGAAAACACTAGAGCTAAGTAGACCCGCAGCCAGCTAGACGCCATCTATAGCTGCTCTTAATAAACCAACTGGGGAAAGGTATAAATAACTTTGACAGATTTTTCATTTGAATTTTGTCTTGGCAGCAGCCGTAAAACCTACTCTTTTCGATTTCCAACTGCCAAGGAATTTTTAACACAGGTGTCTGATCTCACTACCCAGATATCAGGGTAATTTTTATCAGAAGATAAACATGAAAAAAAATCCTGGTCTCCACCGTGATTCGAACATGTAACATCTAGTACCGGTGGCGAACAGTTGTCCCCTAGACCATTGAGTTCCCCCCTGTAAATGTCAACCTTTAATGACACAACGTCTAAATACATTTTAAATACAGGATTCAAAAACAGTGACATAATTCATTGTTTTCTTGCATTTTAACTGAGTGTGTAAATTAAGTTGTTTTTTTTAATTGTTAACCCTTTTCGGTCCAGTAAAATTTGACTTTGACAGGTAGAATGTTTGAACTACTTACTGCTCCCAGACATGGTGCCAAGCTCGTTCCCTAGTAGCAGAAATGCTTCATCCCACCCAGTTGTAAATAGTACCTGACCTACTGCTATGAAAGAAACCTTGCCCAACCTCACAAAAATCTGAGACCTCATACAACGAAGTCTCTAACACTCCATCCTTGACAGCACTGTCTGCTATGAAGCTACCTACCCCATATGAGTTGGGGACGGTAACAACAGCAAGGAAGGAAACTGGCCACACTATTTCAAATAGGCTGCAGCTTAATACATTTATCTTCATCCCCAACGGCGTGGGCTAGTGGTTAAGTGACACGGCTCACAATCCGAAGGTGCTGGGTTCACTCCCCAATCACAACACCGGCCATTACCACAGGGGAAGCATATCCTTAAAAAATACAGATAAACCAGACCATTACATAAAATTCATCCCGAAGTCGGGTGCACTGGGCCGAAAGGCGCAAAATAAACAGTGCAGCGCACACCATCTTGGGGAATAGAGAAATAAGGCGAGCGAACTAAACAAAAATTGTTGCCATTTGACTTAACCGTAACCCCATTTTATCATTGTTTCTGTTGCTTATTTTTTATAAAACACTGTTCTTGTTACCGCAGAATGGCCATAAAATGACAACATAACCTCTAAAGTGCATGAAGCACAGGGTTATGTTTGATAAAATATGGGCCATCGCTGGTATGGAGATCACTGAAAGGTTAGTACGTCACTCACTCCAGAATTTCTATATCCCAAAGACACATTTATTTGTACAGTGTAAAAATTAAATTCATTGCAATGTAAAGTATTGTATACCTATTTATCGTCAGTATAGTTTTACTGCATATTATATACTAAATGTTCGGAACTGAAGGCAGAGAAAGATATTTGACTTATGGAGATGTTTGTGTGCAATTAGTGAATTATTTCGATGATTTATCTTTTTTTTTTTCCCTCTGTTATATGTGTCACTCTCCTGTCATTTATTCTGCTATATGCAGTTAATATTAAAGTAACTCTTCAATGAAGATAAACTTGTCCTGTTTTTGAAGATAAACTTGTCCTGTTTTTGAAGATAAACTTGTCCTGTTTTGTTCGGTTAAGAATTGATGTCATTGCACTCCAGGAGATCCATAGGTTCTCAGTCCTTCTCAGTTGAGTGGACAGCGTGGGCTAGTGGTTAAGTGACTCGGCTCACAAACTGAAGGTGCTGAGTTCGCTCCCCATCACGGCACCGGCTGTTACCCCGGGGAAACAAACCCTTTAAAAATGCAGGAGGAGGCAAATCCTTACATAAAACGCATGCCGAAGTCGGACGAACTGGGCCGACGGGCGCAAAATAAAAATAAAGTGCAACGCACACCGCACTGGAAAATTGAGAAATGAGGCAAAAGCATGATAAAAAAAAAAAATTAAAATGTCCGTCTCAGCAAATGAAGAATAATATAGATGTTGATAGTTTCTGTAGCTCAATGGTTGTACACACTTCTGCTCCGTTCTCTCAGGCGCCCCTTGCTGCTGGACTGATGAATCCTGCATTGCTGCAGTGTCTTGTTGTTCAATGCCCACAATGAGTAGGTTTACTCTTTTGTGCGTCCTGAAAAGGACGTTAAGTGGCGGGTTGCAGTAGCTTTTCTCCCATCCCAAGCGTGCTGATGAAGGTGGACCGGGCTCCTTCAGGCGGTTGTGCTATGTTTGGCTTCATATGCGTGTCAAGGGGACGGCATGGTTAAGTGGCACGGCTCACAACCGGAAGGTGCTGGGTTCGATCCCCATCACAGCACTGGCTGTTACCCCGGGGATGCAAACCCTAAGAAAATGCAGGAGGAAGCAGACCCTTACATAAAATGCATGCTGAATTCGGATGCACTGGGCCGACAGGCGCAAAATAAAAACCACAGTGTAACGCACACTGCCTTGGGGATTACAGAAATAAGGCGAACGCAAAAAAAAAATATACGTGTCATTCACTACTACGGGGATTACATCTATCCCCCACCTCGTTAGCCAGGCAGCCATGAAAATAGCCCGTTTTCATGGAAGACAACAAGTAAGTCGAGGTGAGGATCTTGACCAGTACATTTTGCCTGACCTTGACTAACATGTCTGATCAGAATGTTTTGCCTGACCCTGACTAACATGTCTGATCAGAATGTTTTGCCTGACCCTGACTAACATGTCTGATCAGAATGTTTTGCCTGACCCTGACTAACATATCTGATCAGAATGTTCTGACTAACATGTCTGATCAGAATGTTTTGCCTGACCCTGACTAACATATCTGATCAGAATGTTCTGACTAACATGTCTGATCAGAATGTTTTGCCTGATCTGACTAACATGTCTGATCAGAATGTTTTGCCTGACCCTGACTAACATATCTGATCAGAATGTTTTGCCTGGCCCTGACTAACATGTCTGATCAGAATGTTTTGCCTGACCCTGACTAACATGTCTGATCAGAATATTTTGCCTGACCCTGACTAACATATCTGATCAGAATGTTTTGCCTGGCCCTGACTAACATGTCTGATCAGAATGTTTTGCCTGACCCTGACTAACATGTCTGATCAGAATGTTTTGCCTGACCCTGACTAACATATCTGATCAGAATGTTCTGACTAACATGTCTGATCAGAATGTTTTGCCTGATCTGACTAACATGTCTGATCAGAATGTTTTGCCTGACCCTGACTAACATATCTGATCAGAATGTTTTGCCTGGCCCTGACTAACATGTCTGATCAGAATGTTTTGCCTGACCCTGACTAACATGTCTGATCAGAATATTTTGCCTGACCCTGACTAACATATCTGATCAGAATGTTTTGCCTGGCCCTGACTAACATGTCTGATCAGAATGTTTTGCCTGGCCCTGACTAACATGTCTGATCAGAATATTTTGCCTGACCAGATGTTGATCTTACTCCCCACTGCAGTGTCTTCATACAAAAGGTGGTCTTTGATCAACTTCAAAATGTTACCTCTGTCCATCACCAATTATCCAACTGAAGGTGCCCTTGAGGCCAGGATATCAACTCGTTCATTCCAGCAAACTCCAGCATGGCTGGTACAGCAGATCCACACTATGGGGATCACAGTGCCGGTCCACACCTCATCAGTCAGACTTGGGACAGCGTAGGCTAGTGATTAAGTGGCACGGCTCACAATCCAAAGGTGCTGGGTTCGATCCCCATCACAGCACAGGCCGTTACCCCGAGGAAGCAAACCCTTAGAAAATGCAGGAGGAAGCAGCATACCCTTACATAAAATGCATGCTGAAGTCGGATGTACTGGGTCGACAGGCGCAAAATAAAAACCACAGTGCAACGCATACCGCCTTAGGGATTAAAGAAATAAGGTGAACGCACACTAAAGAAAAACCCAAAAAATCTTTACCATGAAAGCCTGTTTCCAGGGTAAACGCTGCCCATATGATGCTGACCACAACACACATAGTGTCCCATTGACCAGGAAAATGTAGGCCTAATGTAGAATACGGAACGAGGATTTGCTCTCTGAGGCCGCACCTTGTTTATCCACCTCTACATTCTAAAAAATCTAACACATCAACTAACACTTCAATAGACTAACTAAGGACACTATTTCAATAGACTAACTAAGGACACTATTTCAATAGACTAACTAAGGACACTATTTCAAAACAATAAAAACTAATTCTTTATTACTACACGTTACAACTCTTGCACTCTGCTACCATACACAACTTCCTACACGCTCCGAGCTAATGTTTATCTGACTTAGAACACTAACTACTGCTAAACCTAAAACTATTGTCCACAGTCTACTTTCCGTACTTGGCCTGCTGTAACGTGAATTCGAATTATGGCATATTGACGTTGATGGTTAATTCGTGGTTTAAACCCAACCCAGGTAAACGGCCTTGGCCCAGTTCCTTAGCGACGACTGTCAATCTGCGTGGTGGATGTCAAAAGACTAGGCTACTGCTATGAATCTACGATGACTACAAACTTGGCAAGGCAGTCGTGTGTTAAACTACAGCGTGTTTTGACCACGCGTGTTAAACAAAGCCAGGCTGACCCACATGGTAACCTGGCGTAGGACAACACGTGTAAAATTGTAGAGTTTTCTCTCAGCCAATCTAGATCTAGGAAGCCTGTTCATTCCTATAGCGGGTAGCTATGACTGATCTAGGCCGCTTCTGTGAGATCCCTGCGACGACTATTAACTTCAAAGGCCGGCAACGTGGCTGGCGCTGGTTAAACTTTAACCTGATGAAATTCTATCTAATCATAAATGAGTACTTTACTTCTGCAAACTGGAATTCCGTCAATGTGACGTTCACGCTTCTCTGACTGAATCGACTCTTAAAGTGAGTCCCTCTCTGAATCGTCTTTCTGGAAATGCTCCTCTCCAAATGTGTTTTTGAAAATGCGTCGTTCACTCTCGAAATCTCTCTTGAAATGTCATTCAATGTAATGACTCTGAAAAGCTGTCTCTCTCTCTCTCTCTCTCTCTCTCTCTCTCTCTCTCTCTCTCTCTCACTCTCTCTCTTGAAATGTCTCGTAATGTGTTGGCTCTGAAATTCTGTCTTGCTCTGAGTCTCTCTGAAAATTTCGTTCAATGTCTCTCTCTCTGAATCGTCTGAATGAATGTGACCAGCTCCCGGCCCGCCTCGGCTTTTTATAATGCCCTCAAACTATTTTCTCTGCCGGCGAAACTTTCAAAATGGCGTCCTGGGCGCCGATATTAATCCACGACACTGTCGTGGTATTACTGGCGTGAGTTGTCAGGTCCGGGAGAAAGTCCACCTCTAAATTAAAGAAAATATTTAATTACGCTTACGCGTAATTCTAGACACAAAAAAAGCTGTCAATAGGAAGACAAGATTTGTCTGCCAAGACTAAATCTGTCACACTAACACTATATTCCTAATGTGTCACACAGCGTGTAAATGGGCTCAGTAGGGTACACAACATCATTGTCATTGTAAGTATTGGGATCAAGATGCTGAGCAGCGCATGATCTGCAGCAGTCAGCGACCCATAGCTGAGCATAGAGAAGAACTGGTTTATCAATTCCATTATGGCCAGAGAATGTAAATACTTTGGTCACATCAAGAGACACAACGGTCTTGAGAGAACAGTGATGGAAAGTATGGTGCCAGGCAAAAGAGGAAAGGGTAGACCAAGAAGACAGTGGCACCAAGATATCCAGGAATGCTGGGTATGACTGTGGCAGAGGCTGAAGTTTTGGCAAGGGAAAGAGTTTCTTTCAGACAGCCTGTGATGGGAGCGACGTTCTACAAAGGGCATGCTACTTGATGATTGCTTTGCTAGTATTCTGCCATAGTTTCCTCTGGTTGTGTAGCCTCTGTCATAATTTCCTCTGGTTGTGTAGCCTCTGTCATAATTTCCTCTGGTTGTGTAGCCTCTGCCATAGTTTCCTCTGGTTGTGTAGCCTCTGTCATAATTTCTTCTGGTTGTGTAGCCTCTGTCATAATTTCCTCTGGTTGTGTAGCCTCTGTCATAGTTTCCTCAGGTTGTGTAGCCTCTGTCATAGTTTCCTCTGGTTGTGTAGCCTCTGTCATAATTTTCTCTGGTTGTGTAGCCTCTGTCATAGTTTCCTAAGGTTGTGTAGCCTCTGTCATAGTTTCCTCAGGTTGTGTAGCCTCTGTCATAGTTTCCTCAGGTTGTGTAGCCTCTGTCATAGTTTCCTCAAGTTGTGTAGCCTCTGTCGTAGATTCCTCAGGTTGTGTAGCCTCTGTCATAGTTTCCTCAGGTTGTGTAGCCTCTGTCATAGTTTCCTAAGGTTGTGTAGCCTCTGTCATAGTTTATTCAAGCTGTGTAGCCTCTGTCATAGTTTTCTCAGGTTGTGTAGCCTCTGTCATAGTTTCCTCTGGTTGTGTAGCCTCTGTCATAGTTTCCTCTGGTTGTGTAGTCTCTGTCATAGTTTCCTCAGGTTGTGTAGCCTCTGTCATAGTTTCCTCAGGTTGTGTAGCCTCTGTCATAGTTTCCTCTGGTTGTGTAGCCTCTGCCATAGTTTCCTCTGGTTGTGTAGCCTCTGTCATAATTTCCTCTGGTTGTGTAGCCTCTGTCATAATTTCCTCTGGTTGTGTAGCCTCTGCCATAGTTTCCTCTGGTTGTGTAGCCTCTGTCATAATTTCTTCTGGTTGTGTAGCCTCTGTCATAATTTCCTCTGGTTGTGTAGCCTCTGTCATAGTTTCCTCAGGTTGTGTAGCCTCTGTCATAGTTTCCTCTGGTTGTGTAGCCTCTGTCATAATTTTCTCTGGTTGTGTAGCCTCTGTCATAGTTTCCTAAGGTTGTGTAGCCTCTGTCATAGTTTCCTCAGGTTGTGTAGCCTCTGTCATAGTTTCCTCAGGTTGTGTAGCCTCTGTCATAGTTTCCTCAAGTTGTGTAGCCTCTGTCGTAGATTCCTCAGGTTGTGTAGCCTCTGTCATAGTTTCCTCAGGTTGTGTAGCCTCTGTCATAGTTTCCTAAGGTTGTGTAGCCTCTGTCATAGTTTATTCAAGCTGTGTAGCCTCTGTCATAGTTTTCTCAGGTTGTGTAGCCTCTGTCATAGTTTCCTCTGGTTGTGTAGCCTCTGTCATAGTTTCCTCTGGTTGTGTAGTCTCTGTCATAGTTTCCTCAGGTTGTGTAGCCTCTGTCATAGTTTCCTCAGGTTGTGTAGCCTCTGTCATAGTTTCCTCTGGTTGTGTAGCCTCTGTCATAGTTTCCTCAGGTTGTGTAGCCTCTGTCATAGTTTCCTCAGGTTGTGTAGCCCCTGTCATAGTTTCCTCAGGTTGTGTAGCCTCTGTGTTGCCTATGCCAATCTCCTTCTAATTAATTCTTTTTTTACCAGTCACCGTTGTGGTCAATTCTAGAGTCCAGATACTCAAAAGTTCCACAAACAAAGACAGACCACAATTTAACAAGTTCATAAAGCACATGCGCGGGTAAGGCCAGGTTGTGTACTATTCCTAAATGCTACTTCAAACATAAAGCCACGCGTACCGCACTCAAAAGTTGATAGAAGACTGACGTCACATACTGCACACCCACGGACTCTCTCACCAAGCAGTCTCGTGAGTATAGCGGGGTGTCGAAATAGCCCTCGTGACTTACTAACGTTTAATCTGTGACCGTCATGACTAAGTTCATTGAATCTTCTTTTACTCTTTGGAATTTAAATGTTGATTATAAGATTAAAGTTTGTTAAAAGACGAACAAAAAACATATTAAAACAAATAAACATGTTTGTTCCGCTCTGTTGTCATTCAAAAGGCCCCACTTAATTATGTACAGACAAGACCGCATGCGACCCGAATGCCGCAGGCTCATCACCCTTAGACTAGGACATTGCACATATAACACTCTTTAGTACAAAAATAAAACAAATGAAGACCAGCATAAAACACTCGACCTATTTCAGCAATCTTTGGAGATGCTAATAAACACATTTTGATATGTTTTTGCCGACTGAGGGTTGAAAACAATATACCCAAGTTTTATAGTCGATAGAAACTTATATAGACATGGCTCAGTTACCTCACCAGGGCAGAAATAGAACGAAACCGACGTTACTACCCCATACGAGGCACAAGGCCTTCGTCGAGGACAACGAACGAATCGAAACACCTAACAGATTACAACAAATATAACGGACAGAAAGGGAATGAAGGCTAACGACTGGTCAGGCAAAATATAATGATCAGACATGTTAGTCAGGGTTAGGAAAAACATACTCACTGGACAAGACCCTCACCTTAGCGTCCTCGTAGCCCTTCCCGGGAACGGGCTGTTTTCATGGCAGTCTGGCTAACAAGGTGAGGGATCGACGTGATTCCCGTAGTAGTGAGCGACATGCAGATGAAGCCAAGCATAACACAACCACCTGGAGGACCACGGTCCACCTTCATCAGCACGCTTGGGATGTGAGGAAAGCTACTGCAGCCCGCCACTTAACGCCCTTTTCAGGGCGTCTGTATACAGACTGCAGAGTCTTCTAAACCAGTATAAAGACGTTTATAAAGACGTTAAAAGAGTAACCTACTCATTGTGGGAATTCGCAAACAACAATAACGGACAGGAAAAACCAGTAATGAAATCAGAGAGGGAATAAAATGACGTGGAGGAACCGACACAAAACAAATACCAGCAGCAGTAGAATGGATAAGCAGGGAAAACTACAAGTTTGATCATCAATATTATTTGACAAAAAACGCTTTTCATTTTATGAAAACAAAAAACAACAAACAACAATGAATACTCCCAGAATGAAAACACCGATGACTTCCGGTTAAATGACTGACATGGCTGATCTACCTGGAAAGTATCAAAAACTTGCAGGAGAATACGCAAAGGTTGTTGTTTACAATGATTCCACTCATCATATCCTGCTAAGCAGATTTAGAAAATAATAATATATTTTTTATTTTCATTGATATTTCTTGAGATTTGTGCTTGTATGCGTGTAGAATCGTTTCAATGTATGCCGTGCAGAATTATATTCTGCTGTCTATAGAGACACACCCCTCTTAGTTTATGTATTGTTTGTATCCCTGTGATTTAAAAGACTTGCAACAAGATACCTATTCATTCATTGAGAGTGTAAGCTGGTTATGGAAGGGATTGCAAGTTCAATAAGCATAGAATAGAACCTGCGTTTTTTAGAGGTGATAGTGACACCCATTATTAAATATACCTCTCATTTTTTTAGTTTTGATTACACACGATTCATCACCTCAGCTGTTTAGTGTTTACGTTTAGGAAGAAAATCTGCAACTTTCATTTTATACCTCGAGAAAAAATATTTATTAAATATTTTTATAGAACTCTGAAGATATCTCAATACCTTTGTAAAAAATAAAGAAAATTTGCTTTTTAGTGTTTGGAAGTTTGGTCAGAAATAAAATTTTATAGTAACCAGTGAATGATGGAATATTAACAAAAATTATGATCGTTTCCATTTTTGGATTGCAATAAGAATTTTCACCATACACAGTCCACTTAAGAAATTGAAGAAATTGTTATGGGTTAAACATTTATGCCATAAACGAGAACTATAAATTGTTTAATCAAGAAAGTAAAGAATAGTTATACAATGGATCCCTGGTCACTCAAATACATCTGGCAATTACAAGACAGACACTGGCTAAAAAGGGATCAAGTCAAGAACAATAATAAACACCAACAACCCTACAGACAGCCAAACAACTACTGAAAACTGGGAACAAAAATGACTGGCTGAATAGATGACAATGGGAAATACTGGGAGAGAAATCAACAAAAATATGGCCATACCATGACAAGCGGAATTACAAATTTGATACTTCATGGTTCCTTACCAGGAAAGAAAAGGGGAGGATGTCCAAGAAAGAGATGGACAGACAACATCACTGAGTATTCAAACCTTCGTCCTGGTGAGACACAACAGGTGACAGCAGACAGAGACAGATGGCGTGGGATTGTGGGAGTGTCTTCAAATGGGCCCCAACGACCTGATGGGTTACGGGATAAACTGAACTAAACTGAACTTGTCTGGTGATTTTTAATTTTCCAATGTGCTGATAGCTTAATCATTAGGACAAAATCGAATATTCTTTCTTAGGTGGATAGCGCATGCAATGAGCTATTCACATTTAGCTGAATAGTACACTTCAATTGAGTACTAATAATTGTAAACTTAATTTGTTAATGAAAGGGCAAAGCATTGAATGCATGGTGGAAAAAAAAAGCATTTGTGTCCATGCTATGTCAATATAACCTGCCGAAGACGGATGAGTTGGACTGAAAGGTGCAAATCTCGCAGTCAAGCTGTAAACTAGCGACGCAATGCATTTCGTTCTCTGGACTACATCCTGCTACATGCAAAGCTCTGTTCAGGGCTTTTATAGCGGAAAATTGAGAACGAATGCAGAAGAAGAAGAAGTCAATAGATGAATGTTAGCACAGTTTATGTCCAGAATATGCTAATGAAATCTGAAAATTAGGAATACAGAAAAGGCAATGTTTTTTTTTTCTTAAAAGCTATACTGAAATATAACTTTGTTTTTTGCCGAATAAAGGGTAGCTATAGCTTGTCTCTCAAGAAACAAAAGCAAAGGGAGAAAGGGTGGCTGTTCAGATCTTGCAAGCTTTAAGTGTCCCCTGGATTGAGAGATGAAATCTGCACCTAGTCCTATGTTCCCTGGATTGAGAGGGGGAAATCTCCAGCTAGTTCTATGTCCCCAGGTTTGAGAGGGGAAATCTGCATCTAGTCCTATGTCCCCTGGATTGAGAGGGGAAATCTGCACCTAGTCCTATGTTCCCTGGATTGAGAGGGGAAATCTGCACCTAGTCCTATGTTCCCTGGATTGAGAGGGGAAATCTCCACCTAGTCCTATGTTCCCTGGATTGAGAGTGGCAAATCTGCACCTAGTCCTATGTCCCCTGGATTGAGAGGGGAAATCTGCACCTAGTCCTATGTTCCCTGGATTGAGAGGGGAAATCTCCACCTAGTCCTATGTTCCCTGGATTGAGAGGGGGAAATCTGCACCTAGTCCTATGTTCCCTGGATTGAGAGGGGAAATCTGCACCTAGTCCTATGTTCCCTGCATTGAGAGGGGAAATCTGCACCTAGTCCTATGTTCCCTGGATTGAGAGGGGGAAATCTCCACCTAGTCCTATGTTCCCTGGATTGAGAGGGGGAAATCTCCACCTAGTCCTATGTTCCCTGGATTGAGAGGAGAAATCTCCACCTAGTCCTATGTTCCCTGGATTGAGAGGAGAAATCTCCACCTAGTCCTATGTTCCCTGGATTGAGAGGGGGAAATCTCCACCTAGTCCTATGTTCCCTGGATTGAGAGGGAGAAATCTCCACCTAGTCCTATGTTCCCTGGATTGAGAGGGGGAAATCTCCACCTAGTCCTATGTTCCCTGGATTGAGAGGGAGAAATCTCCACCTAGTCCTATGTTCCCTGGATTGAGAGGAGAAATCTCCACCTAGTCCTATGTTCCCTGGATTGAGAGGAGAAATCTCCACCTAGTCCTATGTTCCCTGGATTGAGAGGGAGAAATCTCCACCTAGTCCTATGTTCCCTGGATTGAGAGGAGAAATCTCTACCTAGTCCTATGTTCCCTGGATTGAGAGGAGAAATCTGCACCTAGTCCTATGTTCCCTGGATTGAGAGGAGAAATCTGCACCTAGTCCTATGTTCCCTGGATTGAGAGGAGAAATCTCCACCTAGTCCTATGTTCCCTGGATTGAGAGGAGAAATCTCCACCTAGTCCTATGTTCCCTGGATTGAGAGGAGAAATCTGCACCTAGTCCTATGTTCCCTGGATTGAGAGGGAGAAATCTCCACCTAGTACTATGTTCCCTGGATTGAGAGGAGAAATCTGCACCTAGTCCTATGTTCCCTGGATTGAGAGGGGAAATCTGCACCTAGTCCTATGTTCCCTGGATTGAGAGGAGAAATCTGCACCTAGTCCTATGTTCCCTGGATTGAGAGGAGAAATCTGCACCTAGTCCTATGTTCCCTGGATTGAGAGGAGAAATCTGCACCTAGTCCTATGTTCCCTGGATTGAGAGGAGAAATCTGCACCTAGTCCTATGTTCCCTGGATTGAGAGGAGAAATCTCCACCTAGTCCTATGTTCCCTGGATTGAGAGGAGAAATCTGCACCTAGTCCTATGTTCCCTGGATTGAGAGGAGAAATCTGCACCTAGTCCTATGTTCCCTGGATTGAGAGGATAAATCTCCACCTAGTCCTATGTTCCCTGGATTGAGAGGAGAAATCTGCACCTAGTCCTATATCCCCTGGGTTGAGAGGGGAAATATGCACCTAGTCCTATGTTCCCTGGATTGAGAGGGGAAATCTGTGCTTAGTCCTATTGGAGATAAACAATAAACTCAGAGGTGCAGTGTACACGCTGTACATGTAAATGAACCCTTGGCAGTTTGTAATCAAACAGCAAGTTGTTAACCGCTGTCTGGGCAACAAATTCAAAATGTAACCAAATTCTTAAGATTCAGCAGACTATCGGTGATGATGCCATGAGCTACATGTGAATTAAGTAGTACAATTGTTCAAAGTTTTCCACGCATCGGGGGAGAACGCACCCCGTTCTGGTAGGCCCTAAACAAGCCAAAATAACATGGTCATTGAGATTGACTTTGGTCATATAGAACCGTTGTGTTACCATCTGAATACTTGCAGATGAGGTGGGGATAAGCATTGGTTTGGTACACTCCATTTTAAGTGAAGATTTGGCTATGCGGAGAGCGTTTGTGAAATACAGGCTGAAGTACTCCATCTGGAAGTCTGACAGACATGCTGGACTGCGCAAATGTGACCCCAGGTTCCTGAACACCGTGATCATAGGTGATATGAGCTGTGGGTTTACAGAAAACCAAAGTGCAGTCGTCACAGGGAAAACATTCATCATCCCCGAGGCAAAAAAAAGCAAGGCAGATGCGCAGCAACGTTAAAGTCATGTTGACCATTTTCTTTGATTCCCTTGGGGTGATACATCACAAGTATGTACCACAAAGACAAAACATTACCAAAGAGTACTATCTGGAAGTCATCTATTGCCTTTATGAGGTTGTGCGACTAGACCTATGAGCAATGGGAGCTTGGCAACTCCATCATGACAACTCACCCACCGATTCTTTGCATCTGGTTCAGACTTTTTTGGTCAAACCCATTCCTGTACTTAGTCAGGCTCCCTACTTTTCTCAATTGGGCTTCTTGCGATTTTTAGTCGTTCCCCAAGCTAAAAATGCCACTTCTTTTTCTGCCTTCGTTCTCCTGCTACCAACCCATGAGCAGGGCTTTGCAGGAAGTAGTCCGAAGAACGGAAAGCGTTGTATCGCTAGTTTGGAGCTTGACTGCGATATTTGCACATTTCGGTCCGACAC
The DNA here is from genome assembly GCA_036924085.1 of Ariolimax columbianus. Lineage (NCBI taxonomy): Eukaryota > Metazoa > Mollusca > Gastropoda > Stylommatophora > Arionidae > Ariolimax > Ariolimax columbianus. Next base: position 65,436,769 of record JAVGWX010000013.1, on the reverse strand, counting down.
ATCCATCTTCGGCAGGGAAAATGCCACTGAAAGAGACCTGGTTTCAGTGACGAGAAGACATTATGCGGAATGTGATGGCCCAATTGTACTCCATCCCCAAAAAGGCCTTTCTGAAATGCTTCAGGCAATGATGGGGCTGTTGGGAGAGATGTGTGCAGTCTTAACGAGAGTATTTTGAAGGTTATTAGGGTTTCAGACTCACCTCCAGGCGATTAATTGTATTTTTCTCGCGCCAAAGGTCAGAGACATTTTGAACATACTTTCTGTATTTAATTTTCTTTATTTTACACACTGCATCATCAATTCAACATACCTTTGTTCACTTTATTATTTAATTTTCTTTATTTTACACACTGCATCATCAATTCAACATACCTTTGTTCACTTTATTATTTAATTTTCTTTATTTTACACAATTCATCAATTCAACATACCTTTGTTCACTTTATTAGGATCATAAGGCTACAACTAGAGCTTGTCTCCTTGCAGGAATACTATGTCAAAGCATTACTATTCTCTTGCAGATGTCGTTTCTGTGGTACTTTATTTTACATGATGAGGTTGCCAGCTCCATACACAACCCTACTTTGTTGCCTTTTTCCATATAAAATATCAGTTCAGTTCAGGTGCCATTTCCATAGAAACATTGTCAGTAATGGATCTGCAACATCCTTTGTCTCCTGCCTTGATGGTATTTTTTTTTTTTTTTTGCGTTCGCCTTATTTATCTATTCCCCAAGGCGTGTGTGCGTTACACTGTGGCTTTTTTATTTTGCGCCTGTCGGCCCAGTGCATCCGACTTCAGCATGCATTTTATGTAAGGGTCTGCTTCCTCCTGCATTTTCTAAGGGTTTGCTTCCCCGGGGTAACGGCCGGTGCTGTGATGGGGATCAAACCCAGCACCTTCTGGTTGTGAGCCGTGCCACTTAACCACTAGGCCACGCCGTCCCCGCCTTGATGGTATGATCTGCCAGGCCTATCTCTGTCCATCTTTTAATCTTATCCATCCACTTACTTCTGGTATGTTTATCGTCCACTTTTCCTTCCAATATTGTTTCAGGAAAATGTTATGTTTTTTGATGTGACTAAAATATCTTAAATGTCTGACTCAGATTGCATTCATCAATTCTCTTTACATCCCTAATTTTTCAAAACCTTTCATTATTTGTTTTCTTTTCTTTCCACATAAAAATTTAAGAAAGTAACCCATAGCGTTACTGCCGTAGGGGTGTGAGTTGTTTAGCGATCTCACATTTCAAAGGCTCGGCAATATGAGGGCGATAGCCATCTCCTCTCAGGCAGTACACCTAGGTGAATACGAACTCTGATTTTAAACCCACAAGTCTCAGAAAGTGCTGGCTAGTCTTGGGATGATGAGAATATCATTGGATGTCTCGAGTGACTAGCATCTGTGGGCGACGACTTCACTGTCTTGTGGAAACTTCAGGAGAGGGTAGGGCTATGAGAAAAAACCCAGACAGAAAATCCTAAAGCACCTAAGGCGGATGGTTTTAAAATTGCCAACTTATTCCGGCAGCTCCTGCAGCTGAGCTGGTGCCAAATTGTCATGCTTTGCATTCCTTTGGATTACACCAGCAAGGCCGAGAGGGGGATCCTGCAACTTAGGCAGCCACGTTTCTCCATATTCAGCGCCCAGGCTTGCACCTTGAGTGGCTACTCACAGGGTGCCACACGCATGGTCTGCAAAGACTGAGACGCCTTCGAATGAATCATACCTGTGATTGCATTGTCTTCTTCACTGCCTCCTGGACTTGCTCACTCACCTTACTAAATAAGAGACCCCCCTCGATCCTCACAGAGAATTCTCCAAAATGCTCATATTCATGCTCTGTTTACTTTACTTTCAGTTGAAGGCCCAGATCCCAGTGCTGAAGAAGGCATACTTAGATGAGCAAGGGGAAGTCAATCAGCTTAAAGAAATTTTGAAGGAACGTGACCAGACTGTCCGGAAATTTGAACAGGAAGTTGATAGCCTGACCTTTCGGAACCAGCAGCTGTCGAAACGGGTTATCCTATTGCAAGAGGAGTTAGAGATATCTGAAACAAACAACAAGAAGAAAAATAAGGTACCTGAAATAGTTGAGTGTTGTGTTTAGCCATTTGAACTCTGGCCACTAGGTCTGTAAAATCCCATTCCCCTGTGCTCTTAAGAAAATACACACAAGGTAGACACCTGAGAAAGCTATATACCATTACAAAACTATGTGCTCTAATTTCATTATTCTCGGGTAGAAGTGTATAAGGGATAGCACCTTACGGTGAGAGGCAGCCACATCCTTGATGGCCAGGATCCTATTTGGTTCTCCCGTTTCTGTCTAGCTCACGTATGGCTCCTAGAGTCTGCCTGTGTACGGCAGTGCCACCCCCCGGGCAACGGCTTTGGCTGACCGGCTAAACTACGTGGGTGAAATGACAAGAAGGGGCGTCCACCCCTGACAAGTACACACAGCTGCTCGTGGATGAGGCGGAAGATCGACCTGTGCGACAACGACTCTGAAAGCGGGAGCTGGAAACGCCTGGTATCGGGCTAAGGGCGCACCAGAGACCATAGTTGGTAAGCAACCAGAACAACGTCCAGAAAGCAATGGCAAACTACTGGATGTAAAATGCCAAGAAACTTATGACAGTCGAGAGAAACGAAACTCAAAGATCTGATGGTGAGGCCCTCAGACCAGGCAGATCATCGACGCCAACTCGGGAAGAGGCCGATTTCAGAGTCAGTACAAGAAATAGAGATGACGGCCTAAAGCCTGACTGCATTACAGTGGACAACTCTGAAATGGGACTAAAAACAAAACTAAGAATAGGCACCTGTAACGTCAGGAGCCTATACCAGGGCAAGTTGTTCATGATCGGAAGAGAAATGAAAAGAACCAAGATAGAGATTCTTGGAGTCTCTTAGCATAGATGGGCAGCTCAAGGGCACTGTACCAGCTCCTCAGGAGAAACATTTAAATACTCTGGGACGGACAAGGGTGGAAAAAGCGGGGTCGGCTTTATTCTGTCAAAGAAGACAGCACCTTCACTACTCGGTTACAATCCAGTCAACGACCGCATAATTGTAATCAGACTAAAGAAAAAGACTAGAAATTTAACAATAATTCAAGTGTATGCACCAACATCAGCAGCAGACGATTGTGAAATGGATGATTTATATAACACCTTGCAAGAACCGATGGAAAAAGTTGAAAAAAGAGACATCTTGGTCATCATTGGCGATTTAAATGCGAAAGTCGGAGAGGAAAGAGCCGAAGAGGAGAGAAGTGTTCGAGGACCTTTTGGTTTGGGACACAGAAATGAGCGAGGAAAAAAACTGGTTGAATTCTGCACGGAAAACAACCTCTCCATTGCCAACACCTTCTTCAAACAACATCCACGAAGACTGTATACGTGGACCTCCCCTGATGGCAACAGCAGAAACCAATTAGACTACATCCTAGTGCAACAAAGATGGAGATCAAATGTGCTGGCGACAAAAACGCTGCCAGGAGCAGACTGCGATACGGACCATGAATTACTGTTTGCAGTTTTCCAAACAAGGCTCCGTAGGATCAACAAAGGTTGCCAGCCAATACGCTTCGATGTATCAGCAATACCTACTGAATTCAACATCAAAGTAGAAAACAAATTTGAGGCGTTGCTTGCTGTACAGAAAGAGATGACATCTGAGGAGTTGACATCGTACGCAAGGGATATTTTGATCTCGACAGCAAAAGATATGATTCCAAAGATATTGCACAAGACACAGAGCTATATAACAGAGGAAACACAGAAACTCATTGCAGAAAGGCAATAATTAAAACAAATGGGAAGTAAGGGAACCAACACAGCATATAAAAACTGCGCAAGAAAAGTTAGAAGAGAAATAAGAAAAGATAAAAGAAGATACATAGTAGAAACGTGTAAGGATATAGAAAACCTACAAAAAAAAGGCAGAGAAAGAGATGCATTCAAAGCAATAAGAACACTGACAAGGGAATTCAGGCCGGTTCCACATGTCATAAATGACAAAGAGGATAATACATTAACAGAAACCAAAGACATACTGAATATATGGAGAGAGTACTGCAGAACCATGTATGGAGACAGCACAAAGCGCTCAGTTACAATCCTACCAAAGGAAGAGAAAGAACCTGAACCAACATTGGAAGCAGTACGCTCTGCAATTAAAAGCCTGAAAAAGGGAGTCCCCATGATGCGATGATATCCCAGCAGAGCTAATACAAGCAGGAGGAGAGGCATGTGCTCGAGTCTATCACAAGCTGTGTAAACAGATATGGCACAGTGCAGAGTGGCCAGAAGAATGGAAGAAATCAATTTATATTCCCCTCCCCAAAAACGGCAACCTGAAGCTGTGCACGAACTACCGAACTATCGCGCTGATCAGCCACGCAAGCAAGATACTCTTGCGAATCCTATTAAGAAGGATAGAGAAAAGGTTTGAATTTGAAATTCATGTAGTCCAGGCAGGTTTTAGGAAAGACAGAGGGACCCGAGACCACATATTCAATTTAAGGAATATCTATGAAAAATGTAGAGAGTTTAATGTAGACCTTTACACATGTTTCATTGATTACACTAAGGCGTTCGACACGGTAAAACATTAAAATCTGTGGAGAATCATGAAGGAAATGGGGTTTCCTTTGCATATAGTCCATCTCATTGAAACATTATACCAAGATCAACAAGCCGCTGTCCGAGTATCTGGGTAAACATCAGATTGGTTTGCAGTACAAAAGGGAGTCCGACAGGGATGTATCCTCTCACCTTATCTGTACAACATATATGCGGAATGTATAATGAGAAATGTACGAGAAGATGAGAACATTGAAAGTTTCTACCCATTTACGATTGGGGGATACTAGATTCCAGAGTTACGATACGCAGATGACACAGTGATACTATCAAGAAGTGCAGAAGGGCTAGAGCAGCTACTTTCAGCCGTTAATGGACATAGTAAAGATCAAAATCTGTTCATAAACATAAACAAAACAAAGATAATGACCACCGATAAAACACAATGTCAGCATAAATTTACAGTGGGTGGTGAGGAAATAGATCAGGTCACACATTTTGAATATCTGGGCTCCAGAATTGACAAAAATGGTGACTGCTCAAAAGAAATCAGAAGAAGACTAGCTATGGCAATGCAGAGACTGAACAGCCTGAAGAAATTATGGCAGGGCACCAACAAAATGATAAAAGTAAAAGTCTTGAGAGCCTGTGTTTTTCCTGTGGCAGCTTATGGCTGTGAAGCATGGATGATTACCAAAACTTCTAGACAAAGAATCGAATCCTTCGAGTCAAAATGTTACAGAAAGATCCTCAGAATAGCCCTGGACAGAGAAAAGAACAAATGTAGACATTCGGCAAGAGTTGAGCATAGAGGAGAACTGGTTTATCAATTCCATTTTGGCTAGAAAATGCAAATACTTTGGTCACATCAAGAGACACAACGGTCTTGAGAGAACAGTGATGGAAGGTATGGTGCCAGGCAAAAGAGGAAGGGGTAGACCAAGATGACGATGGCACCAAGATATCCAGGAATGCCTGAGTATGACAGTGGCGGAAGCTGGTGTTTTGGCAAGGGAACGAGTTTCTTTCAGACAGACTGTGATGGGAGCGACGTTCTACAAAGGACATGCTACATGATGATCTCAAATTGACTGACCCAATCATCTCAAATGTTTCTATTTGTTATGCCAGTTAAATTATGTAATACATTTATTCAAGACCATCCTGTATAAAATGTCACTAGGAGAGACAGACATTCATCATCATCAGTCCCGTAACCTAGAAGGTCGTTGAGGCACTGTTATTGCTGTTTGTTGAACCAGTTCACGCCATACGATTCGCTCTTCTGCCAGGGTATTAGTTTCAGCTATAGACCTTCTCGTCCACTATTTTATATTGTCCTCCCATCTCTTTTTGGTCTCCCTCTCCCACGCTTCCCAGGCACAGTGCCTTGCAGGACAGTCTAAGTCAGCCCCGCAGATCGTGATATATGTCCATACCATGTCAATTTTCGTGTTTTTACTATAGTCAGTAGGTTTTTATATTGGCCTAACTCCTTCCTAACAATTTCAAGAACTCTCTTGTTTGTAACACGATCCAAATATGAAATGGCAAGAATTCTTCGCAAGCATCTCATTTCCATTACGCAAATTTTACGCTCTAGTACAGCCGCCAGAGTCCAAGTCTCACAAGCGTAGAGGTATACCTAGGTGACCATTGTATACATTAAGGGCAGCTTCGATTTAAGGCTAATGTTCTTGTCTTTCCAGATTATTTGCAGTCTGGTCAGGGTGACCTTGACCATTGCTGTTCTTGACTGGATCTCCGCTCTAGACCCCTCCGCATTCATTTCTACTCCCAGATATTTGGCTTGGCTTGGCTTCGTTCGTTCTCAATCTCCCGCTACCAAACCATGAAAGGGCTTAAGTAGCAGAATGCAGTCCAGAGAACGGAATGTGTTGTATCGTAGTTTACAGCTTGACTGCGATATTTGCACCTTTCGGTCCAACACATCCGACTTCAGCAATCATTTTTTGAGTACCAAGTTAGTATTCCCTCTTCGATCCCTTCTCCTTAGCCAGTCTACCCTGCTGCAGCCTGTTATCCAGGATCACCGCATGTAGGTGTAGAAGGGTCTTGGCAGCTCTGGTTCGCTGGCCCTGACGCTAGCAGTCAGCTATGGGTCGCTGACCAGTGCAGCTCATGCGCTGCTCAGCATCTTGATCCCTCAGATATTTGAACAGCGCAACACTTTTCAGAGGTTCACCTTTGACTATAATCGGGTTTAAAATACCCTCTGGAGCCTTGACCATAATCTTACCAAAGAGTCGCAGTTTGGCTCAGCGGAGCGATCATGCTTGATAAGCTGTGGGAGACTGACGAAGACTTGAAACATCTAGTCTCCGTTGTGAACCTCACTGGGGTAGAAGCTAAGCATCAGTTGATCGAAGAAGAAGATTGCTCTGTTGAATATATCAATCAATCAAAATAAAAAACCTTTCAACCCCGTGCGGAGCATAGGTACTCAACAAATAAATCGCCATGAGTTTCGATCAGCAGCCAGTCACACCAACTTTATCTACGACCGGACAGTACTCTTTCTATCTGCCTCCAATTCCTGTCTGCAGGTCTGTTGAGGTCTGCCTCTCTTTCTCTTTCCTACCAGGTTCCAGTGCAGACACTATCGAGTAATACTACTAGTATCCCTCCTCAAGGTGTGACTTATCTATCCCCATCATCTCTTGTGCCAGTTCGTTTGACCTTCGCCACAGGTCGACATTTGTGACCTTATAATACCACTTGAAATAACACATTTTGTGCAGGCAGCCATTCACGAAAGCATGCACCTTGCTTGTTCACCACGGCTTGGAACCATAGAGGAAAACCGTTTTGACATTTGACTTGAAAATCCTGATCTTTGTCGTGAACCTAATTTCCTGGGATCTCCAGATCTTATTCAACATAATAAAGGTGCAAGATAATATGTGTATACATTTTTGATTTAAGTGTTTTGACTTTTTCTCGAACAGCACAAAGGATCAGAACCAAGCACACCTGAAAGAGGCGGTGCATACAATGGGGGAGGAAATGTCTTCAACGAGGAATTACAAAATAAAATTGAAGAAAATGCCTTGCTTCATAAACAGTTGCAAGAACTGTCGGCCGAGTTTGATATCCATGTCCGCCAGCTTCAGGTAAGATATTTTTATGGATCCGCTTACCTTCATTACATCCTTCACATAGGTAAGATAATTGTATGTATCCGCTTACCTTCATTACATCATCCTTCACATAGGTAAGATAATTTTATAGATCCACCTACCTTCATTACATCATTCAATAGGTAAGATAATTTTATAGATCCACCTACCTTCATTACATCATTCAATAGGTAAGATAATTTTATAGATCCACCTACCTTTATTAGATCCTTCACATAGGTAAGATAATTTTATGTAACCGCCTACCTTCATTACATCATCCTTCACATAGGTAAGATAATTTTATAGATCCACCTACCTTTATTAGATCCTTCACATAGGTAAGATAATTTTATGTAACCGCCTACCTTCATTACATCATCCTTCACATAGGTAAGATAATTTTATAGATCCACCTACCTTTATTAGATCCTTCACATAGGTAAGATAATTTTATGTAACCGCCTACCTTCATTACATCCTTCAATAGGTAAGATAATTTTATAGATCCACCTACCTTCATTAGATCCTTCACATAGGTAAGATCATTTTATGGATCCGCCTACCTTCATTAGATCCTTCATATAGGTAAGATATTTTTAAGAATCCGCCTACCTTCATTACATGGGAAACTGAAACGTTAGTCTGGTCAGGCACAACATGCTGACCAGGACGTTGTGTTAGGGTCAGGCACAATACACTGACCAACATAACTATCTTTTTTCCATGTTGCGTTCCCTGGAAAAAAGCAGTTTTCAAGAGAGTTTGGCTGCAGAGATGTGGATGGCCGTGATTCCCGTTAGTAGTGAGTGTCCCACAGAGGCAGCCAAGCATAGCACTTCATCAGCACGCTTGGAATGTGAGGGTAGCTGCTACAACCCACCACTTAACGTCCTTTTCAGGGTGCACAAAAGAGTAAACTTACTCATTGTGAGCATTAAACAACAACAACAAAAATAACAACAACCTTCATTATATCATCCAGATTGTCATACATTACTTTCTTCTCTCTCTCTCTCTCTCTTGTTGATCTTGTTTCCTAATACAGAGTGCATTGTACTGTATTTTGCACCTTATAATCCAGTACATCCAACTTCAGCAGATTTGTTAAAAATATGTTCACTTCGAATAAGGGTAAACCTTGCTGGTTTATGAATCCGTACATACGCAAGTTTGATTTATGAGCCATGCATCTAACCACTATGTTACTCTGTCCCATCGTCTTCTTTTCACTATTCTGGTATTGACTATTAGCACCAAGTTATGAAGAGATCTCTAGAACGAGCCGACTGTGTGCCTCATGCACAGTGGGATTCACTGCCTATGATATTTCCGTAAGTCACCTTTTTCATTGTAGGCCTCACTCTGCCCCTTATACATTTATAGTATATTTATGAAAGATTGCATATTTGTATGAAGACACTGTTACGGAATGACATGCCGCCCTAAATTTTCACTGAACATTCTGTGACTAATTTCTAGGTCAACTCAACTTATTTCAAGTTTCTATGTTGTGTGTGTGTGTATATATATATATATGATGTGTATATATGTATGCAGCAAAGATGACACCATAACTGGCTACGGGTCTACATTGCTCTGCTGTTTTAGTACATTATAGATGCTGCCAGACCACAGATTTGCCTGGAATTCACACTAGTTGACAACTTACACTTGTGTTCACGGAAACACGTTGTTGTTTTCCATTTGGACTGGTTAATTCGTTCGTTTTTTGTGATTTTTTTCGTACGATTATCCTGGTCTGGACATCGGCTATAATGAATAGCACTACGCTTAAATCTGTGTCGTATTTCACACGGCTGAACTTCACGAAATTGGCGTGTGAAAAATTTAGACACTACTATAATGGACTGAACACAGCCGGGGAGAGACGACAGACTCACTCATACGCTGAGTGATGTACCTACGACTTATTGTGGTTATGGATAAGGCACGACACAACATTAGTTGTCATCCCCGCTCCGCTGCCTTGCGGGGTACCTGTTTACTGGAAAGGCTTCAGGAGTAAACCCTGAGGAAAAATCTTCATCCTATGGTATCTCTAGTTGTCTCAATTTATATCTTGTCACTGGCCGAAGGTAGCTCAGGACTAGAGAGTGAGGTTGAGAAAAGGCGTAGTTTCTTCCTCACTTTAATCCAAATCACAGTGCAGCCACCCATTTCAGCGGACACAGCTAGATAAAAGGTTGTCCACACAGCTGAACAAAGAGAGTGGTCTTCTTCACTTGTGATGGACAAACATCATATATATATATAAACTTGGAATACTTGGAATCCTGGTATTCAAATAGGCATGTTAATGTCTGTTGCCAGGTAGCTGAAGGCTATCAACTATCCATAGTAGGGAATTTAATCTTTATGAGGCTTACTAGGGTTGGGGGGAGGTACAAATAATTTGGGTAAATTTTTAACTTGAATTTTGTCTGGTCAGCGACCGTTAAGCTTACTCTTTTCTATTTCTAACTGGCAAGGAATTTTTAACGTGCTCAATACTGAACATGTGACGATCTCACTACCCAGAGACCAGGGGAATGTTTACCAGAAGATCCACGTGATAAAATCCCAGTCTCCACCGTGATTCGAACCTGTGACCTCCAGCTCTCGAGGCGAACACCTTACCTTGAGACCACTGAGCCATCAATAATAAAAAGAAAAAGATCCCAATGATACGTACGATTTTTAAACAGCGTTTATCAAAGTCTCAACAAATGGTTGGTACAACCCTATTACTGTTAATGTGGAAAACTCTATTTGAAACTTGCTTGTTTTTCAATTACCATTTTGTATTTCTGTAAAAACTGAGACAATTCTTAACATTTCTGGATGCTTTCAGGAGCAGTTAAAGGAGTCAGAGGCATCCAGGGACCAGCACGAGGAAGTGCTCAGTGCAGCCCAGCAGAGAGCCAAGGACCAGGTTGAGAAGCTGCAGGAAGACAAGGCCATGCTTGAGGTTCTAACTTAACATCTTTATACTGGTTTAGAAGACTCAACAGAGTCAGTATACAACCAGTTTCATTTACATTTCCTTGCTCTAAAAGCTATGCGCATCCAAACTATTCTTAACTGCATTAATTGTCCTTGAATTTTGAATTCAATTTGAATTCATTTTGTAGGTAAATGTAGCGGGTACTTGTCTAGTTGGTGCTTATGTTGATGAAGCTATAAAGATGTTACTTTTGAAGGTAGATTGATGGTTATGAATGTGACAATTTTTAAGGCGAGGTGTTGAAGGTGTTGCCAAATTTTACATGTGTCTCTTCTGTATTGAAACAGGTTAAGACATTTGTCACTTCTGTATTGAAACAGATTAAGACATGTGTCACTTCTGTATTGCAACTATTTAAGACACATGTCTCTTCTTTATTGAAACAGGTAAAGATACAGACTCTTGAAAATGAATTGAAAGATTTTCATGGAAGATGTGATTTGGCGTAAGTAAACATAACTGTCTCATTTTCTTTATTTGCAATTTTTCCCTTGTTCAGCAATTAACTCATTCACTCCGAAATATTTATCTTCTGGACAAAACTGCATTACTGTAATGATGGTATTCGCTCAGGCACAGCTTGTGCCCTATGCCAGGTATCCAAATGTCATCTAAACACATCTTTTGTCATTGAGTACTATGCCGGACCAAGGTCACATCGGAGGCCATCTCTCCATCTCATTGGTGGACGTCCGGGGCGACGATTATAGGTGTAAGGTCACCATGACATCACTTTACGTGTCCAGCATGTATACCTCATGGCCTGCCCACCAATACTTTCTTATCAACGCCGTATTTAACCAGGTTTAACTCCTGATGGCGGTGTTGTGGATGTGATCTTGTAGTGTTCTACGCTCCTTCGGTGGTTAAGTAGTGAGATCAGACACCCGTCTGCAGTGGCGCGCACGTTAAAAATACCTTAGCAGTTGGAAATCAAAAAGGAAATGGCCACTGCTCTGGCAAAATTCAAGTTAAAAATCTACTAAAATTATTTTAGGGATTCTCGCCCCACAGAGAATATGTCACAACAAAATTGGCCATAACAACAGGCTTTGGTAATGTGGCTAGCGGAGTGGGATTAGATGGCGACTGATGGGCTGCGAGTCTACCTTACTCTAATTTACGCTTCCACCTCCACCAGTCTCAAAATAGATGATCGTATATTCCAGGGGTTAACAGATGCTGGGATCGACCGGCAAGTCACCAGTGAATTTTCACCTGCCAAAAAATATGAAACAAAGTAGGTCGCACCTCTCCACAACGTCTAACGACATTAGTGGACTGAAGATAGATGATTTACACTTGTAGCCACGGAAAAGTGTTGTGGTTTTTCATTTGGATTAATTAATTCGCTCATTTTGGGATGATTTTTTTCCTTCCGATTATCCTGGCAAAGTTATAGGCTATTTTAAATAGTATTTTGACTACCATGTGTTGTATTCGATCCAGTGCACACGGCTGAACTCACAAGATTGACGTCTTCATATTGTTTATCTGACATCACATGGGTAATGGATTAACACATTGTCCCCGGAGAGATTCGACCCTGCCCGGTTAGAAACATGCCTGAGACATATGCCATCAATCCTCATGACCCCCTTTCTAATGCAGTGGAGTGCTCTGCTCCCCTCAAGGAGTCCGCAGTGAGCTCGGTCGACACACTTGCCATGAAACACCAAGACACCAGGGCTTTGTCCCTGGATTTTGTAAGTTCAGTGAGAATTGCAGCTTGGAGTGTTCTTTTTGTTGCTGCAGTACGTGGCTGTGGTAGTGGTCGATCGATGCAAGGGGGCAACTGATGTCTAAGCGAACGTCATTATTATTTATGGTGGTCACTGACGTTCCTTTTCTGTCATCGACCAATTATAATTGACTTGATTTGACTTGACTTGACTTAACCTGACTTGACTTGACTTGACCTGCCTTGACTTGACCTGATGTGACTTGACCTAACTTGACTTGACCTGAACTGACTTGACTTGACTTGACCTAACCTGACCTGACTTAACTTCTTTAAACTGGTTTAAAAAGCTCTGCAAAGCCTGTTAACAACCAGTTTCTTCCACTCAATTTTATCTAACAATGACCAAGTGCATTCATTTTTTTAAAGCATTAACTGACCCCACCTCACTATTTCTTGTGGCAATGCATTCCAAGCATTCACTACACTCTGACTTAAAAAATATTTCCTAATATCTAATCAGGACCCTTTTTTCAATTAATTTGTGGCTGTACCATCTTGTTCTTGTGGTCAGATGAACTTTGAAAAACTTGTTATAGTCTAATTTACCACCTTTCCCTGATTAATTTATAAACCTGTATTAAATCGTCTCAAATTCAAGAAGTCATGATCTACCTGAAGTGCAGAGCTACCGTTTCTGCATAAATAACAATATGATATTATTTATAATTCACTGTTAATTAATGTATATGATAATTACACATTTATTTACAATTTTTATAGTGAACAGAATTTACAATCTGTCGAGAAAAGCCTTCAAGGTCGCCTTGATCTTGCCACAAAGATCATTCAGGAGAAATTACCATTCATTGATACAAGTAAGTTCAGAGATCTTTTAAAAAATAATTTTATGATAATAAGAACAAGAAAATGGTAACCACTGATGTGTTACCAGGACCTGAATGAGGAGCAAAGAATAGTAGCACTATAACTAGACGTCGTCCATGGTTGGGGCATGTTTACAGCATGGAAGATAAGAGGCTGCCAAAGGATATCCTCTATGGACAGTTGGCCATTGGAGCTAGAAGAACCGGCTGTCCCACACTGTGATCCTAGGATGTATGTAAGAAGGACATGAGGTCATGCGACATCCCATCCGAGGGCTGGGAAACGATTGCTCAGGATCGAGCTGTTTGGAGACAAGCAGTTGGAAGGGACATTCTGGCTACAGACACTCGTAGAGACATTCTGGCTACAGAAAAAAAGAGAAAGACTGAAGGGATCTAAGAACACTCCGGCAATCCATCCTCCTCAGCATGGTTGTACGATCTGTAGCAGGGATTGTCAATCATAGATCAGACTTTACAGTCATAGTAGACAGTGTCAAATTACAAGAGACAGAGCTGGAAAAAACTCACAGGGCGCCACATGCAGGGTCTACAGGAGACAAAACTGGACAAAACTCACAGGGTGCCACATGCATGGTCTACAGGAGACAAAACTCACAAGGTGCCACATGCATTGTCTACAGGAGACAGAGCTGGACAAAACTCACAGGGTGCCACATGCATGGTCTACAGGAGACAGAGCTGGACAAAACTCACAGGGTGCCACATGCATGGTCTACAGGAGACAGAGCTGGACAAAACTCACAGGGTGCCACATGCATGGTCTACAGGAGACAGAGCTGGACAAAACTCACAGGGTGCCACGTGCAAGTTCTACGGAGACTGAGGTGCCGATGATGATGATGACGATGAACCTACCAGGTACATTTTAACAGGCAAATTTGTTAAGCTGGGCATGGTGGCGACTGTCCCATCCTGAAATCCAGAAGGAACTGCATGCTATGAAAATCTGTTCTGTTTTATTCGTAGGAGTTGACTTAACTGTACTTCAGCTGTACCCATAGGTGCTCAGTCTATCAGTAAATAGCAAAGAGTGTGGATACTGATGGTTCTTGCAGCTTGTTGGTTGTGCACATTACTGATACATCCTCTCTTGTGCTCCAGTCCGCTCAATTCTCGTTCGTTTTCAATGCCCTACAGTCCATGAATTGCTGGATTCATCTATTGGTGTCATCATCTAAATGACGGTCATTGATATACTTCAAGATGTACTCTCATCTTCTTCTGTGTTCATTCTTAATCTCCCCCTACCAAGCCCTGAACAGAACTTTGCAAGTAGCAGGATGTAGTCCGGAGAACGAAATGCACTGTGTCGCTAGTTTACAGTTTGACTGCGATATTTCCTCCTTTCGGTCCGACACATCCGACTTCAGCAGACTCCTATCTATATATAGCATACCTGTAATTGGTGCTTGTGAAGCCAAGATGTCTGCTCTTTTGTTGCCCTGGACTCCAGAATGACCATGGCGATGATCCACACCAATCCCTGGTGGTTTGATGCCTCTACAGCTGCCATCCACTCATGCCTAAGCCAGCTCTTCTGTACCTTCCAACGTAAGAATTGAGAGCCTGATGCGATGACTGCCCCTGTTAAAGAGGTCACAGATAGCCATCTTAGTCACTGCTTCTATCTCCATTCTTGTACTGGAGTTTGCTGTTCTGTGTGCCTTGCTCTGCATATCGACAACCTGCCCTCTCTAGCCAAAAAGCCCCAACGAGATATCTTACTGCATAGCACCAATTCGTCAGCATATATGATGGCATCACTATACTGAATTTTATCATTTATCCACGCAAAGAGGCTGCGTGGCCTAGGGGTGAAACTCGCTCGGGTTTCACTATCCCACCGTTCTGGGTTCGATTCCTACTTGTGTCCAGTTTGGCAGACACTGGGTTTTTTTTCTCGGGTTAATGCTCCTCCACATACGGAAAGTAATGGCAACCTACTGCACACTTGCCAAGAAACTTATAACAGCCAAATAGGGGGCGGTTGTAAGAAGCTACGTTCTATAAAAGGACATGCGACTTACTTATCCACGCAATGTCTCATGTAGTTTGGAAATGCTGTTCCCGCTTCATGTTTAAATATATTCTGTTAGCTGACAATCAATCAATCAATCAATCAATCAAAGCCTTTTGCTTCTCTTGGTGCATAGGCCATTGACAACATCCCGCCAGCAAACACAGTTCTGGGCTTTCTACCTCTCTCCAGATGTAACTATATTTAATCTTAGTTCTTTTTCACATTCTTTCCTCTTTCTCTACGCTTGAGGATTCCACATAAGAGCCTGTCTGACTATGTTGGATGATGCCTTCCTCAGTGTTTGTCCTATCTCTTAATCTGTTGCTCTGGTCGCTGTTGTTGACTTCTTTTCCACAGGTTATTATTCCTCACCATGTCCTGCCCCTTTATGCCTATTATCCTTTGAAAGCATCTGTTAACATTTAGCACCCTATGGTCCAGAGTCTCTGTACCAACTTGGCCTACAAAATTGGAATTCCCCAACAAATTTTTTTGGCACGGGGACCCTTCCCAAAGCCATTTTTTAATATGCTGAATACGCCATCCATCTACACACAATATTTTGCTGGTAAAAGTATCGAATGTTAGATTACAAATGGATTTTGAACAATTTGTCTTCTTATACGCCATTTAGAGCAAGTTGACATTTTGCGAAAGGTGAAGTAGGTTGTTGGGAAAAATCGTTATCGAGTAGATCTGTTAATTTTGTTTGTTTAGATGTAATAACTACGTTTAAATTGGAAACTAACAGTTGTATCGATATTGTAAACACAGGATTGATACGTTGTTGTGGTCTCCATGGATTTCTATTGAAGCGACTAGGCCTAGCGGTTGAGTCTAAATTTCTTTTTGGTTTTCCATAAAGTTTCACCTTCATCTTTTTGTATCTCAGAAACTAACAAAGACACAACAAAAACAATAATACCCACACGTTCTTTATTCAATTGTGTCTATACACACAAGAAAATCATATTTATTGACAAACAAACAGAAAAGTTAAAAATTTTGAAAGTCAACTACCATAGCGAAATATAAAGTTGCGCAAATTTTCGCAAAATAAATGTTGCGTGCTAAAGGTTAATGAAGGACATAATTCTTTGTTGTATCACCTTGGTCATTGTCCATATCTCCGCTCCATACAGCAGCACTGACTTGACACTGGCGTTGAATATTATAACTTTGGCGTTAATCTTGATTACTCTGTATCTCCATGTGTTGTTTACTGTCAAGAATATC
The DNA here is from genome assembly GCA_036924085.1 of Ariolimax columbianus. NCBI lineage: Eukaryota > Metazoa > Mollusca > Gastropoda > Stylommatophora > Arionidae > Ariolimax > Ariolimax columbianus. The sequence continues at coordinate 65,420,179 of JAVGWX010000013.1, read as the reverse complement.
AGTATTCCTGTTCCAGTTCTGCTCTTTTACGTCTGCATCTGTGCCTCTGACATTCTTAATAAGCTGCCCAAATTGATAAAGGCATCCACCTCTTCCACTGGCTCAACCTCAGCTGTAAATGGGTACCTGACTAAATATGGATGATGGAAAATGTTCAACAGTTATAAAAAATTCTGAGAGTGGCTCCCATCTTGTAGACCACAGAACCCTGGAGGCTTGCAAGAGTTGTTTTTATACATAGGTTTTTTGTCCATAATTTTATGTACATAGGTTTTTTGTCTATAATTTTGTGTACATAGGTTTTTTGTCCATAATTTTGTGTACATAGGTTTTTTGTCCATAATTTTATGTACATAGGTGTTCTATACATAGGGTTTTTGTACATATATTTCTGTTCCTTTTATTTCTGGACATCATTTTCTGTACATAGGTTTCTGTACATACGTTTCTGATGTGGGTTTATGGCCATAGTTTTTTGTACATAGGTTTCTGAATGTTTGTGCCATAATTAAAAAAATGTGAAAACTAGATGACTCAATCTATTGCCATTCATTATTTTGTCAGGGATGAGAGAATTGAATGGCCTCAATCTTCCTACCCACGACCGCCGACACCAGTTGCGAGCCAAAGAGCTGATCACTCAGGGAGCTAACCTTGTAGAGGAACTGACAAAAGGCTTATCAAACTTCTTTACTTACAGCGAGCAGAGGTCAAAGATCTACCCAGCAGATGGCATCACCGAACCTATCAGTCAGCTCAATGTCAAGGTCTTGTTATTTTGTGTCAGAATTTGATTTCAATGTCAGGATTCTTTAAACCTTTTCCAGTCCAGTATTTTTTTTTAGATTTATGACTTATGACTGAGTCCAACGCAATTGCTGCAATTCTGTATGCTAAATAGTTTCATTTTTTTATCAAAATGAAATTAATTATTAACTCTTTCAGGACTTGTTTCTTATTAGGTTTGGACCAAATTAATTTTCAGCTGTAGCAAAATTTCACTGCATCCTTTTTACAACTGACTATTACACACCATAGCATAGACAAATATAGTACTCATTATATAGCATTGTAAAGAAAAATGGGTACAGAAAATGAAAATATCTGTAAATTGCTGATATTTCATTATTTGAAAAAATAATTATGTTGTACACAAAAAAAAATGTAAAGGATAGATAATTTATAAGTCAAAATGTAACTCACCATCCTTTTTCATTGGATTAAATTGTTGATTTCAATTTTCGGGTAATTTTGCAGAATAGTATCCAAAGTCCCTCAAAACACTGTTTATTAGATGCATTTATCGCCAAAAATGGTCTAGTAGAAGCATTGGGCGTTGCCATTATTTTTTAGAAATCAACAAAACAGTTTAGCTACTTCTAAACGCAAAAATATCACTTATTCAGTACCAAAACATGTGTCGCTCGACTCAAATGTCACGAACGGAAGCTGTTCTAGTTCTGGTTGTAATTTTTAAGTAGTTTGGTTAACACAAACCCGAATCACGACTCTACAAAACAAAATCCGATTTATCGGTTAATTAATGGTCCTCTGGGGCTTAAATCGGAGTCCGATATATCGGTCATCGGTCCTGAAAGAGTTAAATTGAGTGACGCTGAAGATACAGCACAGTGAATGATCTGACAGCAGCCAACGACTCATAGTTGGCTACTATCATCAGGATCAGTGAAGCAGAGCTGACCAAGACCCTATTCTGCCTCCAGGTTCCTGGCCCTGAAAACTGGCTGTGCGAGTGTAGTCTGGCTAAGATAATATTGATAATAGTGGGAAAGACTAATCGAGTACCAAAAAAAGTCAACTGAGATTGGATGTGTCAGGATGAAAGGCACAGATATCACTGCCTTGCTGTAAATTATGACACAAATCACCTTTTCAGGTATAATGCTGAAGAGGATTAAACAAATTTAGTTAAATATAGGATTAACCATTTTCAGTTCAGGCTAATTTTGCCGATTTGTGTCGTTTCATCCGGGTCAAAATTGTTGATTCTGTACGTCAAAGTTTTATTCAAAATAAAAATAATGAATATAAAAAATATAAACAACAGTGGATAGAGAGAACAAACAGCAAATATCCACAGAACCCAATCAATAGACTGAATAGGAAACAGTATACCACAATTTTCCGCCTCAGAACAGGTCATTGCAGACTAAATCCACACATGCATAACATGAAAGCAGCAGAGACTGTACAATGCACATGTCAGAAAGGACTTCAGAACATATCCTGCAAACATGTCCACTAGAAGACCAGGAACGAGGAAAGAAACATACATAACATACTGTGGGGAACCATTGAGGACCTGTGACTGACGTGTCACTTCATGGAGGCAGCCCATCTGGTGACATAAAACGAGCATACGAAACCGAACGAAAAGAAAAAGAAAATAATGAATATTAAACAAATTGAGCTAAAATTATGATCTAAACATTTTAAGACACATAATTAAACTATCTATGACATGAAGTATTCATAATAAAGATGAAAAATGAGTATGAAGCATTAAATCACATTAATGTGTAGATGGAAGTTGGAGAGGAAAAAAGTTTTTGGTTTTTACGACATTGTGTTTGACCTATATATTTGTTAATTCATTTTGCACAAACTTTTTTTTGTGGATTATGTATCCAAGTCAAAGTCTGAATCGGGTGTGTGTTGAATATCCACAAGTATTCCAAATGCACGATCTTCGGCTTATGAAATAATTAATTATTTCTTGTTTCTTGAAGCCCAACTTTCATCTCAATTGAAATGTAAAATTTCAAAGACAGTAACATGTTCTTCTTCTTCCTCTTCTTCTGCGTTCGTTCTCAATCTCCAGCTACTAAGCCCTGATCAGGGCTTAGTAAGTAGCAGGATGTAGTCCAGAGAAAGGTATGCGTTGTGTCGCTAGTTTACAGTTTGACTGCGATATTTGCATTTTCGGTCCGATACATCCGTCTTCGGCAGTATTAACATGCACTAATACTGACATACCGGAAATAATCTTACAATTAAACATAAATTGTACATGTTTGAACGCAACCATTGTGTAGAGTTGTAAAAAAAATGGAATTCCGCGAACTAAGTCACGTAACACACACGCATGTTCCAGAGGTCGGTTTTGATAATGGTGAATGGCCATTTTTAGATTTTCGACAGCCAATTTTGGGAAACACATCCAGTTTCAGCTGGCTTTTTTGGTTACCGTGTTAGCTTTTCTTCCCACTGCGATCCCTATTCTCTTAGCCAGACTGCACGATTTCAGCCCGTTTACAGGGCATCCACTCGGAGGCAGAATAAGGTCTTGGTCAGCTCTGGTTTGCTGACCCTGATACAAATGCCAACTAAGTCACAAGCAGCTGTCAGATCTTGGTCAGCTCTGGTTTGCTGACCCTGATACAAATGCCAACTAAGTCACAAGCAGCTGTCAGATCTTGGTCAGCTCTGGTTTCTGACCCTGATACAAATGCCAACTAAGTCACAAGCAGCTGTCAGATCTTGGTCAGCTCTGGTTTGCTGACCCTGATACAAGTGCCAACTAAGTCACAAGCAGCTGTCAGATCTTGGTCAGCTCTGGTTTGCTGGCCCTGATACAAGTGCCAACTAAGTCACAAGCAGCTGTCAGCCCCTCTACTGTTGCACCTTCCACCCTCATAGTGTGAATCTTGGAATTATGGAATCCTGGTATTCAAACAGGCATGATTAATGTGTGTTGCCAGGCAGGCGAAGGCGTCGGATGTCCGTAGTCGATATTTTAAAAACTTCCTGCAGCTTACCAGGCCTGGCGAAAGGTACAAATAATTTGGGTAGATTTTTAACTTGAATTTTTGAATTTTGTCTGGGCAGCGCCAGTTCAGCTTACTCTTTTCGCTTTCTAATTGCCAAGAGATTTTTAACGGGCTTGACACTGAACACGTGAGTCCAATCTCACTACCCAGAGATCGGGGGAATTTTTATCAGAAGATCCGCGGGATAAAATCGCAGTCTCCACTTTGATTGGAACACGTGACCTCCAGCACCCGAGACGGACACCTTACCTCGAGATTACTGAGCCAGCCCCCCAAAGTGTGAATCAAATACAAAAATAACACTGAAATAATTGTTTATAAATATATTCTACATTTCTTTAGGTGTCTTGAAATGTCTAATGATTTGTTTGTTTGCAGTTTTGCAAGTACCTTCATGAAAATATGTTGTATACTCGACCTGTGGAACAAGCTCTCAGGCAGTTTGTCAACAGTCTACAGGATGATTCTTTGACCATTTTGGTAAGAAGCTCTACCAGGATTAGAAGTGTTTTTCCATGACTTGTCTTGACTTAGCCAGTCATCTTCTGCCATGGGGTGTTGGTTGGTTGGTTGATTAATGATCCAGCAGTCTGTGGGCTCCTGCCCTTTGACCCAATGCCATATAGTCATATCTGCAAGTGTTTGTGAGCTGTTGTTTAGTTCAGTACAGAGTCTGGCTTAAGAGAAAGAAGCTCATTTCCAAACACATTCAAGCGCTGGACACTTCAAGCGATGGACACTTCAAGCACTGGACACTTCAAGCATTGGACACTTCAAGCGTTGGACACTTCAAGCGTTGAACACTTCAAGCGTTGCACACTTCAAGCGTTGGACACTTCAAGCGTTGGACACTTCAAGCGTTGGACACTTCAAGCGTTGGACACTTCAAGCGTTGCACACTTCAAGCGTTGGACACTTCAAGCGTTGGACACTTCAAGCGTTGGACACTTCAAGCGTTGGACAGTTCAATCGTTGGACAGTTCAAGCGTTGGACACTTCAAGCGTTGGACAGTTCAAGCGTTGCACACTTCAAGCGTTGGACACTTCAAGCGTTGCACACTTCAAGCGTTGGACACTTCAAGCGTTGGACACTTCAAGCGTTGGACACTTCAAGCGTTGGACAGTTCAATCGTTGGACAGTTCAAGCGTTGGACACTTCAAGCGTTGGACAGTTCAAGCGTTGCACACTTCAAGCGTTGGACACTTCAAGCGTTGGACAGTTCAAGCGTTGGACACTTCAAGCGTTGGACACTTCAAGCGTTGCACACTTCAAGCGTTGGACACTTCAAGCGTTGGACACTTCAAGCGTTGGACACTTCAAGTGCTGGAGACTTCAAGCGTTGAACACTTCAAGCATTAGACACTTCAAGCGTTGGACACTTCAAGCGTTGGACACTTCAAGTGCTGGACACTTCAAGCGTTGAACACTTCAAGCATTAGACACTTCAAGCGTTGGACACTTCAAGCGTTGGACACTTCAAGTGCTGGACACTTCAAGCGTTGGACACTTCAAGTGCTGGACACTTCAAGCGTTGAACACTTCAAGTGCTGGACACTTCAAGCATTGAACACTTCAAGTGCTGGACACTTCAAGCGTTGGACACTTCAAGTGCTGGACACTTCAAGCGTTGAACACTTCAAGTGCTGGACACTTCAAGCGTTGAACACTTCAAGTGCTGGAGACTTCAAGCGTTGGACACTTCAAGCGTTGAACACTTCAAGCGTTGGACATTTCAAGCGTTGGAAACTTCAAGCATTGAACACTTCAAGCGTTAGACACTTCAAGCGTTGGACACTTCAAGCATTGGGCACTTCAAGCGTTGGACACTTCAAGCGTTGAACACTTCAAGCGTTGGAAACTTCAAGCATTGAACACTTCAAGCGTTGGACACTTCAAGCGTTGAACACTTCAAGCGTTGGAAACTTCAAGCATTGAACACTTCAAGCGTTAGACACTTCAAGCGTTGGACACTTCAAGCATTGGGCACTTCAAGCGTTGGACACTTCAAGCGTTGGACACTTCAAGCGCTGGACACTTCAAGTGCTGGACATTTCAAGCGTTGGACACTTCAAGCATTGGGCACTTCAAGTGGCAAAACACAGCACAAGTACTGGGCTAACATAGTCTAATCAGTATGTCTTGCCTGACCAGGTGTTAGTCTCCTCTCCCCAAAGCTTAATGGGAGAGGACAGAACGAAAACCAGGAAATCTTAGGAAGCGAGTGATGCTGATGCCGCACACCGCGGAAGTCCCAAGCCAGTATCACCAGACAGTCTCTATCATGGAACCCACCGGGAAAAAATAAAAGACACAAAGGAAGGTCACAGAGCACACACATGTGACGATGCGAATACAAGAAAAACATGGAGAAGATGGAAAGAACTGGAGAAAATAGCTCAGCGAATATATTCTTGTTTGATGGCCTATGCACATCCAGGTGATCAGGATGAAGAAGAAGATTCATTTCGCTGGTGAGGTAAGGGGGGGGGGGGTCACTACTTCATTTAACAAAATAATTTTTTTTTTGCTTTCGCCTTATTTCTCTATTCCCCAAGGCGGTGTGCGTTGCACTATGTTTTTATTTTGCGCTTGTCGGCCCAGTGCGTCTAACTTTGCATTTTATGTAAGGGTCTGCTTCCTCCTGCATTTTCTAAGGGTTTGCTTCCCTAGGGTAATGGCCAGTGCTGTGATTGGGGAGCGAACCCAGCACCTTTGGATTGCGAGCCGTGTCACTTAACCACTAGCCCACGCCGTCCCCACCAAATCATTTATGTGCTTTTGTAAAGTTTGTTGTTTGGTACTTTGTTGTGTGATAAGATTGCCAGCCACCTACACAATCTTCCTAAGCCACCTTTTATGACCTGCATTTCAGGAAACAGCTTCAGAGCTCCAACCTTTCTCAAAGAACTTCAAACGCTTGGTTGCCTACATCAACAAACTGTTGCCATACTATGTTGCTAGGTAAGTGATACTGTGACACTCTCTCTCTCTCTCTCTCTCTCTCTTTCTTTCTTTCTCTTTCTCTTTATCTCTCTCTTTCTTTTTTATCTCTCTCTTTGCCTCTCTCTCTTTCTCACTCTCTCTTTCAATCTCTCTTTCTGCTTCTTTCACTCTCTCTTTCTCTCTCTCTTTCTTTCTCTCTCTTTATGTCTCTCTTTACTCTCTCTTTCTCGCTGTCTCTTTCTCTCTTTCTTTTACTCTCTCTCTCTGTCTTTCTTTCTCTCTCTCTCTTTATCTCTGTCTCTCTTTCTTTCTCTCTTTTCTCTCTCTCTCTCTTTCTGTCTCTCGTTTTCTATTTTTCTCTCTCTCACTCTCTCTTTCATTCTCTCTCTTTCTCCCGCTTTCTTCCTCTCTCTCTTTCTGTCTTTCTTTCACTCTCTCTCTCTCTTTCTCTCTCTCTCTCTTTTTGTCTCTCTTTCTCTCTCTCTCTCTCTCTCTATCTTTCTCTTTTTTTCTCTCTCTCTCTCTCTCTCTCTCTCTCTCTCTCTCTCTCTCTCTGTGGAGATGATACTTGAACTGAACTGACAAGCCGACTTCATTATGAAGATAACACTTGAACCGACCATCACTATAAAGATAACATTTAAACCGAACCGACTTTCACTATGAAGAAGCACTTAAACTGAACTAAACTGATTGTGGATTAATCCATTTTTTTTTCAGCCTTGAAGAAGAGAACGCCGTTTCCTCATGCACACCGACCCTAGCATCCAAGAACAAGGACTTGTTGCACTCCCTGAAGAGGCTAAATGCCGTATTTAACAAGATTGACAACTATGTATCCTTACTGGCAGCACAGAGTAAGTTCTGGATTTTCCATCCATACGGATGTCAGTATAAAAATATCATTTTTTTAGTGTGCAAAATGTAAAATAGCCGCGTTTTCGTGTGCTATCCAGCCAAGCACTTTGTCTTACTCGCTTCTATATTCATCTCTCTGTTTTGCCCGAGTGGTCCGCCGGGGTCTTTGTGTATGACAAGGACAAGAATAGCACCACTGCCGGGGTCTTTGTGTATGACAAGGACAAGAATAGCACCACTGTCGGGGTCTTTGTGTATGACAAGGATAGCACCACTGCCGGGGTCTTTGTGTATGACAAGGACAAGAATAGCACCACTGTCGGGGTCTTTGTGTATGACAAGGATAGCACCACTGCCGGGGTCTTTGTGTATGACAAGAATAGCACCACTGTCGGGGTCTTTGTGTATGACAAGGATAGCACCACTGCCGGGGTCTTTGTGTATGACAAGGATAGCACCACTGCCGGGGTCTTTGTGTATGACAAGGACAAGAATAGCACCACTGTTGGGGTCTTTGTGTATGACAAGGATAGCACCACTGCCGGGGTCTTTGTGTATGACAAGGATAGCACCACTGCCGGGGTCTTTGTGTATGACAAGGACAAGAATAGCACCACTGTTGGGGTCTTTGTGTAGGACAAGGACAAGAATAGCACCACTGTTGGGGTCTTTGTGTATGACAAGGATAGCACCACTGTTGGGGTCTTTGTGTATGACAAGGACAAGAATGCCCCACAGAGAGTATGTCGTAAGAGGGGACTAACTGTGTGACATGGCATAACACCGGCCATGGTTAGGTGATTTTGTTAAGAGCAGTGCAGATGGCACCTAGAGGACCCGGGTCTACTCTGCTCTTATGTTTGAGTCTATTAATATGGACTCTGGGAAGGAAGACTGGTCAGGCAAAATATATTGATCAGATGTGTTAGTCACGTTCAGGCAAAACATACTGGACAAGACTTTCATTTTGGCTTCCTCGTAGCCCTTCCTGTAAACGGGCTGTTTTTATGACATCCTGGCAAACAAGGTGAGGGATCAACATGATCCCCATGGTAGTGACCGACACGCAGATGAGGCCAAGCATAGCACAACTGCCTGGAGGACCCCGGTACACCTTAATCAGCACTCTCAGGATGTGAGGAATGCTACTGCAACCCGCCACTTAACGTCCATTTCAGGGCTCACAAAAGAGTAACCTACTCATTGTGGGCATTTGCAAACAACAACAACAATTAATATGGACACAGACATTGGTTAACCACTCTCAGTAGCACTTGTCCATACGCAGCGGAGTAATAAGCTGCTCGAGCTTAGCCCACTAAGCAGAAAATCCTCGTTCCGGCTACATCCAGCTCACGCCAGACCTGGGACTGTGCACCTATCCCAGTAGAAGTACAGGTGGACTAAGACTAAGATCTCAGCTTATGTAACCATCCCTTCCTTTATGATTTGTTAGCTTATGATATGTTTTTGTTGTCATTTGTCACTAATGATGACCTTCAGGTTTGTAGAGTAGATTTAGTTTCTCTTTTTGTCTTAGCGTGGTTTCTGACCTTTCTGTCTGTCTTCTTTCTTGTTGCTTATCCTGTCATGCCTTTCAGCGTCAGGTTATGAAGATGTTTCTTGAATGAGCCCACCTGTGTGCCTCATCCACAGTAGTATTGACCGCCTCAGATATTTCTGTAAGCCACCTTTTTGTGGTTTTATTTTGAATCTGTTGTATCTAAATAGCAATGCTTTTTTTGTGGGGGGGGGGGGGGGGGGGGGGGGGTGCTGTGTGGTGGTAGCCTTGTAACGTGGCCAAACCATTTTAGTTGCTGTCTTCTGATGTGGTCTAATACTGGTGTTGTTCCCACTAGTCTCCTGATGTCATCGTTTCTTATCATGTCTCTCCTTGTGCCAAATATTTTTTGCAGGCATTTCATTTCTGCTATTACAATGTAGCGTTTTTCATTTGATGTTAGTGTCCAGTTTTGACATTGGTAGCATAGTGTCTGGACGAAAGTCGTGTTGTATAAAGCTCTTTTTGTTAATATATGGTGTCTGACTATACATATCAATGTTTTTACACTTTATTAATACAAGTGGAGTGTGTGGCCAAATGGTTTCGATACCCGCCTGCTGACAATGAGGGCAGGGGATCAAATCCTCGGTAAGCCATATGTTGTTTTTTTGTTGGGGGTAAAATAAACAGACATAGCTAGCACACAACATGGTAACAGCAGTGGCGAAACAATCTTCGACTACCCCAACAATGGGAATAAAGTTGTATGACAGTATTAATACAACAACAACAATTGTGTGTGATATAGTTTATGAGCACTTTAGAATAATAGTTATGAAGTTCTAGCAATGCTAAATTCATACACTTTTACGTATATGGCAAGTGGGGACAGTGTGGGCTAGTGGTTAAGTGACACGGCTCACACCCAGAAAGTACTGGGTTCGATCCCCATCACATCACCGGCCGTTACCCCGGGGAAGCAAACCCTTAGAAAATGCAGGAGAAAGCAGACCCTTACATAAAATGCATGCTGAAGTAGGATGCACTGGGCCGACAGGCGCAAAATAAAAACCACAGTGCAACGCACACCGCCTTGAAGAATAGAGAAATAAGGCAAACACCAAAAAAAAACAAAAAAAAAAAAAACAAAAAAAAAAAACATGTCAACAGATGAGGGGAAAGATTCTAAGCTGTAATCGACTAAATCAAGAGAAGTGAGTCTTATGAAAGAAATAGATTTAGATTTTTGAGGAATAAATTGTATAGTTATTAGAGTTCTAAGAGAAACTGCTATTTTTTTAGTGAAATAGATTTGACATCTGAGGAAAATAGGTTTGGCATTTATGGGAAATACATTTGGCTTATTGACGAAAATAGATTTGACATTTTAGGGGAAATAAATTTTGGATTTTGAGGGATAAACTGTATAGTGGCTCTGTGGTCTCTAGGTAAGGTGTCCACCTCGGTTGCCAGAGGTCGAGGATTTGAATCACAGTGGAGATCGGGATTTTTTCCCGAGGATCTTCTGGTAAAAATTCCCTTGATCTCTGGGTAGTGAGATCGGACTCCGATGTTCAATGTCGAGCACATTCAAAATTTCTAGGCAGTTATAAATCGAAAAGAGTAGGCTTAACGGTCGCTGCGCGGACAATATTAAACAAAATTGGAGTAAAAAAATCTATCCAAATTATTTGGACCTTCCCCCAGGCCTAGTAAGCCGCAGGAATTTAAAATACATAATACGTATAGCTAAAGCATTTGGTTACCTGGCATCATACATTGACATGCCTGTTTGAATACAAGTATTCCATGAACTGTATAGTGAGGAGACAGAGACAGCTGTAGATCCATTACTGTAAACCTCCGATGTGGAAATGGCACTTGATGATGATGATGATGATGAGAGTCTTGAGAGAAAGCGCTAGCTTTTTGGGGGAAATAGATTTGACATTTTAAGGTAAATAGATTTTGCTTTTTGAGAAATAAACTGTATAGTAACTAGAGAGTCTTGAGAGAAAGCGCTAGTTTTTGTAGGCAAATAAATTTGGCATTTTAAGGGAAATAGATTTTGCTTTTTGAGAGATAAACTGTATGGTAACTAGAAAGTCTTTCTTTTTTAGGGAAATTACATTTTAAAATTTTATGGATCAACTGTGTTGGCGCTAGATTACTAAGACAAAGTGCCAGTTTAATGAGGGGAAATAGATTTAGCTTTTCGAGGAAAATAGATTTAGTTTTTGAGTGATAATATGTTTAGACTAGAGAGTCCCAAGAGAAACTATCGGTTTTTTTATGGAAATAGTTTTGGCTTTTTCAGGGAAAAAGATTTGGAATTTTTATAATAGTGAACATTGATTATGAAGAAAGAGAAAAAAGCTGACAGAAGTTTTTTCATTTGTTTTTTTTACTTGTTAATCTATCACCCAGGTGTACCAGGTCAAGGTCATCCTAGGTCATCCCACTTCAAGTTTTTCACTGGTTTTTGTAAATCACTCAGTGACCTGCACGACGCTGTTAAAGGTAAGAGGTCTGTTGCTATCCCAACAATTCTGCTGTTGGCAGTCCAATGCTATCATCATCATCATCATGTAGCATGTCCTTTACAGAACGTCGCTCCCATCACGGTCTGTCTGAAAAAAACTTGTTCCATTGCCAAAACTCCAGCCTCTGCTACAGTCATACCCAGGCATTCCTGGATATCTTGGTGCCATCGTCTTCTTGGTCTACCCCGTCCTCTTTTGCCCGGAACCATACCTTCCATCACCGTTCTCTCAAGACCATTGTGTCTCTTGATGTGACCAAAGTATTTGCATTTTCTAGCCAAAATGGAATTGATAAACCAGTTCTCCTCTATGCTCAACTCTTACCGAATGGCTACATTTGTCTTTTTCTCTGTCCAGTGTATTCTGAGGATCTTTCTGTAACATTTTGACTCAAAGGATTTGATTCTTTTTCTGGAAGTTTTGGTAATCGTCCATGATTCACAGCCATAAGCTGCCACAGGAAAAACAGAGGCTCTCAAGACTTTTACTTTTATCGTTTTGCTGGTTCTCTGCCATAATTTCTTCAGGTTGTTCAATGCTAATCTTATATAAATACAGGCCTTCTTTAGTGTTTCCACTGCTCTATACAATGTATTGATGATTGTCGGCAGTACTTGTAAGAATCTTTTCCTCATGACTGCAAGCACTATGAACTCAATGAGTAGGCGTCTGTTTTATCAGGGTGAGAGCAATGACGGACAGGTGCTGAGGGTTGATACGGTTTACGTGGCTATTGACTCTAGTGTGTCCTGCTTGGAACTGCAAGATGAGACTTTGTCCTCTTCTGTGTGTCCATCTATGTCATCATTATTTTTTGGCTGTGACATTAAGCCAAAAATGCTGTCATCAGATGTCTCCGTAGACCACCTTTTTAGCAACATTTTCCTGGTATTGTATCCTCTAAGGGTTTATTTAACTGTGCAGCTGCTACATGGCCTAACCTTTTGTTGTTTGAAGGCTCCTGTTTTTGCCAGTTTATCCAATATTCATTTCTGTTATCTCGTTATGTCCAGGAGTCAATTTGAGGGTAACATTAATCACATGGGCTTTGTTGTTGTTGTTTGTGTACCAATAGCTATTTTTTTAATGCTGAATACGTCACGTCCATTTACACCTGTTTTTTTGCCAGTACAAGTATTGTATGTTAGATTACAAATAGAATTTGAACGATGTTTCTTCTTATTACGCCGATTGGAGCAAGCCGACTTTTTGCGAAAGGTGAAGTAGGTCGTTGGAAAAGATCTTTATCAAGTAGATCTGTTTATTTTCTTTGCTGAGATGTAATAACTACGTTTGAATTGGAAACTAACAGTTGCGTTGATATTGTAAACACTGTACCTATACGTTGTTGTGGTTTCCATGAATTTCTGCGGTTGAGTCAAAAAATGTTTTTGGTTTTCCATAAATTGTCACCATAATCTTTTTGTATCTCAGAAACTAACAAACACACAACAAAAACAATAGCACCTGCAAGTTCTTTATTCAATTGTGTCTCTACACACAAGACAATCATATTTATTGACAAACAAACAGAAAAGGTACAAGCTTTGAAAGACAACTGCCATAGCGAAATATAAAGTTGCACAAATTTTCGCCAAAAAAATGTGGCGAGCTAAAGGTAATTCCTACAATGACTGAGTTTACCCTTTGTGCACCCTGAAAAGGCCGTTAAATGGCGGATCGTAGTAGCTTTCCTCACATCTTGAGTGCACTGAAGAAGGTAGATTGCGGTCCTCCAGGTGGGTTGTGCTATGCTTGGCTTCATCTGCGTGGCACTCACTACTGTGGGATCACGTCGATCCACGTCTCGTCGGCCAGACTGCCTTGAAGACATCCTGTTTTCAGGGAACACTACATGAAACCGAGATAGTGGTCTTGTTAAGTTTATTGTGCCTGACCCTGATGTGATGTCCTGGTCAGTAGGTTGTACCTGACCAGACAACATCTCAGTTCTCAAATTGCATGGGCTGTAGTTATGTTGTTGCTCAAAAAAGTAACCTGCTCATTATGGGCATTCGCAGACAACAACAACAATCCATACTTGTACTTACTTCTCCTGTACGGCAACCTCACATAAACTTTGCCCCAAAAAGGCCAAGGTCAGTGGTCTATCATTTGCCACCATCATGTCCATTCATATTAATTCATGTAGTTAGCATTAGTAACATATTAATTCATGTTATTAGCATAAGTAACATATTAATTCATGTTGATAGTATTAGTAACATATTAATTCATGTTGATAGCATTAGTAACATATTAATTCATATTGTTAGTATTGGTAACATATTAATTCATATTGTTAGTATTAGTAACATATTAATTCATGTTATTAGCATAAGTAACATATTAATTCATGTTATTAGCATTAGTAACATATTAATTCATGTAGTTAGTGTTAGTAACATATTAATTCATGTTATTAGTATTAGTAACATATTAATTCATATTGTTATTATTAGTAACATATTAATTTGTGTTGTTAGTATTAGTAACATATTAATTCGTGTTTGATTGTTTAATCCACAGAGGTCTCTAAACACTATAACTCTAAAGTATCATTAGAGCATCAGCTTCCAACTGCTACAAAAGAGTTGAAGAGGACAGATGAGTGTGTTGTTGCTTCCCTTATATCATTGGTCACCAATACTGGCAAGGCATGTGTCATATTCCTATTATTGTCCCCTTCTTCATCTTCATCTTCTTCTTCTTAATTCATTCTAAAAAAGAATGTTACATACAAGAGGCTTGTCATAAGTCTTTACCCTGACCATGAAGGAGCAGGATGAGAAAGTGGAAATTTGGCACATATGTAGCTCATTCAATGTGTACTGGACTTGAGAAGTATGAATCTCCCTCCTCGACAGGCTTACCCAGTATGGTGCATGGCGCAACATTTGTATAATGAGGTTCTATCCAGGGCTCAGTGGTCTCGAGGTAAGGTGTCCGAATAGGGAACTGGAGATCGTGGGTTTGAATCACAGTGGAGACCGGGATTTTTTTACATGGATCTTTTGGGAAAAATTCTCCTGATCTCTGGATAGTGAAATTGGTTCAGTGGCGAGCATGTAAAAAATTCCTTCGCAGGTAGAAATAAAAAAGACCAGGCTTAACTGCCGCGGCCCGGACAGGATTTTTAAAATTTGAGTTAAAAATATGCCCAAATTATAAGTACCTTCCCCCAGGTCTAGTAAGCCGCAGGAAGTTTAAAATACCTACTATGTATAGCTGAAGCCTTCGGCTACCTGGCAACAGGCATTAACATGCCTGTTTTGATACCAGGATTCCAAGTATTCCAGATATCTACAGCCAGTCTGCCCAGCATTAATATACAAGGGACAGTCATTAACTAATAGCAATTATATTCATAACATTTTTAGAAGAGTGCAAACCAGACTTTTTTGGTATGTTTTTTTCTACATAGTTCCAGTGCCTGGCAACACACTTTGTCCACCTGTCCATTAGCTTGTGGATGCACTTTATAAAAAAGTGCTTTGGTGTGACCTTTAACCAATTTTGCACCGCCTCCATTACCTCATCAGCTGCCTTGGGACCCATCTGCTACACACTTTCCTATAACCAAAGTCATCAGGGGCAATTTTGTGTGCAGTGTCCTAACTCTTGTTGAAATTTATAGCTATTTCATCAATAGTGACTCGCCTTTTGCCACGGACTAGCTGGTTGATCTGCCGTTTCACTTTGTCAGTTGCCACACTTGCTGGTCTCCCACGCCGAGATTCATCAATGATGTTTTGGTCCTCCATTTTGAAATCTTTCTACTCATTCATATACTCTCCTCATACACGGAGTATTGCTAAAGAGCCATTTTGTGTCCTGAAATAAGATTTTTCGTTGTAAATACTCTTCCATGCACTTTATAATAAAATTGCTGTTTCCTAATGACTGTCTCTCGTACTTTTGCAGAAAGCTCAACTGAGATGAACTGGCCCCCTTGCTCGATTGCCAAGTGTACATCTCCCAAAGAATATTTTGTATGGTGATTTGGTGAAGGAAGGTGATCATGGGAACGCGCAAAGAAGCGATTCTTGGATTGCCTAAATGAGTCACATGATGTCAAATTGACATTACCACTTGGGAAACCTGACCTTAAATCGTTCAATTTGGAAAGGCCCGGAAATTAAGGACATTGCAACCATTAAGGGCCTCCATTTGGGGAGTGCCCAGGATAGATACTTGTCCAGAAAATATAGAACAGGGGGAATACCAGTATCAGCTGCAGACTATGTTTACCAGTCATGCAATTTAACATTTCGTACTCGCATTAGCTGACCAATCACATACATTACTGCAAGAGCAAGCATCCTTTATTCCTCTACTCTTCAAATTCTCCTTGTAGACGTCAGAAATGAGAATAAACCGCATAAATAAAACATTATTTTAAAGTACTTCTGAGCATCAACCAAATGTATCTTGTTTCAAATTCCCACAATGAGTTTGTTTTGTGCACCCTGAAAATGACGTTAAATGGTGGGTTGCAGTAGCTTTCCTTACATCCTGAGCATGCTGATGAAGGTGGACCGGGGTCCTCCAGGCGGTTGTACTATTCTTGGCTTCAACAGCGTGTTGCTCACTACTACGGTGATCATGTTGATCCCTCACCTCGTTAGCCATGCTACCATGAAAATAGCCCGTTTCCAGGGAGGGCTATGAGGAAGCCAAGGTGAGGGTTTTGGCCAGTATATGTTGCCTGACCCTGACTAACATGTCTGATCAGTATATTTTGCCTGACCAGACAGTCTTCCTCCCCTCAGGTATAGATTTGGAGCAAGCATTTTGATAATGGGAGGACAGTGATAACAGATGAAAAGCAACAAGACCGCTCAAAAACATCCACGACTGATGACAATATTATCCATACTGAAGGGCTCATTAAAGATGATAGACGGATTAAACGAAGTGCTATTCCACCGGAACCTTAACATCTCATTGAGTTCTGTGGATCAGATCGTTCATGATCAGCTGGGATACAGGGCAGTCTGCTGTCGCTGGGTACTAAAGATGTTCACTGAAAATCCCAAAGCCACTCGGATGTGACTTTCTCTTTGATCAGACTATGTTAGTCAGGGTCAGGTGAAATATACAGACCAATACCCCCCACCTCACTTCCTTGAAGCTTTCCCTGGAAACAGGAGGCCTGACCAGACATTAGTCTTCCTCCTCAAATGAGTTTCCGGCAGCGCATGAGCTGCAGTGGTCAGCGACTCATAGCTGACTGCTAGTGTCAGGGCCAGCGAACCAAAGCTGCCAAGACCCTTCTACACCTCCACACGTTGGTCCTGGATAACAGGCTGCAGCAGGGCAGACTGGCTAAGGAGAAGGGATCGAAGAGGTAATGCTAACCCGGTACTCAAAAAATGCTTGCTGAAGTCGGATGTGTTGGACCAAAAGGTGCAAATATCGCAGTCAAGCTGTAAACTATGACACAATGCATTCCGTTCTCTGGACTACATTCTGCTACTAAAGCCCTTTTAGTGTTTGGTAGTGGGAGATTGAGAATGAACGAAGCCAAGCCAAATAAGTTTCCTAAATTACCATCTATTACAGATGGCAGCTTTCATGTCTGGAAACTTGGACTTCTTCGGCCAACCAGCAGGATACAGGACAAGGGGAAGCAGCATTTGTTCGGATACAGCTGTAGACGGTCCTAGATCTCATCCAGCAGTGAACCCATTCAGACAGAGGACAACTCAATTCATCACATCCATCAACAAGGTATGACAAATGATGTTTTTGTTTGCCGGGAAGTTATAGTTTTAACATTTTTTAAAAATCATAACTACAATGACTAGTCAATAAATAGGTCACTAATGACTTATAACCTTTAGCACGCTGCCATAATTTTTTTGAAAATTTTTCGCAACTTTAAATTTAGCTGCTTTCAAAAATGTTAACTGCTCTGTTTGTTGGTCAATAAATATGATTTTCTTGTGTTTAGAGACATAAATAAATAAAGAAGTTGATGTTGTTGTGTGTTTGTTAGTTTCTGAGATACAAGAATGAATGTGAAATTTTTGGAAAAAATAACAATATTTGGACTTTCCTGGCTAGACCTAGTCGCTCCGATAGAAATCCATGGAAACCACAACAAAGTATCGATACTGTGTTTATAATATCGGCACAACTGTCAGTTTCCAATTCAAGCGTAGTTCGTTCATCTAAACAAATAAAATAAACAGATCTACCAGATAAAGATCCTTCCCAACAACCTACTTCACCTTTCTCCAAAAAGTCGGCCAGCTCCAATCAGCGAAATAAGAAAATAAATCATTGAAAATCTATTTTTAATCTAACATACGATACTTTTACCTGCAAAAAGCCTGTTTAGATGGACGTGACGAATCCAGCAGCAAATAAATGGCTATTGGTAGGGTATCCGTACTTATTTTTAAAAAATTTCAAACATTTTTTTGGGGACAGTGAGACAAGTTTGGCTGTACCAGTTGGTCGAGTGCTAGCCGACACACTAGGCCTACAAAAACGGTGTACGGAAATTTTTTATTTTTTTTTATACGGAGTCACTCCCAACAGCCATTTTTTACTGCTGAATACATGCTCCATATATACACGATATTTTGCCGGTTAAAGTATCGTATGTTCGATTACAAATGGCTTTTGAACAGTTTTAATTTTGTATACGCCGTTTGGAGCAAGCCGACTTTTTGCGAAAGGGGAAGTAGGTTGTTGGGAAAGATCTTTATCGAGTAGATTTTTTAATTTTGTTAGTTTAAATGAAAGAACTACATTTGAATTGGAAACTAACAGTTGTGTCGATATTGTAAACACAGTATCGATACGTTGTTATGGTTTCCATGGTTGTCTATCGAAGCGACTAGGCCTAGTGGTCGAGCCCAAATATTTTCTGAGATTTTCATAAATTTTCAACTTCATCTTTTTGTATCTCAAAAACTAACAAACACACAACAACAACAATAACACCCACATGTTTGTTATCCTATTGTGTGTCTACACGCCAGAAAATCATATTTATTGACAAACAAACATAAAAATTAAAAATTTTGAAAAACGACTACCATGGTGACTAATTAAGAAAATTAATTAGGTCAAATATTTTTCAAAAAGAATCTGGCGGGCTAAAGGTTAAAAAAAAATAAATGAGATTTGAACTTGAAAGCCATTTATTATTGCACTTTCACTTGTCCCTTATTTCTCAACATCAACATTGATACACACATCCCATCCCTGTATCAGTGCACCAAAGAGAGGAGAGGAGAGCGAATGAGAGTGAATGTAGATAGGAGTCTGGCTTAGCTAGCCAACTTAGATAGAGGAGCGATTGATAAACTGTTGTCGAATGTTAGTGATAGAACAGGATCGCTCAAATAGGTGTGTGAGTTTTGTATTAATAGATAATCTGAACGTCTGTTGTAAGCAGGGCACATTGTGAACGAGGTATGTCCAGATCGCCTGACTGAGGGGATTTGAGTGAGGAAGTCTTTGATAAGGTGTGTTGAGGATGCAGTTAAATAGATGTATGTGTGATGTGAGTAGGCAATAGAACCGGGTTTTAGATAGTTGGGAATTCCATCAAGAGCTAATGCTTAAAATTTCCGCTTTAGTTAATATGTACATTAACATATATATAATAATAGAATACTTAGTTAAGATGATATGTATTGTATTGTGTTTGTAATTTCACTACTCATTTTTCTGGTATGAGTATTATATAATAAATATGCCACCTGCTGTGTGATATGTCATTTACTGAGTATGGTCATGAATGATGTGGATGAGTGTGATAATGTTCTAAGCTAGAATAACCCTAGGGCAAACAGTGGGATCTGCCACACAGCATACCAATTTAGTTTAAGTGTCATCTCCGCATTGAAGATCGGATGGTCATGAATGATGTGGATGAGTGTGATAATGTTCTAAGCTAGAATAACCCTAGGGCAAACAGTGGGATCTGCCACACAGCATACCAATTTAGTTTAAGTGCCATCTCCGCATTGAAGATCGGATGGTCATGAATGATGTGGATGAGTGTGATAATGTTCTAAGCTAGAATAACCCTAGGGCAAACAGTGGGATCTACCACACAGCATACCAATTTAGTTTAAGTGCCATCTCCGCATTGAAGATCGGCTGCAATGGATCTCCAGTATACTCCATCACTAGCCGTAATGGTGCAATCTGACAGACTTTTTCCAGTCCATCTCCTGATGTTATCCACCCACTTAAAACGTTGTCTGCCTCTCAAACGACAGCCTTCCACCCTACCCTCTAGTATGGTCTTCAACAAGGAAGTATGTCTTGTTATATGACCAAAATAGGGTAACAGCCTGACCCTGATTTCGGTCATAAATTCTCTTTTCACCCCCAACTTTATCAAGAACTCCAAGTTTTTTATCTTCTCTTTCCAAGAAATGAAACTCAATCTTCTATATACCCACATTTCGAAGGCTTCAATACTCTTTTCCATGTTATTTATGGTCCATGTTTCTGCACCATAAAGTAGTGACTTGTACACATAACCCCTACAATTCTCATTTTCAGATTTTGATTTGTCTGTTTGGATGTCAGTATGTGTTGCATGTTGCTGAATACCATCTTGGCCATACCTATTCTCTTTCTGATTCATTTTTTACAGCTGCCTTTTCCCGTCATTTTATGTGACCTAGATAGGAGAAACTCTGCACCTGTTCAAGTAGTTGATCTTTTATTTTTATCTACATACATGGTTTCTTGTTACTTTTCCAAATTAGTCTTCATTTTCTTTATGTTTATGTCTAATAAACCCAGTATAAAAACCTATTGACTATAGTAAAAACATGAAAATTGACATGGAATGGACATATATCACGATCGGTGGAGCTGACCAAGACCATCCTGCAAGGCACTGTGCCTGGAAAGCGTGGGAGAGGGAGACCAAATAAGAGAAGGGAGGACAATATTTTTTTTTTTTTTTTTTTGCGTTCGCCTGATTTCTTAAATCCCCAAGGCGGTGTGCATTGCACTGCGTTTTTAATTTTGCGCCTGTCGGCCCAGTGCATCCGACTTCAGCATGCATTTTATGTAAGGGTCTGCTTCCTCCTGCATTTTCTAAGGGTTTGCTTCCCCGGGGTAACGGCCGGTGCTGAGATGGGGATCGAACCCAGCACCTTCTGGTTGTGAGCCGTGTCACTTAACCACTAGGTCACGCCGTCCCCTCGGAGGACAATATAAAAGAGTAGACGGGAAGGTCTATAGATGAAACTAATACCTTGACGAAAAATCGAGACGTATGGCAGGAACTGGTTCGACAAACTACAATAACGGCGCCTCAATGACCTTCAAGGTTACGGGACTGATGATGATGATGTCTAATCCAAACTTCTGGGGACAGTGTGGGCTAGTGGTTAAGTGACACTGCTCACAATCAGAAGGTGCTGGGTTTGATCCCCATGACAGCACCGGCTGTTACCCCAGGGAAGCAAACCCTTAGAAAATGGAGGAGGAAGCAGGCCCTTACATAAAATGCATGCTGAAGTCAGATGCACTGGGCCGACAGGCGCAAAATAAAAGCCACAGTGCAACGCACACAGCCTTGGGGATTAGAGAAATAAGATAAACAAAAAATCCAAACTCCTGACTTATTTTGTATATTGTTGTCACAAGCTCCTATAAATCTTGCTCACTTTTTGTCATCAAAACTGTATCATCAGCATACCAATAACAAGAATCAAACCCAGTATCTTTGCCATGATAAGCTAGTGCTCAACCTAAACACTAATCACATGCTTGCAAGTAACAATTCTAAATTCTTCAATGTTTTGTTTGAATCCTAGCCCTCTGCGGAATCAGTTCCCCATAGTGTTGCCATACAAAACAGAAAGACGCTGTACAGTTCTGCAGAAAGTAAAGAGAGTCTTGCTAAGCAGGTAACTGTAAATGCTTTTTACAATTTTTTACATCTTCAATAAGGGCACTATTAAGATCTGGCAAAGATGGCGCCGTAACTGGCTGCGAGTCTACATTTCTCTACTGTTTTGGATCATTATGGATGCCGCCAGACCACGGATTTGCCTGGAATTCACACTAGTCGACGACTTACACTTGTGTTCACGGATACGTGGAGTTGTTTTCAGCCTGGACTTGTTATTTCGTTCTTTTTTTTTGATTTCTTCCATCCGTTTATCCTGGTCTGGACGTCGGCTGAATGGCGCTACGCTTAAACTAGTTATACCTGTGTCGTATCTCACGGGTTAGTTCTGCCTGTTCACCTTCACGAATATGGCGTGTGGGAATTTTAGGTGCTACTATGATGAACTGAATACAGCTGGGGAGAGATGCCAGACTCACTCACACGCTGAGTGTTGTCCATACGACCTCTTGTGGTTATCGAAAAGGCACGACAAACTGCGTTAGATGCCTTCCCACCTTTCTACCCTGCGGGTTACATGTTTACGGAAAGGCTTTGGTGGTAACCCTGAGGCAAAATCTGCATCCTATGCTATCTCCAGTCGTCTCGATGAATGTCCTGCCACTGGCAAAAGGTAGCTTAGGCTCTGTGAGTGAGGTTGACAAAAGGCGTAGTTTCTTTCTCCAAATCTCCGTGCAAGTCACCCATTTCAGCGGACACAGCAAGAGATACGACTGTCCACACGGCTGAACAAAGAGAGTGGTCTTCATCACTTGTGATGGACAAACTATTAAGAGTGGATAAATGTCCAGGTCAAGATGGCATTTATCCAAAATTGCTGTTTGAAACTAGAGACCAACTAGCAAAACTATTGGCTATATTATGTTCTCAATCACTTGCAAAAGGAATTGTTCGAGGGAATTGGAACGATGCAGGAAAGATCCCCTTATTACAAAAGGGCAAATAAATCTGATCCAGCAAATTATAGACCTGTGAGTTTAACGAGGATCGTATGTAAATTGTTAGTCAATAATCAAAGAAAACATTGTAATGCATTTAGACAAGTTTAATCTAATCAGAAATAGTAAGCATGGGTATTCCTCTAGGGAGATCGTGCTTAACAAATCTATTAGAATTCATGGAGGAGGTTACAAAAATGATAGATAAAGAGGAGCCAGTGGATGTTATTTTCCAAAGGCCTTTGATAGGGAGCTGAGTAGATCAGTAGTTAGCGAGCTGGCTTTGCATCTGAGTGGTCCTGAGTTAATTTCATTCCCCACTTGAGGCGGAAATGTTTTTTCAGTCCGGGAAGTAAAAGCAGCGAGGGAGAGGAGATGGCTACCGCTCTCATATAGCCGAAACTTTGAAATGTGAGATTGCTAACTTCTCACACCCCTACAGCAGTAATGCTATGAGTTACTTTTGATAGAGTAACTCATCAAATTTTATTTAGAAAGTTAAAATCACATGAGATAGGTGGGAAAGTTGCCAAATGGATTGAAAATTGGTTAACGGGAAGAAAGCACATAGTGGGCATAAATAAAGAGTACTCTGAGTGGTGTGAAGTAAAAAGTGGAGTGCCACAGGGCTCAGTTTTGGGACCAATTGTGTTCTTGATATATATAAACGATTTGGACATTGGCATCAGATCCATGATTGCAATATTTGCAGATGACACAAAACTATGCAGTAGTGTCTCATCTAAAATCAGAAATAGATATATTAAGATTAGATTTAGAACAAATTTGAGAACGGTCTGTGAGCTAGCAAATAGAGTTTAATGTAGATAAATGTACAATCATCGCCATGGGTAGATCCAATATTGAACATACTTACAGAATGGGCGAGAACAATATTAGAATGACAGAAAAGGAAAGGGATCTAGGTGTTATAATAGATCATACAGGTAAAGTGAATGAGCAAGTCCAGGTAGCAATGAAAAAGGTAAATGCAATGTTAGGTTTGATTTTAATGCATATTCAACATAGTAGCAAGGAAGTGATAGTGAAACTGTCTAAAGCATTAGATCTAGATTGTAGTACTGTGTACAGGTGTAGAGGAGATATAAACATGCCGGAAAGGATACAAAAAAAAGCGACAAAGCTGACAGAGGGATTCCAGAATTACAGTTATGAGGAAAGACTCAGAAAAACTGGCCTACTGTGTCTATAAATGAGAAGAATCCAAGGTGACAATACAGGTTTATAAGATAATCAAAAGAAAGAATAAATTAGACTATAACAAGTTTTCCAAAATATAACCACCTACAAGAACAAGAGGGCATAGCTACAAATTAACTAAAGGAAAGTGCAGATTAGATATTAGGAAATATTTTTTTTTGTCAAAGAGTGGTGAATGCTTGGAATGCATTGTCACAGGAAGTAGTGAAGGCAGCGATAATTAATGCATTAAAGAATAGATTGTATGCACATAGCTTTTAAGCTTGAAATGTAGATGAAACTGTTATATATATATAATCTGCAGGGTCTTCTAAACGTTTATAAACACGTTAAGTTGCCTCAGGATAGTTGCCAAATAAGTTAAGTTGCCTCAACAAACAGAATAAACTGTCTGGTTCACCACGGTGCTGAAGTGGACTAAACGAACAAACTGCTGAGGATGTGTAACAGGCCTTGCTCCTGAATGGCACGTTAATGAGTTAGATTGGCCCAACAATTCACACTAAACTCAAAACTGTGCGGAGCTAAAGCGAAGCTCCAAACAAAGTTCCCCATGAGAACTCTTCTGACGATGTAAACATCAAAGATACGATCGTAATAGAAAGATGGATGACCTAATGATTTAGCAACTATTTACCAGATATCTCTAATACAATAAAAATATCTTTCACACCATTTTAGCAACTGAATTCCATAAATCTCAATTTTAACACATTTTGTATTATACTATTTGTACACTTTCCAAGATATGTTTCAGTGAAACTATTTTCACAACCGTTTCCTAGATATCTATATTCCAACAAAAGTTGACCAAGCTGGAACAAGAGAAAGAACACTACCTTCTGGAAGTACAGCTTCTGAAGATCAAGTTTGAGAACGAGCAGATGGTACGTCAATCTTGTATTCTCGTCTCTTAACTCTTTATACCTTAGCCTGGCCAAAAGCGGCCAACGTCTTCACATATCTCTAGACCTTAGCCCAGTCCAGGATGTCAGCTATTTTGTTGCCCTGAACTCCAGAATGACCATGACAGTAAATCCATACCAGCTCCTGCAGGTTTGATGCCTCTACAAATGACCACTACAGCTCATGCACTGTTCAGCCTCTTAATCTGAGGGATATACAAATGATCTCTACACCTTGCAACCAGAGAAAATTTGTCAAAAACGAACAACTCAGCACATATATGAGGGGGCTTCAAAAGAAAACCTTAAAAGTTGGATAGAAATTTTAAACATCTTGTCTTTGTATTGTATATTGTTAATGTGGTTGCTAAGGATGTCAAGAATGTCCGGTGAATTTTTATAACTTAACGTCTTTATACTTGTTTAGAAGACTCTACAGTCTGCATACAACCAGCTTCATTTATATTTCCTTGCTCTAAAAACTATGTGCATCCGATCTGTTCTTAAATGCATTATTATCCTCGTCTACACTACTTCCTGTGGCAATGCTTTCCAACCATTCACCACTCTCTGACTACAAAAATATTTCCCACTATCTAATCTGTACCTTTCTTTAGTTAATTTGTAGCTATGCCCTCTTGTTCTTGTAGGTGGTTGTAATTTGAAAAACTTGTTATAGTCTAATTTATCCTTTCCTTTGATTATCTTATAAATCTGTATTAAGTCACCTTGAATTCTTCTTTTTTCTAGACACTATAGGCCAGTTTTTCTTTCTTCTTAACTGTAATTCTGGAATCCCTCTATCAGCTTTATCACTCTTCTTTGTTTCCTTTCCAGCATGTTTATATCCCCTCAACACAGTACTCCAATCTAGGTTTAACTAATGCGTTATACAGTTTGACTATCACTTCCTTAGATTTTACCCCATCGCTGTTCAAAAAATGGATAACAGAACGTTGCTCCTCGTTGGTGCATGTCATTAGTGGGGCAGTCATCTTTAAACTATGACATCATGTTGTTTGTCTGCACCATGATGACACATGCAGGACACTCTTGACATTCTTAGCAACCATATTAATAAGTTACAATACAGAGGCATGGTTTTTATAATTTCGATCCCACTTTTAAGATTTTTGTTTGAAGCTGCCTCGTAGCTTTGAACAATTACAACAACCTTCTCTTTGTCTCTTATGAAAACAAAGTGCAATATTTGTCAATGTACACATGATTACTTTCTCAGAGAACTAAGCATCTGGAGAAAGAATTGGATTCAGCTCGATCTGTCTCTAGTGGATATGTCAGTGCTGCTCCATCTGGCTCTCTAGAAGATCATATAGAAAAACTGGCTCCTCCATCAGAGACAAGCACAAGATCAGACTCTGTCAACAGTGGTTCATATCTGGACACAAGCATGGTAAGCCAGTTTCATCATTCACCTTTTAACTCCAATCTGCTAAGGAAGACTAACGTCTGGTCAGGCAAAATATATTTCCAAGACCCTCACGTCGGCTTTCTCGTAGAACTCCCTGGAAACGGGCTGTTTTCATGGCAGCCTGGCTAACAAGGTGAGGTATCGACATGATCCTCGTAGTAGTGAGTGAAACGCAGATGAAGTCAAGCATAGGAGGACATTGAATCCACCTTCATCAGCATGCTCGGGATGTGAGAAAAACTACTGCAACCTGTCATTTAACGTCCTTTTCAGGGCACACAAAAGAGTAGACCTACTCATTGTGGGCATTCGAAACAACAACAACATAACATCACTCTGATGCACAAACCTTAGCTGCATCTTTTAACGATTTCCAGCAATGAACATTTTTAAAATTTGTGTCTTTCAGTCTAGGGTAAGTGCTGCAATTCGGTATGACAAATATATTATTTTTAGACATAATTACATTATCTATGACATGAAGTAGCTATAATTAAAATATATATTGGTATGAAGCTTGTAATGTCATTAACATTTTCTATTCCAAATATGTGAGATTACGACGATTTGGCCCCGTTCGACTGGAATTGCACGCAGCGAGCTCTAACGTCATCGCTTTATCGAGTATAAACTACCGAGTTAATGCTATAGGAAAGGCTTAGCATACTGCTGTTTTGATTGTAGAGAGTTCCAACTTTCGTCATGTACGGTTAGATATACACAATGTCGATTTTTTTATTTGTTTTAGATTTTGGAAAGGATTTCTTGTGTTTGTTGCTTGGATTTGAAGATTCACCCATTATTGAGAATGGGGGAGTTAAGTTTCTGCAACAGATTTTTCAAAGGCAGATCTATTTAGATTGTTTATGTAGATACAATAATTATGTTTATAGTCGAAGTGGCAGACATAGCCATTACGCTAAACATTAATAGTAGTATTAGTACATTTTTCGGCGAATTGTTTTAAATTTTCTAACCAAATAACACTGTTACTATAACTATCACCTTCATCTTCTTCTTATATCTCAAAAACTATAATACACACAATAACAAGAATAACACCAACAAGTTCTTTATTAATATATGTCTCTAGAGACACACACACACACACACACAAAATTAAAAACAAAAATTATAGGTTCTCAAAATCAACAACCACGTGCTAAAAAATGATGCAGATACAGGAAATAGATTTAATTTTGTCATCTGGAAAGGAGACGGTTAATGCAGAAGGGAAAAATACCCCCCACCCACACACACAGTATTACACGATACTCAAGATATCTTTAGCAGTCCCAGTTTTGTGTGTCTCAGTCAAAGTCTGAATTGGACGTGTTTTATTGAATACTAGCTCATAATCCAGATATTTGATCATTTGTCTGGTCAAATAATAAATAATTTCTCTGGTCTTGAAGTCCATCGTTCCTCACACTCCTTTGTCTTTGCGTTCTGGATCCTAGGTCGTGCTATATCTGCAGACCAGTCGTCATGATGAAGTCTATAGTCTTCACCAGGTCGGAGCGGCTGCCCCACAGCTTTTGTCTCAGATCCGCACCTTCTGGCCAGGTCTAGCATCTCATTTCCCTATAGAGTGGGCAAGTCTGTTCCACATGGGCATTTATCGGTGTGTGAGATCTTTAATCGTTGTAGATGTTCTAGAAGTCTACAGTGACCAGTTCTCAGGTGAAATAAGGTAGTTAGTTGGTTTCTTTTGAGTTGGTGAATTGGGTCTGGTCTACTACTTATGTTCTTGTCTCCATTGGTTTATATTCTGATTTCTGATGAAGTTTTTGATCTCTCTGTATGGTACTCGATGATTAAATTGTGCATTTTTACTGCCATCTTTTGCACATGCGTCAATTCTCTCGTTTCCTATAATTCCGCAGTGGGAGAGTAGCCATTGGAGCGCTATTGTTGAGGATCTCTAGAGTTTTCCTAGCTCTGCTATGATTTCTGATAACAGCAGTTTGTTTGTTTTGTAAATTGGCTCTATTAGAAATCTGCAGCCTGTTAATAAAACTTTTTTTGAATGAGGTTGATTTTCTGCCTCAAGTATTCTGAGTACCGGTCTGTAAAATCCCATTCCCCTGTGTTTCTGAGAAAATACGCTCAAGGTAGATATCTGAGGAAAGCTATTTACTATGACAAAATTATGTGCTCTAATTTCATTATTCTATTTCAAATTGACATTGTGCGAATGCAACTAGACCACATTGTTCAAGAAACCATCTACAGAAGAACACCAGGAAGAAGGGCGAGAGGTAGGCCGAGGAAAAGGTGGATAGACAGCGTAAATGAAACTTGCCATAAAACGGGGAAAAGGAGAGAGGTGAAAGACAAATACATACTACGACACTGGGCTACAACCCGATAGAAAGTGAGATGACAAAAGAAGAAGAGGATTGGCCTGATCATCTTCTGTGTTCTTATTTGTTATGCCAATAAGTTGAGGAATATATTTTTTTAAGATCATCCTTAATCAAATGTACTTGATACATTACATCGGATACACCCTTCCCTCCTCCCTGGACCATAGTTTGATCCTCCGAGGGACTGGAATAGTTTTCGGCTGATCACATGACACATGTCATTCAAATAATCACTTGGCCTTTGCAGTATAAACACCATCTAAATCCAATTTAGGCCAGACCAAAATACACTTGGAGAAGAGAACTGTAATCAAATCTTGACTGACACATGACAGTCATAGTCAACATAAGAGCAGATGGTAATGGACAGACAAACTTGGAGGCTGTTGGTTGGAGACCTACACTCCACAGGGAGCTGAATGGTTTTTATTGATTGATTGATCTGCTTAACATTTGACTACGTTTTGTTTGTGGGTAAAGTTAACCAACCGTGTACATTTGTTTTCAGCTTGGTCATCGACCTCGGGGAACGATAAAAGGGGAGGCAGTGGAATCTACATCGCGTATTTCAATAGTGACATAGAAAATCACTTCATACCGGCAGGAGAGACTTGTACTAATTTCAGAGCTGAAGCAAGGGCTGTTTATGCCGCAACTCAGATTCTTATCAGCTAAAACATAACTACAAGGAAAATGGTCATTCTAATAGATTCTAGGCGTGTACTCCATGCCATCTCAAGTCACAAACAAGATAGACTCCAGGAGTGTACTCCAAGCCATCTCAAGTCACAAACAAGATAGACTTCAGGAGTGTACTCCAAGCCATCTCAAGTCACAAACAAGATAGACTCCAGGAGTGTACTCCAAGCCATCTCAAGCCACAAACAAGATAGACTCCAGGAGTGTACTCCAAGCCATCTCAAGCCACAAACAAGATAGACTCCAGGAGTGTACTCCAAGCCATCTCAAGCCACAAACAAGATAGACTCCAGGAGTGTACTCCAAGCCATCTCAAGTCACAAACAAGATAGACTCCAGGAGTGTACTCCAAGCCATCTCAAGTCACAAACAAGATAGACTCCAGGAGTGCACTCCAAGCCATCTCAAGTCACAAACAAGATAGACTCCAGGAGTGTACTCCAAGCCATCTCAAGCCACAAACAAGATAGACTCCAGGAGTGTACTCAAAGCCATCTCAAGCCACAAACAAGACAGACTCCAGGAGTGTGCTCCAAGCCATCTCAAGCCACAAACAAGATAGACTCCAAGAGTGTACTCCAAGCCATCTCAAGTCACAAACAAGATAGACTCCAGGAGTGTACTCCAAGCCATCTCAAGCCACAAACAAGATAGACTCCAGGAGTGTACTCCAAGCCATCTCAAGTCACAAACAAGATAGACTCCAGGAGTGTACTCCAAGCCATCTCAAGTCACAAACAAGATAGACTCCAGGAGTGCACTCCAAGCCATCTCAAGTCACAAACAAGATAGACTCCAGGAGTGTACTCCAAGCCATCTCAAGCCACAAACAAGATATACTCCAGGAGTGTACTCAAAGCCATCTCAAGCCACAAACAAGATAGACTCCAGGAGTGTACTCCAAGCCATCTCAAGCCACAAACAAGATAGACTCCAGGAGTGTACTCCAAGCCATCTCAAGCCACAAACAAGATAGACTCCAGGAGTGTACTCCAAGCCATCTCAAGTCACAAACAAGATAGACTCCAGGAGTGTACTCCAAGCCATCTCAAGCCCCAAACAAGATAGACTCCAGGAGTGTACTCCAAGCCATCTCAAGTCACAAACAAGATAGACTCCAGGAGTGTACTCCAAGCCATCTCAAGCCCCAAACAAGATAGACTCCAGGAGTGTACTCCAAGCCATCTCAAGTCACAAACAAGATAGACTCCAGGAGTGTACTCCAAGCCATCTCAAGCCCCAAACAAGATAGACTCTCACATAAAATAAAATACAACAAAGGATTGTTGTCTCAAAAAACAGATTTAGTCCTACAGTGGATTCCAGCCCAATGTGGATTCCCTGGAAATGAGAAAGCAGATGAGCTTGCAAAAGCCGGAAGTGGAGGCACGCAGACTCGCCATCCACAAAGCTATAAAGAAGCAAAGACACTCATCAAATGATCCATGAGGACAGAATGGAGAGACCAGCACAAAAAATACAAGCAAGAAAATGACAGCATAGACAAACTTGGCAGAAATGAACAGACAAAGATCTTCAAATTCAGAAAGGGACATTGTAGACTCAAGGCCCACCTCCACAGAATGGGTCTCAGAGACACTGCCACATGCTATTGTAGACCACCCAATGAAACACCAGAACATATATTCTGCAGGACTGTCCTACCTATGCAGACTCAAAGAGAGGCAGTCTGGCTTGGGGGAGCGACCATGCTTGAAAAACTGTGGGGATTGGCAAAGACCTGAAACACAGTCTTCTTCGTGAACCTCACCGAACTAGAAGCATAGCATCAGTTTATCGAAGAAGAAGAAGGAGGTTGGAGACCTATACTCCACAGGGAGCTGAGTAGCTTTTATTGATTGATTAATCTTCTTAACATTCAACCACTTTTTGTTTGTGGGTAAAGTTAACCAACCGTGTACATTTTTTTTCCAGCTTGGTCATCTTGAGTCTTCGAGTGTGACACGAAATGATATAGATACTAGAGAACAACTCATCATTAACCATTACAATTCTAGAATAAACGAGGTCACACTCCAGCTACAACAGGCTGACAGCAAGGCTGTCAATTATAGTGCAGAGGTCAGTGAAGTTGACCTGTATAGATGAAAGATATCTTGTCTTGTAGAATATACGCAACATTTCATATCCTTCTAGGTCTCTTTCTGCCAAGGTTTTGAAAACCCAGGGCATGGTCTGTGGAGACACCAATAATCTCAGGCTTACCAATACTATTCAAGTTAGTTTAGAAAAGACTCAGAAAAACCGGCCTACGGTGTTCTGGAAATAAGAAGAATTCGAGGTGACTTAATACAGGTTTATAAGATAAGATAACTAGAGAAGAGCAAGTCATCATCTTCAGACTGAGAACTGGGCATAACAGACTCAAGGGTCATCTTTACAACAAAATGAGGATTGGGACAGATGACAGGTGCCCATGTGGGGAACATATCATGACTGTGGAACACATCCTGCAAAGCTGCATGCTCACGCAGGAAAAAAGAGAACAATACTGGTCTCGCGAGACAGATATGAGACAAAAGCTGTATGGAGACGAAACAGCCTTACAAACAACGGTGTCCTTTGTAAGAGAAACCTGGACCTTGATCTGAGGATGAACGAAAAAGAAGAAAAAGAACGGATAAATTAGACTATAACAAGTTTTTACAAAATACAACCACCTACAAAAACAAAAGGACATAGCTACAAATTAACTTAAGAAGGTCCAGACTTCCGATTGTTCAAGATGGTGGTGGATTTGAATTGACAGTACAGAGATCTATATATTTTCAAATAAGTATTAGTGTTGAGAATTAATTTGGGTAAAAATAAAATTGTTGTAATTGTAGTTTACTGTAGCAAAACCATTGGCTATATTATGTTCTCAATCACTTGCAAAAGGGATTGTTCGACGGGATTGGAAAGATGCAGGAGTGATCCCCTTATTCAAAAAGGGCAAAAAATCAGATCCAGCAAATTATAGACTGGTGACTTTAACGAGCATAGTCTGTAAATTGTTAGAGTCAATAAGCAAAGAAAACATTGTAATGCATTTAGACAAATTTAATCTAATCAGAAATAGTCAGCATGGGTTTACTAGAGGGAGATCATGCTTAAAATATATATTAGTTCATGGAGGAGGTTACTAAAATGATAGATAAAGGGGAGCCAGTGGATGTTATTTATCTGGATTTTGCTAAGACATTTGATAGAGTACCTCATCAAAGATTATTTAGAAAGTTAAAATCACATGGAATAGGTGGGGAAGTTGCCAAATGGATTGGAAAATTGGTTAATCAGAAGAAGATAGAGAGTGGGCATAAATAAGGAGTACTCTGAGTGGTGTGAAGTAAAGTGTGGAGTGCCACAGGACTCGGTTTTGAGACCAATTGTGTTCTTGATATATTTAAACAATTTGGACATTGATATGGGATCCATGATTGCAAAATTCACTGATGACACAAACCTATGCAGTAGTGTCTCATCTAAAGCAGAGGTGGATAAATTGAGGTCGGATTTTGATAAAATTCAAGAATGGTCTGCAAGCTGGCAAATGGAGTTTAATGTAAATAAATGTATAGTCTTCCACATGGGTAGATGAAATATGGAACATAATTACAGAATGGACGAGAACAGTATTAGAATGATTGAAAAGCAGTAAAAAAGGCAAATGCAATGTTAGGTATGATAAAAAGAAATATTAAACATAGGAGCAAGATAGTGATTGTCAAACTGCATAAAGCATTAGTTAGACCTAGATTGGAGTACTGTGTGGAATTCTTATCATATATGGGATATAAACATGCTGGAAAGGATATAAAAAAGAGTGACAAAGCTGATAGTGGGATTCCAGAATTACAGTTATGAGGAGAGACTCAGAAAAACCGGCCTACAGTGTCTAGAAAAAAGAAGAATTTGAGGTGACTTAATACAGGTTTATAAGATAATCGTAGGAACGGATAAATTAGACTATAACAAGTTTTTCAAAATATAGCCACCTACAAGAACAAGAGGGAATAACTACAAATTAACTAAAGAAAAGTCTAGATTAGATATTAGGAAATATTTGTTTAGTCAAAGAGGGGTGAATACTTGGAATGCATTTCCACAGGAAGTAGTGGAGGCAGTGACAATGAATACATTTAAAAATAGATTGAATACACGCATAGCTTTTAAAGGGAGGAAATGAAAATGAAACTAGTTGTATACAGACTTTGCAAAGTCTTCTAAACCAGTAAAAAGACATTAAGTTAAGTTGATGTCTGAAAGTGTTCTTCTTCTTATTCTTCAGTGTTCTTCCTAAAAAGAACGCTGTGCCATGGTTTGCAGCGAGACTGTGATATCTGCACATTTCTGCCTAACGCATCCGATTTCTGCACAACATTTTGGTGACTGAATCTGCCTTCTCTCTGTGATCCCTATTCTCTTAGCCAGACTGCACTAGTGCAGTCTGTTTTCAGGCAGAATAGTGTCTTGGTCAGCTGACCCTGATGCAAGCAGCCAGCTATGAGTATCTGGCTGCTGTCAGCTCATAAACTGCATTGCATCTTCGGCCCCTGAAAGTGTCGCTGTGGTTGAGAGGTAAGGCACCTGCCTCTCAAAATGATAAATAGAGACTTTGGGAGATTGTCTCCGCAGGTTTCAAGCGTCCATTGGTCTCAAGAAAGGTGGGACCAGAATGCCAGCTTCCTGAGTTACCTCCAGTTGTCTCAACTTATGTCTTGCCACTCACTCAAGGTAGCTCGGGACCAGAGAGTGAGGTTGATGACCAGCACATATTTCTTCTCTAATTCAAATACAGCGCAAGGTACATCATCAAGACAAAACAGTTTGATCATGTTGCCATCATTGCTTGCGTTGGGCAACAAACTTTTCTTAACAAAGAAGAAGAAGAAAGAATAAAGAAGGAGGGCGAAGATGTAACTGTCATATTGTTTTTATTAACCGTATTAGCCACATTAAGGATATCTTTTATTAACCGTATTAGCCACATTAAGGATATCTTTTATTAACCGTATTAGCCACATTAAGGATATCTTTTATTAACCGTATTAGCCACATTAAGGATATCTTTTATTAACCGTATTAGCCACATTAAGGATATCTTTTATTAACAAGATAAATCACATTAAGGATATTTTTTATTAACAAGATAGGTCACATTAAGGATATCTTTTATTAACAAGATAAGTCACATTAAGGATATCTTTTATTAACAAGATAAGTCACATTAAGGATATCTTTTATTAACAGGATAAGCCACATTAAGGATATCTTTTATTAACAAGATACGTCACATTAAGGATATCTTTTATTAACAGGATAAGCCACAATAAGGATATCTTTTATTAACAAGATAAGTCACATTAAGGATATCTTTTATTAACAAGATAAGTCACATTAAGGATATCTTTTATTAACAAGATAAGTCACATTAAGGATATCTTTTATTAACAGGATAAGCCACAATAAGGATATCTTTTATTAACAAGATAAGTCACATTAAGGATATCTTTTATTAACATGATAAGTCACATTAAGGATATCTTTTATTAACAAGATAAGTCACATTAAGGATATCTTTTATTAACAAGATAAGTCACATTAAGGATATCTTTTATAAACAAGATAAGTATCATTAAGGATATCTTTTACAAGATAAGTCACATTAAGGATATCTTTTATTAACAAGATAAGTCACATTAAGGATATCTTTTATTGACAGGACATTATAATATTTGGTAATATATAAAGTAATTTTATTTAAATTTCCTGCAGGTGAGAGCTCTTCACAAGCAATTAAAGATAGCAGAGAAATCGAAGGATGTTGTACAAGACGAAATGAAACTGGCAAACCAGAGTCTGGCGCACTTAAAGGTTCGTACCAACAAAATATACAGATATTATAAAACCAAACTTGCACATGAATTGCAAGAAGCAGTTAGTATATTGTACTTTGTAAAAAAACCATGTTCTTTTGGGGGGATTTAGAACAGGTAATTGGGTACTGCCGAAGACGGACATGCCAGACCGAAAGTTGCAAATATTGCAGTCAAGATGTAAACTAGCGACACAATGCATTTTGTTCTCCGGATTACATCCTGCTACTTGCAAAGCCCTGTTTGAGGCTTGGTAGTGGGAGATTGAGAATGAACGCAGAAGAAGAAAGCCATTGCAGACTCAAGGCCCACCTCCACAGAATCGGTCTTAGAGACACCGCCACGTGCGATTGCGGAACACCCAAGCAAACACCGGGACATATCCTACATGACTGTCCCACTTATGCAGACCAGAAAGAGGCAGTCTGGCCCGGGGGAGTGACCATGCTCGAGAAGCTGTGGGGGACTGGAGAAGAACTGAAACGCAGTCTCCTTCAACGAACCTAGACGCATAGCATCATTTGATCGGAGAAGAAGCAGGGGGGGGGGGGGGGGGGGGGGGGGATTTCTAGTACTGATTAAAACATAAGGAGATACATCAATGTTTCAAGCATTTGAAGGCTAGTGTGGGTCTTCTGTCCGTTGCAGTGAATGAGCTGACATCTTGGTCTTTAGTATACCCATAGTTTTGATTAACAGCCTCTGACGCACGAGGGTCCTTGTAATGATTGCTTATGTGTTATCCAGAAAAATGCCTATTGCTTCTCCTGTATGTGTTATCCAGATGTGTCTTATTTTTCTCCTGTATGTGTTATCCAGATGTGTCTTATTTTTCTCCTGTATGTGTTATCCAGGTGTGTCTTATTTTTCTCCTGTATCTGTTATCCAGATAAGTGTTTTATTTTTCTCCTGTATATGTTATCCACATGTGTGTCTTATTCTTCTTCTGCATGTGTTCATATCCTTATTTTATGTATTCTTCCCTCCTTCTATGATTTGATAGTCCAGTATTGTTGTTTGTTGTCTATGATGACGTAATGTAAGTAACATTTGTGTTTTTGTCTTGGTACCATATCTGGCTATACACAATCACACTTTTTTACAGCTTTGATGAAGGCATTGGATTTGGATGGAGGTGACATTTTGAAGTCGATCAATGATTGCCTCGGATGTTGACTCTGCAACCGATGATCTGACATTGGACAGACTGCAGAATTGTTAAATTAGTCATTGATCGAGCATGGAGTAATGTCTGGGAGGACAGAGTAGGAGTATGTACAACCACTGAACTACTGGAATCATAGTATCCCCACACTCTTCACCATTTACTGAGGGAGAATGAGCACCTATGAGTTTACTTGGAGTGCAGTAAAGTCAGTACCCAACATAGGTAGTGACGAAGACCTGCACGCGACCTAACACCTAAAGTCAGACAGATCACCTGGTCAGGAAGGAATCACTGCAGAAATACTCCAGGCTGGTGAAAATACACTTGCCTGTTAACTGGCCATACTTTTTAACATCTGTCTTCATGCAAGACAAGTTTCAGACCAGTGGAAGTACTCCAAGACAATTCCATAAAATAGGTGACATAAATTCTGGCAAACTAACGCCCAATCTGCTCACTATTAACTATTTATTAACTGTTCACAAAGGTCATTACCTGCAGAGGGACAGTGTGGGCTAGTGGTTAAGTGACACGGCTCACAACCAGAAGGTGCTGGGTTCGATCCCCATCACAGCACCGGGCGTTACCCCGGGGAAGCAAACCCTTAGAAAATGCAGGAGGAAGCAGGACCTTACATAAAATGATTGCTGAAGTCGGATGCACTGGGCCGACAGGCGCAAAATAAAAACCACAGTGCAACGTACACTACCTTGGGAATTAGAGAAATAAGGCAACCGAAAAAAAAAAAAATTACCTGCAGATTAGAAAGGCAACTCAGCGAAAACCAACCGCAGGAGCAAGTAGGTTTCAGGAAGGGCTACTCAATCAATGATCAAATGACCACCTCCACACAAGACACAATCAACCAGTTGATGGAGAGAACGCGGTAAATCCGTAAGCCTTTATGCATTGTGTTTGTAGACTACGAAAAGGCCTTTGATAGTGTGGAAATAATTGCAGTGGTAAATGCCTTGATGAACAACCACACACACCTTCGCCATGACAACAAACACACACACCTTCACCATGAAAACAACTACACATTCTTCCACAATGACAACAACCACCACTCCCCCATAACAACAACCACCACTCCTCCATGACAGCAACCACCACACCTCCATGACAGCAACCACCACACCTCCACCACAACTATATGCATGCAAATCTTTCCCTCGACAGGATGAACTCCAGACGACGACTCGGAGTTACGAAGGACAGCTTAGTATGATGAGCGAGCACTTAGCAGGCATGAACGAGAAACTAACTGTACAGAAGGACGAGATTGATGAACTGAGGCAGCAGCTGACACTCAAGGTCTCTTCTTCAAAGGTACGAGAGTTTGAATCGGGGTTAGGGTTGGATATAGGGTTGGAGTTGGATTAAGGGTCGGAGTTTTATTTAGGGGTGGGGTTGGATTTAGGAGTGGGGTTGGATAAAGAGTTGAAGTTTATTTAAGGTTTGGGGTCGGATTTATGGGTTGGATTAAGGGTTGGGGTCGGATTTAGGGTTGGAGTGTTTTAGGGTTGGAGGGATTTAGGGGTAGGGTTGGATTTAGGAATGGGGTTGGATATAGGGGTGTAGTTTGATTAAGGGTTGGAGTTGGATTTAGGGGTGTGGTTGGATTGATATTTTGAGGTTGGACTAGGGTTAGATTTGGAGTAAGGGTTGAGGGTGGATTAAGGATGGAGGTAGAATTGATGTTGGATTAAAGTTTGGAGTTGGAATAAGGGTCAGGGTTAGGTTGATGCTTTGAGGTTGTATTAGATTTGGATTAAGGGTTGAGGATGGATAAAGGGTGGATTAAGGATTGGGGTTGGATTAAGAGTTAAGGTTGGAATGATATTTTGAGGGTTGGGATTTGATTTACAGTTGAAGTTGGATTAAGGACGGGGTAAGACTGATGTGTTGAGATTGGATTAAGGTTGAATATATATTGCAGGGTAGGACTGATTTTTTGAGGTTGGATTAGGGTGAGGTTTGGATTAAAAGTGGATGATAGAATAATGGTTGAAGTTGGATTGATGTTTTGATGTTTGATTAAGTGTTGGGTTTGGATTTATGGTTGAAGTAATATTATGGGTTCGGTTTGGATTGAGGTTTGGGTTGGATTAAGAGCCGAGGTTGGATTGAGGTTTTAAGGTTGGATTAAGGGTTGAGAATGGATTAAGAGTTGGGGTTGTATTAATGATTGAGGATGGATTAATAGTCAAAATCAGATTACGGGTTGGGGGTTGAATTAAGGGTTTGGGTTGGATATATGGTTGAAGTCAGTTTAAGGGTTGGTGTTGGATTAACCCTTTTCAGTTCAGGCTAATTTTGCAGATTTTTGTCATTCAGTCTAGATCAAAATGCCGGAATTCCGTGCGTCAGTTTTATTCAAAATAACATGTATTATTATTGAATAAATTGAGCTAAAATGTTGATCTAAACATCGTAAAACACATAATTAAACTATCTATGACATGAAGCAATTATAATAAGGATTATATATTAGTATGAAGTGTTAAGTGACATTAATGCAGAGGTAGAAATTGGAAAGAGATTCATTTTTCGCACTTACCCTGTTGCGTTTTTAGCCGATATATTTGTCAATTCTTATATGCATACCTTTCGTATTATATGTTCCAGTCAAATTCTTAATCTGGCGTGTGTTAGATATCCATGAGTAATCCAGATCCGTGATTGTAGGACTGATCAAATAATAAATTATGCCTATCGTCTTAAAGCCCTACTTTATTGCAATATATGGAGCATAGACCATTGACAACCCTCCTCCAGCAGGTTTGATCTAGAGCTACCCTTTTTGCCGCTCTCCAGTTGAGGCTTAGGGTCAAAGATCATTTCACAATCGCTTCTCCAGATCTTTCTTGGTCTGCCTCTCTTCCTCTTCCCCTGTGGATTCCATGTCAGGCCCTGTATGACCATGTTTGATGGTGATTTCTGTAGTGTATGTCCTATCCAATCCCATTTCCTGCATTTGATCTGTGTTGCTTCACAAGTTCTTATTGGCTCCTTTCCTATAGGTCTTCATTCCTCATCATGTCTTGTCAGTCTGTAGCCATTGTTTTCGATAGACATTTCTTGATGAACGACTGGCGTATTCTCCTAATTAACTTTCTCGTTCTCCAAGTTTCTGCTCCATACATGACATTGGAATTAAACAATCTTAATATATGGTATTATTCATTGGTATTGTTCATTGTATAAAGTAAAGTAACCCATAGCATTACTGCCGTAGGGGTGTGAGGTGTTAGCAATCTCACATTTCAAAGGCTCAGCTATATGAGGGCGGTAGCCATCTCCTCTCCCTCGCCGCTTTTATTTCCTGGACTGAACCGGTACCCATTTAAGGCTGGGTCAACACTTGAGCTGTTGCGGTCTGAAAAAAACATTACCGCCTCAACTGGGGAATGAAGCCAGGACCACTCAGATGCGAAGCCAGCGCGCTAACCACTGCGCTACGCGGCTCCCGGTTCATTGTATAAATGGATCAAATAACAGCTGAAGCAAAACCAGAAACCACCACAATGAACGAGCTCCTTATTGCAGATGATCAGAGTCTCTTTCATTCCAATGAACAAATCCCCCAAGGACATCTGAACACCCTTGACAATGCGTGTAATAGATATCGTATGAGGATTAGTACAACAAAGACTGAGGCAGTGATAATCATCAGTATAAAGAAAACACTAAATATGCAGATATAAAGTACAGAACTTAAACAAGCCAGTGAATTCAAATACTCGGGCAGTGTTTTCACACAAGATGGAAGGCTAGATAGAGAGGTGGAATCAAGAACACAGAAAGCTAATGCGGTTTCCTATCAGCTGTGTTTTTCCTGTGGCAGCTTATGGCTGTGAATCATGGACGATTACCAAAACTTCCAGACAAAGAATCAAATCCTTCGAGTCAAAATGGTACAGAAAGATCCTCAGAATACCCTGGACAGAAAAAAAGACAAATGTAAACATTCGGCAAGAGTTGAGCATACAGGAGAACTGGTTTATTAATTTCATTTTGGCTAGAAAATGCAAATACTTTGTCACATCAAGAGACGCAATGGTTTCAAAAGAACAGTGATGGAAAGTATGGTGCCAGGCAAAAGAGAAAGGGATAGACCAAGAAGACGGTGGCACCAAGATATCCAGGAATGCCTGAGTATGACTGTGGCGGAGGCTGGAGTTTTGGCAAGAGAACGAGTGTCTTTCAGACAGACTGTGATGGGAGCGACGTTCTACAAAGGACATGCTACATGATGATGATAATCAGCTCTCACCATTACTAAGACACAAACACATTCCAATGAAGACAAAGAACAGCTGATAAATAGTATTTTTATACCAACTTTATGCTACCAGTGTCAGACATGGGCTGTCACTAAGGCACAAGACAAATCATGGTATGCGTAATGGCTGGGCTTGGCTTCGTCGTTCTCAATCTCTCGTTACAAAAATACCCTGAAAGGGCTTAAGTAGCGGAATGTAGTCCAGAGAATGGAATGCATTGTGTCGTAGTTTACAGCTTGACTGCGATATTTGCACCTTTCGGTCCAACACATCCGACTTCAGCAAATATGCGTAATGAGATGTATAGGAAAGGCTGTCGGAATCACAAGGCCGTCGGGGTCACAAGGCTGTCGGGGTCACAAGGCTGAACAGATTGAGAAACAAAGTAATCAGACAGAAGCTGGGTGCAACACCATGCATGGAATACATAGAAAGGCAGAGAATAAAATGGTTCGGACACCTGACAAGAATGCAACCAAAGCTACCAGCTGCTCGTATCTACAATACCAGACATCAGGGTTGCAGAGCAAGAGGTTGTTGTTGTTGTTTGGGAATGCCCACAATGAGTAGGTTACTCTTTTGTGCGTTCTGAAAAGGAAGTTAAGTGACGGGTTGCAGTAGCTTTCCTCATATCCCGAGCGAGCTGATGAAGGTGGACTGAAGTCTTCCAGGCAGTTGTGCTTAGCTTGGCTTCATTTGTGTGTCACTCACTACTACGGGGATCATGTCGATCCTTCACCTCGTTAGCCAGGCTGCCATGAAAACAGGCTGTTTCCAGGGAGGGCTACTAGTAAGCCGAGGTGAGGGTCTTGGCCAGTATGTTTTGCCTGACTCGTACTAACATGTCTAGTATATTTTTCCTGACCTGACGTTAGTCTTCCTCCCCAGAGAGCAAGAAGTAGACCATGAAAAAGATGGATAGATGGATGGTGTCAGTGATACACTGAAGAAACACGGAATGACAACATCAGTGATAAAACTGACACATGACAGAAAACTACACCTCCCCACGATGTCTAACAACACAAGTGGATAGAAGATGATGATGATTAACTTGGTATTAGTCTTTAATTTCTCAGGATTTCCATATATTATTCAGCAACAGGAATGCTGAACTTAACCTTACCAATTCTAACCCTTACATCTGCCTCTGCACTCCTTGAAGTATCAACGGAGCTGCCCAAATATAGTAACGATAGTTAG
Source organism: Ariolimax columbianus (assembly GCA_036924085.1). Taxonomy (NCBI): domain Eukaryota; kingdom Metazoa; phylum Mollusca; class Gastropoda; order Stylommatophora; family Arionidae; genus Ariolimax; species Ariolimax columbianus. The sequence goes on along the minus strand of JAVGWX010000013.1, from coordinate 65,378,535 downwards.
GTCAAGAGAGGGTCGTCATGGATGGCACAGGATGAGACAACAATCCGACACGTCACTCCAGCTGAGATGATAGCCAAAGGGGAAGAATGGGTCCACACTGGTGATAGAATGATAGAGTACCAGAGAGTCATCATAATCTTAGGCAAGGAATGCAGAAAACGGAGCAACGAGATAGCAGTGCACGAGGTAAATCAGCTGATAACTGAGAATACCCAGGAGAGTGACGCTGTCATATACACCGACGGATCAGTCGTGCGCAGTGGGACATCAGGCTGGGTTTCTTGGCTAGTGCGAGAGGAGAGGTCGTTGCTGAGCGCAGTAGGGCATACATGTCAACAACCTCCAGTATGAGAATGGAGACGGAAGCAGTGACCTCAGCACTGAAATGGATATCTGAGACTTCTATAACAAAGGAGGTCATCATGACACACGCACAAGTCGTACTTCAGAAAGTACAGACGGGATGGCTTAGGTACGAGTGGATAGATTGCTGTTGAAGCCTCAAACCTCCAGGCGCTGACCTGGATCTACTGTCCTGCTCATGCCGGGGTTCACAGGGCAATGAAAGAGCTGACATCTTGGCTTCACGGGCAACCAAAATGTGCCCATTGGTGATGGACAGAAGTGAGATTTTGAAACCAATCAATGACTGCCTGCTGGATGAGGACACCGCAATAGATGAAGCATCAATCCACAGACTGCAAAGTTTTGACATTAAACGAGGTTCGAGCGGAGTGGGGCGCATGAGAGGACGGCGCAGGAGAGTGTACAACCAGCGAGCTACATGGACCATCAGCATCCATACCTTTCACCATTTGATAAGAGAGACTGAGCATCTATGGGTATGCCCTTAGTGCAGTGATGTCAGTTCTTAGAAACAGAAACAGTAAAGATAGTTAGTTAGTCATCAGATCATCTTCATTGCACTGGGTACTTCTTCTTCGTACGCTGTCAGACGTCAACCTGTATTTGTTCGAAGAAAGCAGCTGTCATCCTGAGGCTGTCGACACTGCCATAGAGCTTGTCTAGTGTTGCCATATGTGCTTTCTCTGGTCCTTGTATGTCGGGCAGTTTTGCAGCAGATGTTCAGCGGTCATTTTCCCTGTACCACAAGTGCATTCGTCAGTGCCACCTATTTTCAGTTTATTGAATAGGTGGTACCTCAGTCTGTTGTGGCCTGTGCGGAGTCTGAAGACCACGACCTGCTCTCTTTTGTTCAACTGGTAATAGGCATCATTTTTTTGTGTAGCCAGTATGTTCTGTTTCCCATTTGGCCATGTATCTGGCCCTAATAAGCCTTTTGGACTCTTCATATGTCACACAAGAATCTGGTTGTGGTAGTCTTGCACCTTCTTTTGCCAGTCTGTCTGCCTCCTCGTTGCCTTGGATGTTACAGTGGGATGGGACCCACTGTACCACTACTCTTTTTGGTGTAGACTGCTGGCATAGTTGACAGAGTACTGCTCTTAAGTTCAGTATTTTTCTGTCTTTTTAGTGCTGTAACTACGTCCAGGGCATCTGTAAACAGGACTATCTGGCTTTCATTGCTTTCGCCTGTCAGCATTGCACTGGGTACAAGTCCATACGTCCTCAGATACGTATTATCTGTTAATTCTGTTTCATTTTCTGGCAATTTTAGACATGTGTATGTCGGTAAATTTCTTGCTACTCTCTGTTAAGTTAGCTAAGGTGCAATTATAATATCTTCGTCCATCACATGTGATGGAGATTGCTCTTTTTGTTCAACCGTGTGGACAGTCTTTTCTCTTGCTGTGTTCGCTGAAATGGTTGACTCACACGGTGATTTGGATTAAAGTGAGGAAGAAACTGCACCTTTTGTCAGCCTCATTCTCTGGTCCTGAGCTACCCTTGGCCAGTGGCAAGATATTTATCGAGATGACTGGAGATAGCACAGGATGTAGATTTCTCCTCAGGGTTTGTTACCGAAGCCTTTAACCTAAGCAGGTATCCTGCAAGGCAGCGAGGGGCAATGACATCTAACGGTGTGTGTCGTGTCTTTCCCATAACCGCAAAAGGTCGTAGGAACATCACTCAGCATATGAGTGACTTGGGCATCTCTCTCAGTCCATTATAGTTGTGTCTAAATTTTACACACGAAAACCAACATTATCTACAGCTAGGGGGAATGATAACAATCTTGTGAAGTTCGGCCGTGTGAACCAGACCGTGAAATACGACACAAGAGTTAAGCGTAGTGCTATTCATATAGCTGATGTCCAGACCAGGATAATCGGATGGAAGAAAACACAAAAAACGAATGAATTAACCAGTACAAATGGAAAACAACAACACATTTCCGTGAACACAAGTGTAAGTCATGTGAATTCCAGGCAAATCCGTGGTCTGGCAGCCCATAATGAAATAAAACACCAATGCAATATAGACCTGCAGCCGGTTATGGTGCCATCTTTGTTGCCTTCAACATGCAATTAAATTATGGGTAAATTACAAGTTGACCTTTATGTATCTCGTCTGAAAAGATTTAATTTAACCCAACTTAACTTCCTTATACTGGTTTTGAAGACTGCAGATTCTGTATACAACATATATTACTCATACACTTTCAGACTGTCAACAAAAAATTCAAGAAATGATGTTGGATAAAGTCAAGCTGTCATGGAGAGACCTTTAACCCATGTGTCTTTCTGCAGTTATTTGGACATACAAAGTTTGCTTATGTCATTACCTAGTCTGTGACTGATACCAATTGGATGTGATCAATTTATCCGAAATGACTCGGTTATAGAAATAGGATTATCAGTATCCGTTTTATTTGTAGCATATTTTAAGATTGTACCAGCAACACATGATCCTGGAAGGACTATGATCATCTTTGTTTATTTTAAAACTAATGTTTCGATCAGAAGATACTGCGGCATTGTGTACAATTCTGCACTACAACTTCTAAGGTGTTCCACATGAAAAATAAATGGTTTCAAATATTATACAACTTTACCTCTTTACAGTCTGGTATAATTTGGCAGTTTTGTGTCTTACAGTCCGAGACAAGACCCGCAGCTCTGTATGTCAAACAGGTTTTTGTTTTTTTCAAAATAAAATGATTATATATTAAATAGAGCCGAAATTGTTATTTAAGGACACCTAAAATTAAATTATCGATGACATCAAGTATTCATTATTATCAATGGCATCAAGTATTCATAATAAACATATGTATTAGTATGAAGTGTTAAATGTCGTTAATGGGATTTGAAAATACTGTGTAATTTTTGTGTGTGCACTCATGCGTGAGTAAGCTGTATTTCTGAGTTATTCCATTAATAGCATTACCGCAGTATCTTTTTATGTGGCCCATTCAGAGACTGAATCAGAAGTATTGAATACCCACATGTAATCCAAATGCGTGATCGTTGAGCGAGAGCTCGACTTCATTGCCGCGGGTGTCCCCATATGGCTCCGTCTCTCTCCATAGAACGGTGTTCCGCCTGCAGAGAGCATCGCACAAAGCACGAACTCCGTAGCTCCAGCAATAAACCCAGGGATTTCCTGAAAAATTGCCACCATGAACCAATTGTTACAGCTCGAATTCGAACCCCGACTGTCTGAACACAAGGCAAGCGGCTTGACCACTTCACCACGGAGAACCCCATGCATGATCATTGGTCAGATTTTCAGATCAACACAAATTATTTAAATTTTTTCTCTGATGTCCTAATTCCATAGGACAGAAGGACGGCTTTAACACATTTGGTACACGTGTATATGTCAATAGATTGTTTAGCTCATCACATTAAATGGAAGCTACGTATGTGCTGGACATTCCAATATAGTTAAGGTTATTTAAAAACCCGAATGATCATAGCAATCTGACACAACAAAACACAGACGCTACATGCATATTTTTTACTGTATCAAACTGTAACTGATATATTGCGCACCACGAAAATAAAACTGTCGTACGACTTTATTCTCGTTGCTCGGGTAGTGCAGGGTTATTTAGACTGAAGACTACAGGTCACTTTGCCACTGCTGTAGCCACGTCGTGTGCTGGCTATGTTTGTTTATTTCACCCCGAACAGAAAAACAACATATGTCTTACAGTGATTTGATTCGCCGCCCGCCTTGTGGCAGACTGAAAATGGATAACTGCTTTTCTGAGCTCATCTTTGGTGATTCTTCTTCTTCTTCTGCACTCATCCTGAAAAGGATGTTGTATTTTACAGCAGAGCTGCGATATCTGCATCTTTCGGTCCGCCGCATCTGGGTTCACCTAATGTTTTTTACTATACCTCATTTTGTATCCAGACTACACAAGTGCTGCCTGTTTCCAGGGCTGCCACTTTGAGGTGCAATAAGGTTTTGGTCAGCTCTATTTTGCTGCCACTGATGCAAGCAGCCAGCTATGAGTCATTAGCTATTGTTATCTCATTCATTGTACTACATCTTCGGACCCACAACGGATACAGTACGACTTAACATGACAGTCATTAACCAGAGAGTGGCCAGATATGTGTAAATTATGGTACGCCGGCAAGGACAAAGTAGACAAATCAAGAAATTATCAGTATGATTACACAAGAACACATATATTATAAAATATGCACAAATTAATAAGCATATACGTTTGAACACAAGGCACAGATGCAAGCCAATAAGCATATACGTTTGAACACACGCACAGATACGAGCCATACACAATACGTGAAACAATTGCTGCCAGCAAGTTTGCCATTCTTCAATATACTTTTCTGCTTTCTACAAAATATACTTCTGTAGCAACGTACAATTTTTCCCTGTTAAACATGTTAGGCTGCACGTATGAACATTTCCGTGCAACATAGGCCAGTGCAAAAGTCATTGCCATTTAAAGTTGGATACGATTCTTTGAATAATAAAAATTGCCCATTGTGTGTAGAAGATGGTGACAGCATCAGAGCATTGCTGATGGCTGTAAGGACCAATCCTGGAACGGCATACTCTACCACATTCAGGGCACACATCAGGGGAGCCGACTAGAATCGTTGTGATTATTATTTTTTTAGGCATCACACTTTTTCTGAGCCTCCGCGATGGCTGTACTCTCTGCAATCTGAGCATTTTCGGTAATACAAGGTGGTATGCTCTTGTGCAAGCATCTCCCAGAAGATGACTTTAATTGAAGCTTTTCAAAGACACTTTCAAGGAATCTCTGTAGCATTTCTTCTGTCCTCTTGATGAGGGTCTGCATGCTGTGAGCTCACTGTATAACTGCTTCTTGGGGATGCACTCATCGGGCATGCGAACAACATGTCCCGCCCATCTTAGCTGAACTAATTTCAGTTGTGTATGGATGCTCAACATGTTAGTATTAAAATCATGAATGGCAGTGCAGCAATAACATTTTAAATGAATAAGACTAGGGGACGGCGTGGTTAAGTGGCACGGCTCACAATCCGAAGGTGCTGGGTTCGATCCCCATCACAGCACCGGCCGTTAACCCGGGAAAGCAAACCCTTAGAAAATGCAGGAGGAAGCAGACCCTTACATAAAATGCATGCTGAAGTAGGATGCACTGGGCCGACAGGCGCAAAATAAAAACCACAGTGCAACGCACATCGCCTTGGGGATAAGAGAAATAAGGCGAACGCAAAAAAAAAATTAAAAATTAATAAGACGAACAACCCTCAAATCAACACGCTACTATGATAGAAAACATATAAATCACAACTTTAGTGATACTGAAGGACAAAAGTTAATAGTAACATAAATAGGTACAGCTCAGTTACCCCACTGAGATAGAATCAGAATGAAATCCCTGTTCTGGCCATCAGGGACAAAGAAAAAATGAAACAACTAACGAATAACAACATAAAAAATTAGCATGCACAAGACAAGTGATACAATATTACTTGGATGGTAGCCATTAGCCAGAAAATGGCCAGGAGTGTGTGAATCATGGTATGCCAGTTATGGTACAGTGGGTCAAACCAAACACCACCTATTTGGCTGTTATAAGTTTCTTGGCAAGTGTGCAGTACGGTAGGTTGCCATTACTTTCCGTACGTGGAGGAGCATTTACCAGAGGAAAAAACCCAGTGTCTGCCAAACTGGACACAAGTAGGAATCGAACCCGGAATATTGGGATTGTGAAAACCAAGTGAGTTTCACCCCTAGGCCACGCAACCTCCTATTGCATAAAAACACATATATAATAACATGTGTACACATGAAGAATTAGAAACGTTCATATGAACCTATAGGTGACGGGGTGGAATAGTGGTTAAGGTGCTGGGTTCATTCCCCAATCACAGCATGGCTGTTACCCCGGGGAAGCAAACCCTTAGAAAATGCAGAAGGAAACAGACCCTTGCATAAAATGCATGTTGAAGTTGGATGCACTGGGCCGACAGGCGCAAAATAAAAACATAGTGCCATTGGGGAATAGAGAAATAAGGCGAACGCGCACCAAAAAAAGTATGAACCTATATATACACAAATGCAAATATGTATAATACATGAATGACAAAAATTAAAAACCATGAGGACTTGCATCTTTCCGATGGCAACGTACGGATGTGAGACATGGTCAACCATACAAACCCTACGGAAAAAGATTGAAGCCTTTGAGCTAAAATACTATAGGCAAGTGCTCAAAATACCACTGACAGCAAACAAAAAAAATGCAGAAATCCTACAGGAGCTCAATAAAGAAAAAAAAAACTGGCCAATAAACAACGTTACATCTAAGAAATAACCTACTTCGGCCACATCAAATGTCACAATGGCCTAGAAAGAACAATATTCTAGGGTATGGTGCCGGTAAAAGAGACAGAGGCAGACTGAGGAGAAGATGGACGAGGGACAGTACAGAGACTCTGGCAGAGACAGGAGACCTGGCTAGGGATTGAGTGTCTAACAGATCAGATGCCATGAAAGCGACGTTCTGCAAAAGATATGATGATAATATATGGAACATATGCACATCTATATGGAGACAAATATATGCGCATATATGTACTGTAATCCTGGTATTCATTCAGACACAGCATGTGCGCTATGTCAGATAACCAAATGTCATCTAAACTCGTCTCTGTCTTTCACCTGCTGATGTTAGATGTGTTGGACCGAAAGGTGCAAATATCGCAGTCAAGCTGTAAACTATAACACAACGCATTCCGTTCTCTGGACTACATTCTGCTACTTAAGCCCTTTTCAGGGTTTGGTAACGGGAGATTGAGAACAAACCAAGCCAAGCCATCTCTACCTTTTGCCTTGAAATACCATGCCGAACCAAGATCTTGTCATAGAAAATCTCTCCATCTCATTGATAGACATCCCAGTCCATGATTCGAGGTGCAGGGCCACTTTATGTGTCCATTTATTGCGACATCTGGCTGGCACACCTGTACTATCCTATCAACATAGTATCTACCATGCCCTTACAGCAAGTTTCACTTCTGATGGTAGTGTTGTGGATATGGCCTTGTTGTGAGATTGTGTAGGCTAGCTCATCCTCTAAGCAGATTGGAGCCATGCAATGTCAATTTTTTGTAGTTTCCACATCTCTCAGCCACATACCACGGCTGGAATGACCAGGCTGTTGAAGGGCGAGGTCTCGCTTTGCAGTTTTTAATCTGTTGAAAAATGGATCTAACGCAATTGAGGCTCAACCATCCCGCTATTATCCTTCGTGAGATCTTTTGATTTGTTTCATGGAAATTTGTAATTTCTTGGCCCAAATAGATGTATGGAGTCAAATTTTGTTGTTTGGGTTTTGCCTTATTTCACTATTCCCCAATGCGGTTTGCGTAACACTATATTTGTATTTTAGGCCAGTCGGGCAAGTATATCCGACTTCGGCATGCATTTTATGTAAGGGTCTGTGTCCTCCTGCATTTTGTAAGAATTATCTTCTCCGGGGTGACAGCCGGTGCCGTGATTGGGTAACGAACCAAGCACTTTCGGTTTGTGAGCCGTGTCACTTAACCACTAGCCCACACCTTCCCTATTAATAAGGTCAGTTGCAAGCGACATTTCCTCATAGAGGCAGAAAGTGTTCAACGTGTATTGTTTTTTTTTTGTCTATTTTTGGAAACAACCATCTCACTTGTGTTGTTGAGCTCATTTAGGCATTGCTCAGCTTCGTTGATACTGTGGCTGATGATGACGTCATATACGTGGATATATAAATATTATTATGGTTTATGAATGCCCACAGTGATTAAATTTACTCTTCTGTTCGCCCTGAAAGGGGCATTAAGTGGCGGGTTATAGTAGCTTTCCTCACATCCCGAGCGTGCTGATGAAGGTAGACCGCGGTCCTCCAGACGGTTGTGCTATGCTTGGCTTCATCGGCGTGATGCTCACTACTACAGGGATCATATTGATCCACATCTCATCAGCCAGGCTGTCTTGATAACAACCTGTTTCCAGGAAACGCTACATGGAAGAGAGATAGTGGTTTTGGTCAGTGTATTGCGTCTGACTCTGACATGACGTCCTGGTCAGTATGTTGTGCCTGCCTGGACTAGCGTCTTAGTTCTCCTATGAATACATAAATTAATTAATAAACATAACAGAGAGAGAGATAGAAAGAGAGGGAGAAGGTGAAATGGACAGGTTAGCCTACACAAAAGATTGGCATGTATTCAGGCCATAAGGTTTAAAGCATATAATTTAATAACGAAACCGAGGGGACGGCGTGGGCTTAGTGACATGCTCACATGCTGAAATCGTATGCACTGGGCCGACAGTGCAATGCACACCGCCTTGGGGAATAGAAAAATAAGGCGAACGCAAAAACAAAACAAAAATATTACGAAGCCAATAAACCAACTAAAGGAGACATGTCATCAATGTATTCGTAATATTTCACCATTTTCATTTGCTATTAAATTTTTTTTAATACATTAAAAAATAGTCCAATCAAATGTGTGTATTAATATAGAAAAAAAAAGATTCTTAATATAATGTGTAAATTATGTGAAATAAGCGTATTACCGAAGGATGCAAGGCATAGACCATCAGACAAATATCACAGGAAGAAGATTGGAGCTTTCGAAACAATATGCACCAGAAGAATTCTAAAAATACTTTATGTAAACAAAATAACAAATAAAACCATCCTGCAAGATCTGATTGTCGAAGAGAACTGGCTTACACCAAGTTATGTCTTGGAAGCTGAGGTTTTTCAGCCACATCAAATGCCATGACAGTATGGTAAAAGCCGTTCTAGAGGGCGTTATTTCACGAAGATGAGGCAGAGCTCAACCAAGGCATAGATTGACACAAGACATCAAGGACACCGTAAACAGGAACATGGAGCAAGCTGGTAGACTGACTGCTGATCGAGATTCCTGTCGAATGGCTGTGAACTTGTTGTTGTTGTTATCCCATAGCTGCTGAGCAAGACTGCTCTTGGCAGCCCAATGCCATTCTTATATATATACAAGTCTTCAGTTGTTTCACTGCTCCGTACAGTGTGTTGGCAATTGTCGGCAGTGCTTGTAAGAATCTTTTCCTCGTGTCTGCAAGTGCCTTGCACTCAATGAGTAGATGTCGAACAGTTTCATCAGGATGAGAGCAATGTCTGCACAAGGGTAGGTACTGGGGCTTGATGCGATGCAAGTGGCTATTGACTCCGGTATGTCCTGTTCGGAACTGAAAGATGAGACTTTGATCTCTTTTATGCAGTTTATTTTGTCATCGTTAATTTTTGGCTGTGACATTGAGCTAATTACACGCCGACCTGCTGTTTCCGTCGCCCACCTGGTCATCCAGATTTCCAGAGTATTATCCTTAATAATACATTTTACTGTGTGGTTACTTGCAGGGCTTATCCAATTGTTGTTTTGGGGCTTCTGTTTTTGCTAACCTGTTGGCCATCTCATTCCCTAGTAGCTCACTATGTCCAGGGATCCATTGCAAGGTGACATTCATCCCGTGGGCAGTGATGATGTTGTTGATCACTCTCCCCACCAAGAATATCTCCTTTCCTTTGAATGGGATATTCTTCAGCACTTCCAGAACCGACTTGGAGTCACTAAAAATTACAAAATCCACCGGCAACAATTCTGTCAAGTCAAACTGTTGGTGCAAAACCTCAACTGTTGTTTTTATAGCCTCGACCTCCGCTTCATCATTTGAACGGTTTTTGCCGCATGAATCACAAAACTCATATATAGACCTATCCGGGTATTTCATATGGATACCATATCCTGCAAAAGAGGTAGATTTGAATGCTGATCCATCCATATAGACTCGGACTGCCAAAACAACACAATGCTCCAATGGCTGCGATGAGAACGACGTTTAGCCAAGGACATAATGATGATGTGAAATACACCTTTTTTGACAATGTTTTTTTTTTGGGGGGGGGAGGAGACATTCTGACATATGGTGAAAGGGGTGTAGGGACAAAAAAGGATAGAACTATTGATATGCACCAAAGAAGAACAGTGTTCTGTTAAGTGGCGGGTTGCAGTAGCTTTCCTCACATCCCGAGACTGCTGATGAAGGTGAACCGGGGTCCTCCAGGTGGTTGTGCTATGCTATTCATCTGCGTGTCACTCACTACTATGGGGATCATGTCGATTCCTCACTTCGCTAGCTAGGCTGCCATGAAAAAAGATTGTTTCTACGGAGGGCTCCTAGGAAGCTGAGGTGAGGGTCTTGGCCAGTGATAATAATTGTAATAATAATAATATTCACTTAGGCATCAGTGGCAAGTTGTGTCGATCAAAAAAGGACACTCTAACTGCCGAAGAATGTGTCGGACCGAAAGGTGCAAATATCAGTCAAGCTGTAAACTAGTGACACAACGTATTCCGTTCTTCAGACTACATCCTGCTACTTGCAAAGCCCTGTTCAGGGCTTGGTAGCAGGAGATTGAGAACAAACGCAGAAGAAGAAAAACACCCCAAGTTTCAATTCACTTTGAACTTCCAATATCCAGTAATGAAGTACTGACACCTTGAGATTCTTCCGGACTTCTTGAGAGGATATGAGTACTCAGCTGCCTTGAGGCGGGGACTGCGAGGATTAAAGGCATCGCTCACCGTGGAAGCTATGTTTCTTGAGTATGTTACTAACCAGACAGGGCTCAATCTCTTCCTGACAATGTGTTATCAGCAAACATGGCAAAGTGTGTCAATCTCATGAATTTCAGCCGCGCGCACTGGAATGCGAAAATATGATACAGGGTAGCTGAAATACTATTTAAAATTATGACATTGCCAGGATAGTCGGAGGGGAAAGTCCACAAAAATGAACAAACTAACTAATCCAAATCACGTTTCCATGAACACAACTGTAAGTCATCAAGGTGTGAATCCCAGTCAAATCCGTAGCCTAGCTTAATGATAAGTGAGTCACGCGGCCTGTTAGGCGTCATCTTTGCTGCTCTGTAGTATCATTTGGCTTAGCTTGGCTTAGTTCGTTTTCAATCTCCCTCTACCTAACCCTGAAATGGCTTAAGTAGCAGAATGTAGGCTAGAAAACGGAATGCGTTGTGTCGTTTACAGCTTCACTGCGAAATTAGCACCTTTCGGTCCAACACATCTGACTTCAACAAGCATTTTTTTAGTACCAGGTTAGCATTCCCTATTCGATCCTTTCTCCTTAGCCAATCTGCCCTGCTGCAGCTCTGTTATCCAGAGCTCTCAATAATCATTCAGCAACATCAATAAACACCTAGTACTCTCAAAAATAACATATCAAGAACTCTCAAAAAAATATCCAACAATATTAACAAACATCAAGGGCTCTGTATTAACATTCAAAAATACCAACAAACATCTAGAAATCTAAACAAACAGCCAACAATATCAATAAACGTCCAAAAAAGTCTGCGTGGAGGTGTAGAAGGGTCTTGGCAGTTCTAGTTCGCTGACCCTGACGCCAGCAGTCAGCTATGGGTCGCTGACCACTACAGCTCATCATGCGCTGCTCAGCACCTTGATCCCGTAGTATTATTTAAGATCATTCTTAGCATATATGTATTCTGGGAACTTTGACAAATACTTGCCCTTGTGATTGTTGTCGCTACATTGATTATGTCATTATATGTTATGAACAACTTTGCAAATTTACCAGTCTCATTTGAATGTAGCATTCCATTCATGTATATTTCTCGATTTTTTTTTAAACTGCAATTTTTGTTTTGTTTACTGCAACTACACTTTTCTTTTAATTGTTGTTTTTGAATGCCCACAATGTGTAGCTTTACTCTTTTGTACGCCCTGAAAAGTGGTGAGTTGTTGTAGCTTTCCACACATTCTGAGTGTGCTGATGAAGTTGGAAGTGGTCCTCCATGTATTTGTACTGTGCTTGGCTTCATCTGTGTGTCATTCACTACTATGGGGATTACGTCAATTCCTCACCTCATTAGCCAGATTGCAAAGAAAAAAGATCTAAAGACAATGTATTCACTAAAGTTGGCGCATAAAGACAAATATTGCAAATGATACAAAAATGTCAATTGAGTTGGCTGGATCACAATATAAGACATGAAAGTCTTCTACAGAAGATACTAGAGGGAAAGATTCAAGGGAAGAGAGGGACGACGCGTTGAAGATTCAATTTTGCCTCACAGGCATGCAGGGACATTAAAGTTCGAATCTATGCTGAAATGAAGAGACCTACAGAGGATAGGGTCAAATGGAGAGACATTCTCAACCTTACAACCAGGCTCCGGACTGAGCAACTAATTGATGAATGATGTATTTATAGGTCTACCTCTTTTTATTTTTCCCTGCAGATTCCATGTTAGAACCTGTTTGGCTGTGATGGACAGTGTCTTCCTCTGCGTTTGTCCTATCCAGCATCATAATCTTCTCTTATTTTGCAGTTCCAGTGACTGTTGTTGGCTCCTTTCCTATAGATCTTCATTCCTCACCATGTCCTGCCACTTTATACCGATTATCCTTCATACGAAGGACTTTGTTGTGTCACCTTGGCCATTCTCCGTCTCTTGGCTCCGTACAACAGCACCGACTTGACACTGATGTTGAATATTCTAACTTTGGTATGATTCTTGACGCCTCTGAATTTCCTAATGTTGTTCAGTGCCAAAAATGCCATTGCTACCTTTCAAATTCTGGTCTTTACATCTACATCCCCTGAGCTTACGTTCGCCACACTTTTCTCACCATACACTGTCCGCATTCTGCGATGAATGTCAACTGGTCGACATCCTTCAGCTGTTAGAAACCGAATCACTTGCTGATCAACTGTGGACGGATTCCATATCACATCCACCATGTTTTCAACGGTCTGCTGAGGAAACTATGAGTCGGAGGATAATGAAATTTTGAAAACTTGATGGTTGGTATGTGCTGTTTACACCAGAAGTGACGTCATTATGCGCACTGTACGCTTATTCACTTGTTGCAGTTTGGTCCGGTTTCATTTGAACATGCCTCGTATATGTCGATGACATAAAACTCCACTGTAACATCAACCATTATATTAACATTGCGTTATATACCAAACTGTTACAAATCCATTGCAGCATACAAGATATTTGACATGTGGGCATAAGTCCCAATAAGTGGGAAGATCCTTTCCAGTTAAATAGTTTGTTATTTCACCGGAATGTTGCAGTGGCCATGCCACTGGGATCGGGCGGCTCGTGACGAGAGAGTGAGGATAAAAAGTAGCGCAGTTAATCCTTACTAAAAATTGCGCTAGCAAATAAATTATGCATCATCATCTGCGATGGACGGCAAACTTTGCCTTGCAGGGGGCCTAAAAGGAAAGCAGAGAATAGTGGCACTGTAAACCTACCACGCATCTCATCGACTAAGGAGTGTTAGGCATCCTGTATACATTTTAAGTCACAAAAATGGACACGTCAACTAAATAGGAAATGTACAATTCTTCTTCTTCGTTCGTTCTCAATCTCCAACCACCAAACCCCGAAAGGGCTCAAGCAGCAGAATGTAGTTTAGAGAACGGAATGCGTTGTGTCGTAGTTTTACAGCTTGGTTGCGATATTTGCACCTTTGGGTCCAACACATCCGACTTCAGCAAACATTTTTTGAGTCCCGGGTTTGCATTCCCTCTTTGATCCCTTCTCCTTAGCCAGTCTGCCCTACTGCAGCCTGTTATCCAGGATCACCGCGTGGAGGTGTAGAAGGGTCTTGGCAGCTATGGTTCGCTGGCCCTGATGCTAGCAGTCAGCTATGGGTTGCTGACCACTGCAGCTTATGCGCTGCTCAGCATCTTAATCCCAATGTACAATTCAACCATCAAAAACAGAAGAAGGTCTTCTGTCAAGAAAGTGATACAAAGCTAGCTAAGTAAATTGCATCTCTGACATATCTCTTTTCCAATTGAAAAAGGTCAAATTAGGTAGCTTGAATGTTTGTATGGTATATGAAGAAAAGAGGGCTGCATAGTGGACAACAGAGCTAATAAAGCTACAAAATTGAAACAAAGTGGAAAGAAGTGAAGAGAATGAAACTGAGTACTGGGGAAATGCAGTTGTCCTCAGGGCACACTGAAGAAGGTATACACCATAGTGAAAGTGTGACACTCATATTATCAAAGGAGGTGCAAAAAACATGGATGTAATGAAAGACAGTAAGATGGCATCCTTCCACGAGAAGCTGTTTGGAAGTTCACGGAGCCTCAAGTCAACTGCTGCCTTTGTTAGAGTCATTGAAGTTGAGGTCTGAAGACGAACGAGGAAGAAGAATACTAGTTACTTTACAAACTGCCAAAAAGAAGAAAAATGTAAACATTATCCAATGTTATCCATCAACCAATAAGAGACTCATGGAAAGAAGAATTTTACATCAGACTTCAAAATATCGTGGAGTAAAAGGAGGCAGAAAGACATTACAATTTTGATGGGACACTTGAATGCAAAGGTTCACAAAGTTTAGAAGAGATGGAATCTGCCAAAGTTGAAACAGATGACTTGGAACAGGGTGATTTGTGCTCCACAGGGTCAGGTCATCGCGTAACCGGTGAGGTTGTTGGGCACACATGAAGACATCCTCACAATGTCACGCCACCCTTCTCTGTCAGATGCCGCTGCCTGTGGCTCTTCTGGTCGGAGATTGGTCCATTCTTTTATGTTGTCCTCTCATCTCTTTTTGGGAGGGCCTCTTCATCATCTCCCATGCACCTTCCCGTGGAGGATTGTATTTGCAAGACCCTTTGATCTCTATATGTGACACCGTACCAAGCGAGTTTCCTTCTTTTGACAGTTGCCAAGAGGTCTACAAAAGGCCCTATTGCTGTTGTAATTCTATCTCGTATTTCCTCATTTGTAACTCGACGTTTAAAAGTCTTCAGAAACATCTCATCTCCAAGGTCTGTATCCTTCGTTGAAGGTCAGCTGTAACTGTCCATGTCTCACAAGCATAGAGGAATATTGACAGGACCAGTGTAGGCATTAATCTGATTTTCGTGCATAGTGCAAACCATTTATCTTGCCATATTTTGTTTAGCTGTGCAAGCGCCGCTATTGGCTGTGCTTTTCTGGCCAAATTCCCCACATTTTGATCCTTCATCACTGACAATCGACCCAAGATATTTAAAACGGTCAACCACTTCGAGTTCCTGACAGTTAGCTTTTATACTGCTGTTGAAGCGCCCTTGGCGTTGTTGGTCATTAATTTTTCTTTCCAGCATTTATCTCCATACCATAGTAAAGAGCTGTTTCATCGAGTCTTCTGATCCATTCCTGGAGTTCTGCTTCTGAACCCGCCAACTCGTCTATATCATCTGCAAAATAACACAGGGAGTTTTGCTTAAATTTTACGTCTTTATACTGGTTTAGAAGACTCTGTATACTTCTTCTTCTTCTTCATACGCTGTCAGACATCAACTTCTATTTGTTCGAAGAAAGCAGCTTTCATCCTGAGCTGTTGACACTGCCACAGAGCTTGTCTAGTGTTACCACTGGTGATGGCTACATGTGGTTTCTCTGATCCTCGTATGTCGGGCAATTTTATAGCAGATGTTCAGCGGTCATTTTCCCTGTACCACAGGTGCATTCGTCAGTGCCACCTATCTTCAGTTTATTGAATAGGTGGTACCTCAGTCTGTTGTGGCCGGTACGGAGTCTGAAGACCACGACCTGCTCTCTTCTGTTCAACTGGTAATAGGCATCATTTTTTGTGTAGCCAGTATGTTCTGTCTGTTTCCCATTTGGCCATAATAAACCTTTTGGACTCTTTGTAGGTCACACTAGAATCTGGTTTTGGTAGTCTTGCACCTTCTTTTGCCAGTCTGTCTGCCTCCTCGTTGCCTTGGATATTACAGTGGGATGGAACCCACTGTACCACTACTCTTTTTGGTGCGGACCGCTGGCATAGTTGACAGAGTACTGCTCTTAAATCATTAAGTTCAGTATTTTTCTGGCTTTTTAGTGCTGTAACTACAGCCAGGGCATCTGTAAACTGGACTATCTGGCTTTCATTGCTTTCGCATGTCAGCATTGCTTTTACTGCAGCCTTTAGTGCCTCTGCCTCCGCTCTGAAATTGCTTGAGACTCTGTATACTTCTTCTTCTTACGCAGTCAGACAGTAACCATTATTTTTTTGAAAAAAGCAGCCGTCATCCTGAGGCTGTCGACACTGCCATAGAGCTTGTCTAGTGTTGCCACTGGTGATGGCCACATCTGCTCTCTCTGATCCTCGTATGTCGGGCAGTTTTGCAGCAAATGCTCAGCGGTCATTTTGCCGGTACCACACGGGCATTCGTCGGTGCCACCTATCTTCAATTTGTTGAATAGGTGGTACCTGAGACTCTGTATACAACCATACGAGGATTCCCTGATGAAGTGGTTAAGCCGTCGGCCTCGTGATCAGGTGGTGTGGGTTCGACTCCGGACTCCGCAGTCTTTTTCACAGGTGCTTGATGAGGAGTCACCTACATCTCAGTCGCCCCCCTAGTCATCTTGACCTTGACTTACCACTGGGGCGAAAGAGTGAGGATAAAAAGTGGCACAGTTAATCCTTACTAAAAATAGCGCTAGCAAAATAAATTATGCCATCATCGTCTAAGATGGACGGTGGCTTTTGCCACAACCAGTTTCATTTACATTTTCTTTCTCTGAAAGCTATGCACATCCAATCTATTCTTAAATGCATTAATTGTCCTTGCCTCCACTACTTCCTGTGACAATGCATTCCAAGCATTCACCACTCTCCGACTAACAAAATATTTCCTAATATCTAATCTGGACCTTTTTTTAGTTAATTTGTAGCCATGCCCTCTTGTTCTTGTAGGTGGTTGTATTTTGAAAAACTTGTTATAGTCTAATTTATCCGTTCCTTAGATTATCTTATATAAACCTGTATTAAGTCACCTCAAGATCTTCTAATTTCTAGACACTTTAGGCTGGTTTTTTTGAGTCTTTCCTCATAACTGTAATTCTGAAATACCCACTATCAGGTTTGTTGCTCTTTTGTGCATCCGTTTCAGCATGTTTATATCTCCTCTATGATAAGGACTCCACACCTGTACACAGTTTTCCAATCTAGGTCTAAACTAATGCTTTATACAGTTTTACTATCATTTCCTTGCATTTAGTCATCTCTTTCCCATATCATTGTAGATTTTCAATGGAATATATGTCTGTATGCAAGGACAAAAACAAAAGTATCTTAACTCAACTTAACGTCTTTATACTGGTTTAGAAGACCTTGCAGAGTCTGTATACAACCAGTTACATTTACATCACCTTGCTCTAAAAGCTATGTGCATCCAGTTTATATCTGTGTGCCAAGAAGGCCATATTGAATTCTTTTATACTTTTTTTTATGTTTATTGATATTGTTGACTGTTTGTTTAGATTTATGAATGTTAATAGCGAGTCCTTGATGTTTGTTAACATTATTGGATATTTTTTTATTTCTTGATGTGTTATTTTTGAGTGTACTTGTTTATTGATATTGCTGCATGATTATTGAGATCCCTGGATATTTTTTGATGTTGCTGCATGATTAAGACTTCTGGGTGTTGAGAGTCCTGGGTGTTTATTGAGAGTTGTGGATGTTTATTGAGACTTCTGGATGTTTATTGAGAGTCCTGGGTGTTTATTCAGAGTCCTGGATGTTTATTGAGAGTGCTGGATGTTTATTGAGACTTCTGGATGTTTATTGAGAGTGCTGGCTGTTTGTTGATATTATTGGATGTTTGTTGAGAGTCCTAGATGCTTGATATTGTTGGACATTATCTGAAAGTTTTGGCCATTTGTTGATATTGTTGGACATTATTTGAAAGTCCTAGATGTTTGTTAATATAGTTGAATGTGTTTTAACTTAACTTAACATCTTTATACTGGTTTAGAAGACCCTGCAGAGTCTGTATACAACCAGTTACATTTACATCACCTTGCTCTAAAAGCTATGCGCATCCAGTTTATTCTTAAATGCATTAACTGTCCCTGCCTCCACTACCTCCCCTGGCAATGCATTCCAAGCAGACACCACTCTCTGACTAAAAAAATATTTCCTAATATCTAACCTGGACTTCTCTTTAGTCAGCTTGTAGCTATGCCCTCGTGTTATTGTAGGTGGCTGTATTTAAAAAAACTTGTTATAGTCTAATTAACGATTCTTCTGATCATCGTATAAACCTGTATTAAGTCACCACGAATTCTTCTCTCTTCGAGACACTGTAGGCCGGTTTTTCTGAGTCGTTCCTCATAACTGTAATTCTGGAATCCCACTATCATCTTTGTCGCTCTTTTTTGTATTCTTTCTAGCATGTTTATGTCCCCTCTATGATAAAGACTCCACACCTGTACACAGTACTCCAATCTAGGTCTAACTAAAGCTTTATACAGTTTGACGATCACTTCCTTGCTCCTATGTTTAATATTTCTTTTTATCATACCTAACATTGCATTTGCCTTTTTCACTGCTACCTTAACTTGCTCACTCACCTTTCCTGTATGATCTATTATAACCACAAGGTCCCTTTCCTTATCTATCTTTCTAATATTGTTTTCTCCCATTCTGTAATTATGTTCCATATTGGATCTACCCATGTGGATGACTGTACATTTATCTATATTAAACTCCATTTGCCAGCTTACAGACCATTCTCAAATTTTATCTTAATCTGACATCAATATATCCACTTCTGCTTTAGATGAGACACTACTGCATAGTTTTGTGTCATCAGAAAATTTTGCAATCATGGATCTCATATCAATGTCCAAATCATTTATATATATCAAGAACAAAATTGGTCCCAAAACCGAGCCCTGTGGCATACCACTTTTCACTTCACTCCACATTTATGCCCACCCTCTGCCTTCTTCCCGTTAACCAATTTTCAATCCATTTGGCAACTTCCCCACCTATTCCATGTGATTTTAACTTTCGAAATAATCTTTGATGAGGTACTCAAGAAACAACTAATAAATGACCACTGTTACGTAGGATTTAAAAAAAAAGATGCATGACATTCCTTTTGATATATAACAAAACAGGTTTTGGAAAAATTGGCGAGAACAAATATACATTTTTTTTTATTCGCCTTATTTCTCTATTCCCCAAGGTGGTGTGCGATGCACTGTTTTTAATTTGCACCTGTCGACCCAGTGTATCCAACTTTAGCATGCATTTTATGTAAGGGTCTGCTTCCCTGGGGTAACGGCCAGTGTTGTGATTGGGGAGCGAACCCAGCACCTGCTTATGAGCCATGTCACTTAACCACGCCGTCCCCCAAATAAATATGAAAAAATCTGTTTTTAAGTACAAGCTTTTGAATGACCTTTCCAAGATCCATAAAAATTTGATAGATTAACAGGTCGCACTAGCAGAGGGTGTGCACAAAATTTAAGCTCTCAAGGTTATGGGGAAGTTAGAAAAATACAAGGTGTGTTCAAAAAGTATCCGACCTGAACTTTTTTTCGCGAAAACAAATGAAGCATGGGCATTATCCTTCGTAAGTGAGGTATAGGGGAACATCATGCATATGTGTGATTTTTTCCTGCCCGCAGATTACATCAGTCGCTGGCATTCAGTGTTGAGTGTAGTGAGACCAATCAGGTTTTCATTCATCAGGTGCACAGCAATGACAAAGTCACGTTGACTGTTTTCTTTGGGTTCTTTGTGGTTGTGCATGAGTACGCACCATAAGGTCATAACATTACTAACTAGTACTACCTGGAGCTTATCCATAGCCTTTATGATGCTGTCTGATGCAAATGCCCAGACCTGTGGATAACGGAAACTTGGCAGCTCTGTTCTGACAACAGATCAAAATATTTGTGCCTTGTTTCCTAAGGCAGAGTGCGTTGTACAGTTTTTTGCACCTGAACTGTCCAGTGCATCCGACTACAGCAGAACAATTTTTAATGGGTTTATAGGCGTACTGTCTTGCCTTTTCATGATTACAAACACAAACAGCAACGCTGCCCTCAAAGTGAAAACTAGGATAAAATTCATTACATTTAGATTTAGATTGAGGGTCAAAGATGCAGCAGCGAATGACCTGACAACAGCCAGTGACTCATACCTGGCTGCATGCATTGGGGTGAATTACCAAGACCCTATTCCACCACCAAGTAGTGGCCCTGGAAGTACACAGTCTGACTCAAGAGATTATGGATATTCTTCGACGTTCATCCAATTTCAGCTGACTTTTTTTAGTATCGGGTTTCGCTTCCCGCTGCTATCTCTATCCCTTAGCGAGACTACACTAATGCCATCTAGGGTACTAGGGCCATCACTTGGAGTCGGAATAGGTCTTGAGTCTGGTTGTGGTTCGCTGATCCTGATCCCAGCAATGGGTTGCTGGCATCTTCGGCCCCAGATTAGGAATGGAAGAGGGAAGCAAATCCAGTCACAAAAATGTCAGACCGAAAGGCGCAGATATCACAACCTCACAGTAAAGTATGACATGTCACAAACGTCCTCAGGACGAACGCCGAAGACATTTATAGTCACAAAGGCTAAAAATGCATGTAACTATGTAATTTTTCTGAAGTCTACAAAAATGTTGAACTATTTGTTGTCCATAAATAATATTTACTGACTCAATTTGTTTAAATCATTAATTAATTATGTTATAAATAGGGAGAGGGTGTGGTCCATTTGGGCTTTCTCATTTCAGTGACAGAAACATATTCTTTCTTTTTCTTTGACATTTTTGTCATAGTTCACAGCGAAGCTGCGATATCTGTACCTTACAGCCTAAGACATCTTGTTTCAGCTGACATTTTTGGGTTCTTTGTCTGCCTTTCCATTGTGATCCCTATTCTCTTAGCCAGACTACACTAGTGCAGGCTGTTTCCAGGGCTGTTCATTGGAGGTGGAATAGGGTCTTTGTCAGCTCTGCTTCGCTAAACCTGAGGCAAGCAGCCAGCTGCTGTGCTGCATCTTCAGTCCCCAGGCTTTCCATATAGTAATAATAATCGCTTAGACGCCTAAGGCCTGTTGTGTCGGCCGGCCACATCCTCTCTGCTGTGGCATGATTCTAGGCTTCGTCCAGAGCGGAGGTGGAGGTTGCTATCTGCTGGAACCATACTGTGTGGGGACAGCCTCTTCAGTCGGTTGAGGGATGACATTTGGCACAGAAGAACGACTTGTATTGTATCTTGTGGGCCGGGGTTGTCCTGCTGTACAACATGATCGAACGAAGAAACTCGGCAGCTGTCAAGTGTTTCGGAGATTGGGTGGACGCCTATTTTAGCCGAGACCTCCACGTTGCGGATGTAGTCATGTCATCGAATGACCAGGATACGCTCCACATGACAAAGGGAATATGTGTTTGTGCAATCTTTGTTGTAATATTTTGTTTTGTATATCTTGTAAATTTTTATTGGTTCATTCCTTTATAAAAATAAATGATTGTATCATTATTTTAGCTGTTTAAAAAAATACTAAAGTTCGAACAGATACACAGTAATTCAAAATAATTCAGTCGTTATCATGATTAATCTCACCCCATCTGCCACACCATGATAATCATGCCCTGATATAACCAATTTACTTGAATCCTGCTATTCAATCAGGCAAGATTGCCTGATGTCAGGTAGCCAAAAGCTGCTTGAATCCATCTGTGTCCCTAGAGTACTGCGATGGTCCAAGGGTGTGATGCAAATCATCTGTCCATTTCATTGGCAGACGAATGTAGTTGTGATAATATCTTGCCAGGTGGCACAGTTTTGTGCATGCATCTTCCAGGAGGTGGCATCAATATTGAAGCATTTCAGAGACACTTTCAAGGAGTCTCTATAGCATTTCTTCTGCCCTCCTGCCAGTTTTGAGCTCACCTTTGAGCACAGCTGCTTGGGGATGTGCTCATCTGGCATGCGAACAACATGTTGAGTTCATCTGAGCTGAGTCAATTTCAGAAGTATATCGCTGCTCAATATGCTGTAATTTCTAAGAATTTCAGTTACGCACTTTGTCCTGCAACCTCATCCTGAACAGCCTGAGCAGACAACTCAAGTGAAAACAGTTGAGCTGTCGGCTGTACACTGTCCATGTCGCACACACATGCAGCAGAGTGGATAATACCACAGCACGAAACACTTTTATCTTAGTGGCGACACTGATGCCTTGTCAGTTCCAGATGTTTGCTCGAAGTCTCCTAAACGCAGAGCTTGCCTTAGCAATCCTGTTATTAACCTCACAGGCAATATTCGTCTGTCTACTGAGGGTACCACCTAGGTAGATGAAGCTAGCGACTGCCTGGAGACGTTGGTTCTGTAAAGTAATGTTTAGTTCGTTGTCCGGCTCCCCAGGGGCAGGCTGGAAGAGAACCTCCAAAGCTGATTACCTACTTAACTAATCACAGTTGGGCTTTATCTGTGTATTTTAAAGGCTCACAGTTATCTTATATATTTTCAGGGTAGCCTGACCCTCCTTGCATTTAAAGGCTGATATGAAATTTCAAACGTACTATCTTATAATGACTGAGGTGCGACTGGCTGAGTGGTTCTAAGGGTTCAAACCTTTTTAAAGCAAATGTTTATTATTTAACAGAGTTAAAATTAAAACCAAGCCTGAATAAATCATGGCTACTGCTTGGGTCAGTAGCCATAAATTCCTAGGCCCTTCAAAACCCCCCTGGCGAACAAATGCCGCAGCAAGAGAAGAATTCGAAGAAACATCCTAGCTCACCCATGTGATATAGAAGACCTCTTTTGTTACTGCTGTTTTCACACTTGATTTTTTTTTTGTTCCTGATATTTTTAGACTTACTTTCATTATAATGTTGTAAAATGTTTAAACATACATTCATACATAGTACTTATATCACCAGCCCTTGTAACTGATTGCCTTGTTGTTACTTTATTTTTGTTGTTCAATTGGGAGCATTTGGCCTTCTTGCATGAAGTTGTTGCTAGAACATATGTTGTTTGTTTGCGGTTTTATGAGGCATGTCTTTTGCCAGCTAAATTCTTCTTCTATCCACTTTAACTTAACATCTTTATACTGGTTTTGAAGACGGCAGAGTCAGTATACAACCAGTTTCTTCTACTTCTAAAAACTATGCGCATCCAATTTATTTTTGAATGCATTAATTGACCCTGCCTCCCCTATTTCAAGCATTCACCACTCTGTGACTAAAAAAATATTTCCTGGTATCTAATCTGAACCTTTCTTTCATTAATTTGCAGCTGTGCCCTCTTGTTCTTGTAGACGGCTGGACTTTAAAAAACTAGTTATAGTCTAATTCATCCCTTGATTCTCTTATAAACCTGTATTAACCTTTACAGTCTGGCCTATTTTATTAGATTAGTGTCTGTCAAATCAATTAAACCAAATTGGGAAGTGTTAATAAAAGTAAAGTAACCCATAGTATTACTGCCGTAGGGGTGTGAGGTGTTAGCGATCTCACATTTCAAAGGCTCGGCTATATAAGGGCGGTAGCCATCTCCTCTCCCTCGCGGCTTTTACTTCCCAGACTCAACCGGTACCCATTTAAGGCTGGGTCGACCCAGGAACCATTGCGGTCTGAAAAAATGCTACCGCTTCAACTGGGGAATGAACCCAGGACCGCTCAGATACGAAGCCAGCACGCTAACCACTGTTAATTCAAAATTGAATATATTTGATCAGACAGTCAAGGGTTAAATAACCTCAAATTCTTCTCTTTTCTAGACGTCATGCAGAGGTTTAGTTTTCTTTTGTGGACCAGATGTGACACTGATGTTGTCTATCCGGGTTTCTTCAGTGTCTCACTCACACGGTGTATAAATTTTCTTCTTTGTCTCTCTCTTGCTGCGCAACCCTCTTGCAGCTACAAAGACTTTTTAAGACATGGGACACAAATAGAGCTAGAGGTTTATCCACTGTAGCATGTAATAATCGCCAGCAGCAAGACTTCTGTAGTGATAAAATTAATTATAAATATTCCCAAAATACATTCCAATTCCGTTCAACATTTTAATTTCTTCATTATTATCATCCAGCATGTCCTTTACAGAAAGTCGCTCTCATCTTCATAAGATTCTTGATAATTTTATTCTTCGGCATTTGTACAAGGCTGCAATATCTGCCCGACACATCCAGTTACAGATGCCTTTTTTTGGGGCGCCAGGTTTGCCTTCCTACTGTGATCCCTATTCAATTAGCCAGACTACACTATTGCAGCCACTTGGATGCAGAATAGGGTTTTGGCTAGCTTTGGTTTCCTGACTCTGATACAGCCAGCTATGAGTCGCTGGCTGCCGTCAGCTCATTGACTGTGTTGCATCTTCAGTCTCAGACTCTTGATCTTTGGCTAGTTCTTCCACATCTTTTATATTGTGTGTCACTATATGTTTAGAACAACCAGTTTCATTTACATTTTCTTGCTCTAAAAGCTATGCACATCCAATCTATTCTTAAATGCAATAATTGTCCTCGCCTCCACTACTTCCTGTGGCATCACTCTGGCTAAAGAAAAATATTTCCTAATATCTAATCTGGATAGGGGAGAAAGACTAACGTCCAGTCAAGCAAAACATACCGGCCAAGACACTCAGCTGGGTTTCCTCATAGCTCTCCCTGGAAACAGAATGTTGTCATGGCAGCCCAGGTAACGAGGTGAAGGATCGGCGTGATCCCCATAGCAGTGAGCAACACGCAGATGAAGTCAAGCATAACACAACCGCCTGGAGGACTCCGGTCCACCTTCATCAGCGCGCTCGGGATGTGAGGAAAGACAACTAAAGTTTATATTGATTTATTCAATATCTCAGCATATTCAACTGGGGAATAACCCTCTTCCCATTTAATGCTCATTCTCTCTTTCCTTTTCATTCTCTAATAACAACCACCCTCTCATATTTTATAAAGGCATTTTATTTTTCTATTTTTATTTCACTCTAATTTTCCCTCTCACTTTTGTCACACTCATTTAGTAATCTTTCTGTTTAGGTACACTCATCCAAATATTTTTTGTACATAAATAAAATTTATTTTGGGTCGTATTTCTTCAGACGCACAACATAATTATGCCACAGAATATGTTCCTCATGTTTCCGCAGCCTCTGTTAGTGGCTGAACAGCAACGACCTCTGACCTGCACACACGAATATGAATAGCTGAATTACTTCTCACTGATGTCTTTGCCTCGCCTTCATCGGTCTCAGGTAAAAGGTCATCAACGAGATCCACAGTGGATGTCTGGGCACAGAGCTGGAGGGTGCCGACACCTTTTTCTTGGAGCTGAAGAGCTAGGTTGATAGCTCTGTTCACTGCCTTGCCAAGGCCGTGAATAATGACCTCATTCCCAGAGTCGAGCAGCTTTTGACATTTAGATTCCTGGGCTTTAAAGTTAGTTTTCTCAGAAATGTACACTTCGTTGTGCCGCTGTGGAAATCTGGTGATATTGAAAAAAAATTTTGATTATGCATTCAAACAGTTTAACATTAACGACAATTTATAGACAAGAATATGAGAACGGCCAGGAACAGAAATAAAATTAGGAGGAAATAGAATTAATAATCTGTGTAAAGTCCTCGCAAAAAGCTTGAAAATAGGATTAACAATCTGCGTAAATAGTCACTGCACAAAAAAAAAAAAACCTCGGAATTAGGTTTAACTGATTTGACAAAAGACATCGCAGAGTGGGCTTGGCATCCTTCTCATCCATCAAAACGGTCCAGGACGGTTGCCAAGATCAGAACCTACAAGCCTCTCTCTTCAATTCCACTGTGCTCCCTGCTATGTACTACAGTGCTGAGACATGGACACTAACAGAATCACCAGAGGACAAATTGAGAGTGTCCTGGACCTCTCTTGAGAGACGCATGGTTGGAATCCCTCTCAGGACCAAGGTATTCAAAAGCCCCACAATTCTGAGATATAATGAATGTCCTTGGTGAATGATGCAGTAATCTATGCAGACAAGACAAACCATAGATAGGCAGGTCACATGTTGCAACGAAACAATGGTCGATGGAGCACTGCAACAGCAGTCTATTACCCCCGAGACAAAAAGAGACAAGTGAGGAAGACTTCCAATGCGTTAGTCAGACTCCCTTGCTGTACACAACAACATCCGAGATGCCTCTGGACTTCCATGGCCCGACAGGGTCCGTTGGAGACGAAGTTGGGACCAACAGCTACGCTCAAGATAAACAGTCACCACAAAAGCTCAGAAATAGGATTAACAATATGTATAAACAGTCACACACAAAAAACCTAGAAAATAATAGGATTAACAATCATCTGCCTAAACAGTTTTGAGAAAAACTTGAGAATAGAAATAAAAATCTGCATAAACAGTTATCAGAATAACTTGAGAACAAGATTAACAATCGGCATAGATAGTCACCAGAAAAACCTTAAAAATAGGATTAATAATCTGCGCAAATAGTTCCTGCAAAAGCTCAGAAATATGATTAAAAAAGATGGAGATAAAATCTATGCTTCACATGGAGCAAGAAGATGAATGATTGCAAATGCTTGGAAACAGACTGGCTTGCTTGGAAACAGACTGACCAGCTTGGTAACAGACAGACTAGCTTGGAAACAGACTGACTAGCTTGGAAACAGACTGACTAGTTTGGAAACAGACTGACCAGCTTGGTAACAGATTGACCAGCTTGGTAACAGACAGACTAGCTTGGAAACAGACTGACTAGTTTGGAAACAGACTGACCAGCTTGGAAACAGACTGGCTTGCTTTGAAACAGACTGACTAGCTTGGAAACAGACTGGCTTGCTTGGAAACAGACTGACTAGTTTGGAAACAAGACTGGCTAGCTTTGAAAACAGACTGACTTGCTTGGAAACAGACTGACTTGCTTTGAAACAGACTGACTTGCTTGGAAACAGACTGACTAGTTTGGAAACAGACTGACTAGTTTGAAAACAGACAGACTAGCTTGGAAACAGACTGATAAAGGGGCCAGCTACAATCGGTACTGGGTTTGTCTTCGCACTACAATCCCTATTCTCTCAGCAAGACTACAATAGTGCAGTCTGATTCCAGGGCCACCACCATGAGTCGATGACTCATGGCAGATAATTCAATGTAATACAGTGCTTATAGCTGAAGATAAGTCTTAATATATACAAAAACAGATGAACAAAAGGAAAAAACATATAATAAATGTGAGATGAAGTTAGGGGGAAAGATATAAAAACAAACAACATAATTTGGATACTGAAAAAGTACAACAGAAATAAACAAAATAATGGCACTAGCAAATAGCCAACTTTCAGAAAATAAGAAACATACTATTGTGCTACCAGTGTCAAACATGGGCATTGAATAGGGCCCAGGAACAAAAGTTACCTGGAAAATGTGGTGCCTACAAAAGCACACTAACAAAAGCAGAAGAGACAGAAATTCAAATACGGATATTCAGGAAAAAAAAAAGTAAAGTAAACCCATAGCATTGCTGCTGTAGGGGTGTGAGATATTAGGGATCTCACATTTCAAGGCATATGAGGGCGGTAGCCATCTCCTCTTCCTCGTAGCTTTTACTTCCCGGACTGAACTGGTACCAATTTAAGGCTGGGTTTACCCGGTAGTCGATGCGGTCTGAAAAACATTTCCGCCTCAACTGGGGAATGAACCCAGGACCACTCAGATGTGAAGCCAACTTGCTAACCACTGCATCCTTAGGAGAAGGTTGGAACAATTTCCTGCCTACAGTACATCGAAAAACAGAGAAATTATTGGTTTTGGCCACATTGTGAGAATGCAACCAGACCACTCTGTTCATGCAACCTTCTGCAGAAGACTATAAGAAAGAAGGGCGAGAGGTAGACCGAGAAAAAGGTGGACAGTGTAAACGAGACCTGCCAAAAATGTGGGGGGAAACGGCCATACTCTGGTCACAAGAGAGGTGAAAAACAAATACATTCCACAACACTGGGCTACAACCCGGTAGAAAGTGAGACTACAAAATAATAGATAAGAAGAGAAACATACCAATCAAGATGTGTCTGACAATAAAGGTTATACAGGGAGCCTTGTAATGTTATATAGAATCAATATTGCTTAATGGATGCGAGTTCTGGAATATTAATAAACAGAGAAATCACTGCCAATAATGCTATGTATTCCTCAACATTAAATATATTGATCAGATATATGAGGGCAAGTCAGTTAACAGGTCAAAAATGGCTATTAAAAAGAAAACTAAAAGAGATAATGAACTTGAAAACTACAAATCTATTATTGTACTTACCCTGCCCCTTATTTCATAACACAATTTCCAGTACCATTGATACACTTATCCCATTGTGTTATCCGAACTAAAATAAAAAGACAAAGAGTTCATTGGACAAGCAGATTGCAAAGACATGTGAAACACATACTTTTAGAAGAAACAAAAAGCTATCCAGGCTGTCAGTAGAGGAAAGGACCAACCAAACAGTATAAACAGCAAACTTTTCCCCCTACCATCCCGAAGAATTTTAAACAATCTGTTTTCATTATCGATCACAATTTATGGGGGTTCGGCACATTTCTAGAAACAAATACAAACATAGCACAATTACCTTGGTGGGAGACGTTTATGCAGAGTGTATTCATCCTCATCTGCATTGTGTCTAGACCCGGAAGCTTGCATTTTCTAGTCTGCATGAAAAAATATCCATTAAACTAAATTTGGATAAGATGTTTAAATATCTAATTTGTTTGTTCTTAAATCTCTGGCTTATTGCTTGTTCTTAAATCTTTAGACAAAGACTTATGAAGCAGTTAGTAACTATGACATATGATAGCATCTTAAGGACAGCAGCAAACTCCCTACACTTAACATGGTCTTTGTAGTCCCCCTGGTGTGGTTCATAATTTTCATTGAGGTTTCTATAATTCTCGACAAAGTTATTCCTCTCGTGCTTCCTGCAATTCATATCATTGCAGTTCTGGTGATGTTTATTTTTGTTCCAATGTGAAGCATAAGCCAGTACATGATGCCTCCTGTTAAAAGAAGCATGTTTCTAAGCATTTGCAATCAATCCCCTTTTCGCTTCAATGTGAATCATGGGTTTCAACTACAGTTGGCCCCTTTACACTTACAGGAAGCCGGTATCCAAACTTTTGCAGTGGTTGATTATAATAGTCATATATTTTCACATGATGAGGTGGGGAGAAAGGACAAAGTCATGTGAAACATACTAATCAAAACTTCACTCCACATTCTCATATGGGATGTATGAGTGTATCAATAAAGTGGGGATCGATACTGTAATCCCAACAGCGGTAAGCTTACTAATGTGCCTCACATTGCTCCATTGCATAATCAGTCAGATGCTAGTCCCCTCTCCCAACTTATTATAATTAGGAGAGAGAAAATTGATTTAATGCACCTCATTCAACACGCATTGATTATGCCGAGTGTTATCAGAGTCCAAAACTAGGAGCAAAGAATAGTAAAACTTTCACCCGCCAAACATTTCATAAGAGGCAACTCAGGTGGGTTGGGCATACTGGCACAGGGATGGCCATTCCATTTTGTAGAAATTTTAAGCCAATAATCTTCAACAATAACAGATATAGAGTAATAGAATAGACTATAGAGTAGACAGGTCAAGCTCAGGCAAGCCAAGGTATGTTCAATGTTGACTTGGCTGTAGTACTTTACGTTTTACTTTAGTAGACTAAGACTGTACTCGGTACACTACAGTGTACTGTAGGTAGTCAAATTTTAAAACACTAACTTAGTAACTACTACACTACACTGTAACTAAGTTAAGTCAAGTGTAACTAAACGTCTAATTAAAACTAAGTTAGTTACTAACTCAACTGCCACTAGCCTGACTAGGAGGGCCGGTACTTGGCTGTTGTCAGTAACTAAGTCTGCCACAAATACGTAAATAAAAAAGCATAGATAGCCAATAAGTGTAAGCTACCCACCCCAAAAATATAGCCACAATGTATTCTACTTCTTACATCTAACAATAACACATATGCCGTGTCACACTGCTATGTATTCACATACTGCATTTAAAACTGACAGCTTTTCAGTTTACATGTTTTGGTCCACACGAAAAGCCGGAAGTGGAGTAAGGGATACACGTTTTATTATAAAACCAACAACTGTTTATACAACGGGATAAAAAATATTTTCTGAGAAATCCCACATGTTCTATTATCTAAAAGAAAGTAATTCAATTATTATTGATTGTAGTGATTAAATTAAATTGTATAATGATTCACTATTCAATTTATGAATACTACAATTTTTAAAAAAAAGTTTCAGCAAAGTCAGAACTTTTTTATTTACCAGTTAGCAGAAGAGGAACACTGAACGGTCAACATTGTAACGCCAACGGAAATTGTGCAGAACCATTCAAATTCATTTGCTTTTTAATGGATTATGAATGTATTGTACATAAAAAACTATGACGAAGTACCAATGTATCGAATGCGGTAATCAAGTGCAGAGACTATATCGAGAATACAAAGCTGGAGTGATAAAAATATCCCATTGTGTAAGACAAAGTTAAACTTCTTAGTTAAAATAGTTAATGTTTTGTATCATGATTTTCATCAAAATTAATCTAGGAGAGGTCTCCAGGTTTGTCATTCAGAAGATCCCACTGCAATATCGAATGTAACGAAATTGTAGACGGACTTGCAAGCAAACCTGAGTATCACGTATACTGTAGTAGCTAAAGCCATAATTCAAATAAATTTCAGCTGAAAATTGACTTAACGTTTTTTATACTGGTTTAGAAGACTCATCAGTCTATAGACAACCAGTTACATTTGCATTTTACCCTGCTCTAAAAGCTATGCGCCTCCAATCTATTCTAAAATGCATTAATTGGCTCTGTCTCCACTACCTCCTGGGATAATGCAATCCAAGCATTCACCACTCTCTGACTAAAAAAATATTTCCTAATATCTATTCTGGACCTTTCAATTGGCTGATCAACATCCTCACTTCCGAAAAGGGAAAACTACCATGATTTAAGTTTTAACTACAGAAGAGCAAATCATCATCTTCAAACTAAGAACAGGGTAGTCTTTTAAACAAAATGAGGATTTGGACTGATGATATGTACCTATGTGGGGAGTATACCATGACCGTGGGACACATCCTACAAAGTTCACTCACTCACGAAGGAAGAGTGATTTCAATACTGTCCTTGCGAGACAGATACAGAAACATTTGAAACAGTCTTACAAATAACGTTCTTTATAAGAGAAACCAGGACCTTGATCTTAGGAGAAACGAAGAAGATATATTCAATGAAATATTGTTAGATGATGCTGATCCAATGGAGGTGTCATCTTAATCTTTTCTGTGACTGTGCCATCTGTGTTGCAGTTGACAATATCAAACCGTGCCACTGTAGTTTGTCTCTGGCAACTTTTTCTTCTTGTGATTGCATCATAGATGTTTAAACCATCAGGCGAGTTTCCGCGATGAACTCGACCATTGAGTGCAGTTGCTTTTTAAATCCATACAGATTTGACTGTATTGCCGAATCATTTGGCCAGTGTATCCTCCTAAACTGACCATACAGAGGACAGTTCTGCAAAACATGCTCAGCAGTTTATTCGCCTGTCCCACATGTACACAGCAGCGAAGCAGACAGACAAAACTTGTACATGTATTTATTCAGTCTATTGTGCCCAGTCCTGAGGTGAAGAATGATAGTCTGCTCTTGCTATTCAAGGGTGTGGTAGTCATCACTGGATTGGTTCTGTTCTCTTCTGACAGCCTGGACAACTCTCCTTTTCTCCAAGTATGAGATTTCGCTGTCTTCTTGTTCACATTCTCCTCCCCTCCTTGCAAGCCCATCTACCCTCTCATTTCCAGGCACGCCACAGTGGGATGACAGCCACTGGAGTATAGTTTGCTTTCCAGTTCACTTCTCAGAAGCGAGAGTTTACCACCCTTAAGAGCTTGCCTCTGGCAACTATGTCAACTCCACCGAGGATTTCATTTACCTAGGCAGCAAGCAAAACTCTGCATGAAGCCACCTGGACATTATTTGAAGTGTTGACCTGGCTGTTGCTTCTATGAACCGCCTGCATCAAATCTGGAACTAGCAGAGACTTTCACTGACAACCAATCTACAAATTCACATAAAATTTGTTGTCTACGGTTCCAAAACCAGGACTTTCCAAATGTGCCGTGAGAGGTGTAGTCTTGTAATCCTGATATATTGGGTCTCAAACTATGAAGTCTCCCGACAGCAAGCCTCAAAAGCACATTCATCATTCTAAACTGTTGCCCTTTGTCCCTATTTGGACACATTGCCCATTTTGTGGAGGATGCTTCAACCCTCCAGCTCTTAAAGCAGGTCATGGGCATCAAAGGTGGAACAGTATGTGCTCCACCATGGTCCTGCTCTTGCTGCTGTCCACACACAGCCTGGTTAGGTCAAATCGGAATGACATCATCCTTATTGCATGCAACCTGGGACTCGGCCACTTATCATATTCATGGACAGTTGATGCAACGACCCCTTGTTTCCTAAGTGGACTACCTGCCTACGAACCTATTGGCTGCTGGCCACATAAAACCTTTCTGCGTATCCAAGGTGCACCATATGTGCTTTAGAGTGTATGTCTGGGTTTAATGCACTCTTGTTTTGTTCTTTGCTGTTTGTCCTCTGTTATCCACATGGATGACGGAGGAAAGCAGGATACCGGACACTGTATCTCTGTCCCTTTGTGATGATCTCCCAGGTAGCTGGTTATCATTTTTGGTATGCTAGTGAGACAATCTTTTTTTGAGTGGTCCCTAGGGATCCTATTTGGAGAGACAAGCATTTGATGGCTGTACTCTAATATTTATTCTGTAGGAAATGATTTAAAAGGATTATAAGACAATGTCAGTAATAGATAAATCAGTTCATTGTTTAGGGATCAAGATGCTGAGCAGCGCATGAGCTGCAGTGGTCAGCGACCCATAGCTGACTGCTAGCGTCAGCGCCAGCGTACTATAGCTGCCAAGACCCTTCTACACCTCCACGCGGTGATCCTGGATAACAGGCTGCAACAGGGCAGACTGGCTAAGTAGAAGGGATCGAAGTGGGAAGGCTAACCCGGTACTAAAAAAATGCTTGCTGAAGTCGGATGTGTTGGACCGAAAGGTGCAAATATCGCAAATTTTGCAATCATGGATCCCATATCAATGTCAAAATGAATTTATATATATCAAGAACAAAATTGAGGTGGAATCTTGGTCAGAATGTTTCTCCTGACCCTGATATTAACCATAGTACCCAAAATTATTTACCATTTTCCAGTTTCATGCTTAGGATGAAATAGAAACTGGTTCATAAAACTGAATTTATTGCACCTGGTCGCCCTATATTTACTCAGTTCATTTTATTTGCTGAAAGTGCCCATAACAGAGCACGAACTTCGTAGCTCCTGCATGGCTCTCAAATGTTCCCCTGTTTCATCTGGTACCCATCTACAGCTGCATTGACTGGTTGAAGTTGTTATGTTAGGGGGACTCAGTGGTCTGGAGGTAAGGTGTCCGTCTCGGTTGCCGGAGGTCGCGTGTTCGAATCACGGTAATGACCATGATTTCATGTGTATCGTATGGTATTGAGATCGGACTCTTGTGTTCAGTCTCTAGCATGTTAACATTTTCTCGGCAGTTGGAAATCTCAAAGAGTAGGCTTAACGGCCGCTGCCTGGACAAAATGAAAAATGTACCCAAGTTATTTGTACATTTTCCCAGGTGGTTTTTTTTGTGGTTTTTTTTGCGTTCGCCTTATTTGTCTAATCCCCAAGACGGTGTACGTTACACTGTGGTTTTTATTTTGCGCCTGTCGGCCCAGTGCATTCGACTTCAGCATGCATTTAAAGTAAATGTCTGCTTCCTCCTGCATTTTTTTAAGAGTTTGCTTACCTGTGATGGGGATAGAACCCAGTACCTTCGGATTATGAGCCGTGCCACTTAACCACTAAACCACGCCGTCCCCACCAGGTGGTTTGTTAAGAGCAGCTATAGATTACGCCCAACTGGCTGCGGGTCTACTAAGCTCTAGTGTTTGAGTCTATTAAAATGGACTCGCATATCGGTAAAAACCACCCTCCAAGAAACTGGTTGTGTACAGATTCTGTAGATTCTTCTAAACCAGTGTAAAGACATTCAGTTATACCAGGAAAAAACCACAACATGCTCGGTATGTCAAACTGAACGCAACCAGGTATGTTGAGATTGTAAACCAGCAATTTCAGAGCGGAGGCAGAGGCATTGAAGGCTGCAGTAAAAGCAATGCTGACTGGCGAAAGCAATGAAAGCCAGATAGTCCTGTTTACAGATGCCCTGTCCATCCCACTGTAACATTCAAGGCAGCGAGGAGGCAGACATACTGGCAAAAGAAGGTGCAAGGTTACCACAACCTGATTCTATTGTGACCTACGAAGAGTCCAAAAGGTTTATTAGGGCCAGATACATCGCCAAATGGGAAACAGAGCATACTGGCTACACAAAAAATGATGCCTATTACCAGTTGAACAGAAGAGAGCAGGTCGTGGTCTTCAGACTCCGCACAGGCCACAACAGACTGAGGTACCATCTATTCAATAAACAAGATAAGTGGTACTGACGAATGCACCTGTGGTACAGGAAAAATGACCGCTGAACATCTGCTGAAAAATTGCCCGACATACGAGGACCAGATAAAACACATGTGGCCATCACCAGTGCCAACACTAGACAAGCTCAATGGCAGTGTCGACAGACTCAGGATGACCGCTGCTTTCTTCGAACAAATTCAAGTTGACGTCTGACAGCGTACGAAGAAGAAGAAGATTGTAAACCTAACGAGGATAATATATAATTACTGCTAATATAGTATTTCATGAATCATTCTATACTATTTTTTATTTTTTTTAACTGCTCTTGTTCAAAGGAATGCTGTAAAGAAATTGCTGACAAGTATATAGAATATGATCCAGTTGTCATATTTCTGGATGCATTACTGTTGCAGCGCCAGGCGTATAGACACCTTCTCATCAACACCCAGTTTGATGTGAGTATGTTAATCACAATCATCATAATATGCTGACTGGTGTAGACGATCATAGACCCACACACAATCCTTGTTAGTACTGTTCACCAGTTCTCAGATAACATTAACAATTTGAGAAGAAAAAAACAGTTTACAATTTTCAGGTTGCGAACAAGACATGCACGCCTGAACAAATGCTTGGGGCTGAAGACACAGCAGTGAATGAGCTGATGATAGCTATTGCTCATATCTCGGCTCGGCTTGGCTTCGTTCGTTCTCAATCTCCCGCTACCAAACCCTGAAAGGGCTTAATTAGCAGAATGTAGCCCAGAGAATGAAATGCGTTGTGTCGTAGTTTACAGCTTGACTGCGATATTTGCACCTTTTGGTCCAACACATCCGACTTCAGCAAGCATTTTTTGAGTACCGGGTTAGCATTCCCTCTTCGATCCCTTCTACTTAGCCAGTCTGCCCTGTTGCAGCCTGTTATCCAGGATCACCGCATGGAGGTGTAGAAGGGTCTTGGCAGCTCTGGTTTGCTGGCCCTGACGCTAGCAGTCAGCTATTTACCGCTGCAGCTCATGCGCTGCTCAGCATCTTGATCCCTTGCTCATATCTGACTGCCTGCTTGCATCTGGGTCAGAAACCCATAGCTGGCCATGAAACTATTTCACCTCCAAGGGGTGACCATGGAAACAGATTGCAATGATACATCCTGGGATCTAAGAAGGAAAGGAAACTCTGGTGATATAAATGTCTGGACAAACAGAATGGGACCACTATTTCCTTTCTTACTGAGTGGTCTGTCTGGGTCTTGTGTATAACAAAGATGAGAATATCACCACTACCCCACATAGAGCACGTCACAAGAGGCAACTATGTGATATGGCATAACACCGGCCATGGTTAGATGGTTTGTTAAGAGCAGCATAGATGGCGCCTAACTTGCTGTGGGTCTACTTTGCTCTATTGTTTGAGTCTATTAAGATGGACTCGCACACCAGTTAACCACCCTCCGCAGCACTTGTCTCAACCCAGCAAAGTAATAAGCTGTTCGAGCCTAGCCCGCTAAGCAGGAAATCCTCCTCCCAGCTACACCCAGCTCATGCCAGAGCTGGAACCTGCACAAGATCATCTACCCTGTAGAAGTACAGGTCGACTAAGACAATGGAAGGTTTTAACCTCAGTCAAATGACTGGAATCTACTTTCCTAATATTTGGTTAGTGGGGGTCAAATGAAGTGTTGGACTTGAGGTCCCAATAAATAAATTTAAATCATCAGGTCTGATAATTACTGGCTGGTCATTTTGTCAGTCACTGACCAAAAATTTAAGAAGACGAGAAAATTATATCTAAACTGTAAAGATAGTGATCATTTGATTAGTGTAGTGTTAGAGTACTCACTTTTCAAGTTGAAGGTGCAGGGTTCAACTCCTGCTACTGGCATGCTCCAGTTGACCGAGCTGTATAGGGGATTAATTTATAAACAGTTATGGAAAGAAAGGCATTGTGGAAGGGAACTAGCCACCCCACCTCACACAAGATGGGACTTAGTACAGTGACATCCTTAACACTGACAGTTTCTACAATGGTATTTTTAAAAAAAAATATATATATATATATATAATCGGTAATGGGTAGAGAAACAGCATGAGTCAGCTCTGACGGCCTTTCCTATGACCTATCAGAACTTCTTCTTCTTCTTCTGCGTACACAGTCAGACAGTAACCATTATTTTTTCGAAAAAAGCAGCGGTCATCCTGAGACTCTCGCCACTACCATAGAGCTTGTCTTGCAGTTCCACTGGCAATGGCCACATCTGCTCTCTCTGATCCCCGTATGTCGGGCAGTTCTGCAGCAGATGTTCAGTGGTCATTTTACCAGTACCGCACGGGCATTCGTCGGTACACCCTATCTTCAATTTGTTGAATAGGTGGTACCTCAGTCTATTGTGGCCAGTGCGAAGTCTGAAGACAACGACCTGCTCTCTTCGGTTCAACTGGTAATAGGCATCGTTTTTGGTGTAACCAGTATGTTCGGTTTCCCATTTGTTCATGTACCTGGCTTTGATAAGCCGTTTTGACTCTTCGTACGTCATACTGGTATCTGTTTGTGGTAGCCTTGCACCTTCTTTTGCCAGTCTGTCTGCCTCCTCGTTGCCTTGGATGTTGCAGTGTGACGGAACCCACTGTACCACTACCCTTTTTGGTGCGGACAGCTGGCACAGTTTGCAGAGTGCTGCTCTTAAGTCATTAAGCTCAGTGTTTTTCTGGCTTTTTAGCGCTGTGACTACGGCGAGAGCATCTGTCAGCAAGACTATGTGGCTCTCATTTTCACTGTGTGTTGCCATTTCCTCCACTGCCGCCCTCAGTGCCTCTGCCTCCGCTCTGAAATTGCTTGTGTACTTACCAGTAGCGAATGACAGTGTTATTTTTCTGCCATTTGGTAGGTTCAGGAATGCTCCTGCCCCTCCGTTCTGTGTAGTGTTTGTTACAGAACCGTCGGTGTATCCATGGGTCCAGTCCATGCTTGGGTAGCTTTTCGTTATGAAGCTTAGGGTAGTGTCTCTCCTTTCTTTTTCGGTCTGGCAGTTTTTGTTTGCAATACCTGGTATATTTTCTACCACCTCTGGAAATATATCCTGCCTCCAAGTAGGTTTTCGTACAGTAGTGATGGGTTTTGGTGTTGTTAGTGCGTTTATGGGATCTTCGTGCATCTTTGCTTTGGCTATTTCTGCAAAGTTTCTCCGCTTTAGTTTCCCAGTTCCCAAATTGTTTAGCCTCTGGTACATTGGATGGTCCGTCAGTCTTCGGAGTTTCTCTGACTGCAGCTGGGCTCTGCAGTCTCTTCTGTCGGTCATGGATTGCAGTTTTGTAATCTTTTCAAGTTCTACAATTGGCGTTGACTTCATGCCACCTGTTATAATTCTCATGGCTTGGTTTTGAAGTTTGTTAACTTTATCGAAGTTCGCCTTCGCTGCTGTTGTCCATGCCGCGATGCCATACTCGAGAACTGGTCTCACTCTTCCAGTGTACAGTTTCTTTAGTATGCCTTCGTCTGCTCCCCAGCTTGTGCCAGCAAGTTTCCTCATGATCGCCATTCTTTCTCTGGCTTTCATTCGGTTTCTCTCAATCTGACTTTTCCATGTCATGCGCCGATCAAATGTGACTCCCAGATAGGTTGGGTTGTCGTTTGGCTGCAGGATTTTGCCATTTAGGCTTAATTTGGTACTTTGGGGTTTTAATGAGAGCGAGAATATTGTGCACGTGGTTTTCTCCTCGTTTATTTTGACCAGCCATGAGTTCGCCCACTCTTCCAGCGATGTTAGGGCCGTTTGCATCCGATTTCTTGCTATGGTGAGATTCTTTTCAGAGGTCCACATAGCCAGATCGTCTGCAAACATTGAGCTATGGACTCTTCTTGGTATATTCTCTGTAATATCGTTTATATATACCAGGAAGAGTGTGGGTGACAGTACTCCCCCTTGGGGTACTCCCTGCTCGAGTGTCACCTTTTTGCTCATCTGCCCTTGTACTTGGACTCTGGCCGTTCTTTGTTTGAGGTAGTGGTTGATCCACTTGTACATCTTCCCACAAACATCACTTCTTCTTAGCTTGACTCTAAGTCCATCCTTCCAGACTTTGTCAAATGCCTTTTCCAGATCCACCCAGACAGCTACTGTGTGTTTCTGTGCCTGGTAGGCATCTTCTATCTCCTGGGCTATGAGGATGACCTGGTCCTCAGTGGATCTGTGCTGTCTAAAGCCGGCTTGCTGTGGAATTAGTATTCGTTTTTCTTCCAGATGCCACATCAGTCTGGTGTTTATCATCCGTTCCATCAGCTTGCCGACACAGCTCAGTAGACTTATGGGCCTGTATCCATTCGGATCTGTTTTGTCCTTTCCTGTTTTTGGTACTGGTACCAGTATTGCATCTTTCCATGCCTGGGGTACAATACCCCTTTTCCAGCTTTGGTTCAGGACTGATAGTAGTTTTTTCTTCGCTGTTTGGCCCAGCCCCATCAGCATTTCGTTTGTTATCCCGTCTTTTCCGGGAGATTTCCTTCTCTTTAGTGTTCTCATAGCCTCTTCCATTTCGCGCATTGTTAGTTTGGCCATCATGTGCTCTTCAGGAGCCGTATTTATGTTTTCGTGCCCCTTTAGCTCTTCGCTAATGTCTGTATGCTTATCTGCAGGGACCTCGATGTGGTTTGCTCTGGCATAGTGATCGACAAAGGCGTTTGCGGCTTTCTTACCTGTGATCAAGTTCTCGCCTTGCTTGATAGTAATTTGTTTATTTGACGGGGTTTCGTCGTTCATGGCTCCCTATCAGAACTAACACGCTACAGTATAACTTAGTAGATGAGGTACTATATAATAAGGAATTTATTCTTAAAACCTTGCCAGTAACCCAACTGTACAAATATCTCCTATTGGACAATACGTATGCACCCTCTGTGGTAAGGAAGGAACCTACATCATGTTGAACAGACCTGGGAAAAGAGAACCTGCATTCATTGCACCGCGACACTCAAGGTCAATCGTAAAGGCACAGTGGCCCAGGACGTGACGATCCAATTGTATGGAACTTTTGGTTTCAGGTCTGGAGCTTAGGAGAACTCGGCCTAACCAGTAGACAATTGGTGGCGGGGAATGGGCGCAGTGAACCCTACCGTGGCTTTAGTAACTTGGAGCGTTGCTAATGCACCCCCTCAATTATTTAATGTCAGGACAGTACATTTCTGGCTTCTGCCTGGGGTTGGAAAAATATCCACAGACTCACCAGCCCAACAATGCACTTATCTGAAAATTGGTGAGATGCTACATGTGTTGTGCAAACCTTCTTAATGTCCTATTTTGCATGTAATTGCTATTTCTTCTTCGACCTTATCACCTTGGGGTGCATATGTCACCAACCAACCTTCTTCAGACCTGTCCTGTGCTATATTCCACAGTTCTTTGTAGCTTCTCCCTGTTCTCCTTGTATCAGCTACTAGGGCTCTTCTCCATGAGTTATTTGGCCTTCCTTTACTTGCTATTCACTATGTGCTCTATGACAGAGATGGCCTAGTGATTCTAGCAGTATGTGAGCTGTCCAGCACTAACTTCTTCTCAAGATTTCCTACTATTTAGTCTACAAAAAACATGTATATGTAAAAGCTCAGAGACCACACTGGAATAGACACAAAATAAAACCCTCTTTACAACCGTATTTAAATGTTTTTATCAACCTTTGCCCTTCAGAACCCTCACCTCTTTGATTGGTACTGTAATCCTGGTGTTCATTTAGGCACAGCATGAGCCCTATGCCAGGTAGCCAGTTGTCATCTAAACTCATCTATGTCTTTTGCCTTGGAGCACCATGACAGACCAAAGTTTTGTTGTACTTAACTTAACTTAAATTAACTTAACTTAACGTCTATATACTGGTTTAGAAGACCCTGCAGAGTCTGTATTCAACCAGTTACATTTACATCACCTTGCTCTAAAAGCTATGTGCATCCAATTTATTCTTAAATGCATTAACTGTCCCTGCCTCTACTACCTCCCCTGGCAATGCATTCCAAGCAGA
This sequence comes from Ariolimax columbianus, assembly GCA_036924085.1. Lineage (NCBI taxonomy): Eukaryota > Metazoa > Mollusca > Gastropoda > Stylommatophora > Arionidae > Ariolimax > Ariolimax columbianus. The sequence continues at coordinate 65,337,644 of JAVGWX010000013.1, read as the reverse complement.
CACCACTCTCTGACTAAAAAAATATTTCCTAATATCTAATCTGGACCTCTCTTTAGTTAACTTGTAGCTATGCCCTCTTGTTATTGTGGGTGGCTGTATTTTAAAAAAAACTTGTTATAGTCTAATTTATCCATTCCTCTGATCATCTTATAAAACTGTATACCACAAATTCTTCTCTCTTCTAGACACTGTAGGCCGGTTTTTCGGAGTCTTTCCTCCACTTCACTTTTTTATTTTCGGGTCAACAATTGTAGGTGAAGGGCCATCATGACGTCATTGTACATGTCCATCTATTGTCTGGCAGGCGTACCACATGGTCTGCCCACCTGTACTTTCTTTATAAACAACATCATGTGCAGGAAGACCAGCCCAGGGTCGTTTATGCTGGTAAGATGTTGTCAACGACCTGTGCATTGAGAAGAGCCACCAGCTTTGATTAATTGATTGAATTATCACACGGATCTACACTTGGATCCACATAATGATGCATGTTTATTAATATAGTGCCAATTGTATTGTTTCAGTCACACTGGAAGCTAGTATTACTTCTGTGGGTGTGTGATGCATTCACCAAGTTGGTTGTACAACAAGCCAAACTTTCAATCTGGCGATCAGACTCTGAACCCATCAATTATGCTTATATTGGACTGGAACTATATCTGAACTTCATTATTGCTGCAACAGGTGACGTTAGTTAGTTAATTAGTTTTCTTTCCACTTGTGGCATTGAGCGTCGTGGTAAACTTAAGTCTTCTATCCTGCGTCAAGTGCGTTGCATTGGTCAATGTGAGCCAGTGTCACTGCACAGTCATTGTAATGTCATCTATCCACCTACCTCGCGCCGCCCCTTTGCCCTGAACCAAGATCTACCAGTGTTATAAGCCATCAGTGGAAGTTGATCAGGGTGCATTCTCATGAGATTTTTTTTTTTTTTTTTGCGTTCGCCTTATTTATCTATTCCCCAAGGCGTGTGTGCGTTACACTGTGATTTTTATTTTGCGCCTGTCGGCCCAGTGCATCCGACTTCAGCATGCATTTTATGTAAGGGTCTGCTTCCTCCTGCATTTTCTAAGGGTTTGCTTCCCCGGGGTAACGGCTGGTGCTGTGATGGGGATCGAACCCAGCACCTTCTGGTTGTGAGCCGTGCCACTTAACCACTAGGCCACGCCGTCCCCATTCTCATGAGATGACTAAACCAACTTATTTTCTGCCTGAAAATGTATTCGGCACAAGATGTAGTGCCGACCATACTTCGAATGTCGTCGTTTCGCATTCTGTCTCTCCTGGTAACACCGATTACATTCCTCAAAAACGTCATTTCACACAGGTGACATTGTGATAACAATTTAAGAGTTGCAGCCTTTTTACAAGGTTCTTCATTTTCAACCACAGACTGGATCGCTTTGGCTATGTTAGGCCCTGCTTACATTTATTTGCTCATGGGCTACTGGGATCCAAATGAACGGAATATATGAAAACTTTGAGGCAGCGAGTTGTAAACAAAGAATGTTTGTCCGTGACAACGAGCATAAAACAAGCATTTATCTGCACTCGTTTAACAGACGAGGCGTGTTCAAATGAAACCGGACCTAACTGCACCAAGTGAACATATGTACGATGCACAGGATAACGTCACTTCTGATGTATACAGCACATACCAACCGTCAAGTTTGCGCAATTTAATTATCCTCTGACTCAAAGTTTCCTCAGCAGACCGTTGAAAACATGGCGATTGTGATATGGAATCCGTCCAGAGTTGATAAGCGAGTGGTGATACGGTTTCTAACAGCTGAAGAATGTCGACCAGTTGACATTCATCACAGAATGCAGGCAGTGTATGGTGACAAAAGTATATCGAAGACAACAGTGAAGAACTGGACAACGATGTTTACAGAAGGATATGAGTTAACGAAAGATCTTTCGGGACCAGGTCAGGCGCATATTGTTGCATCAGAAGATGGAATCACCAAAATTAATGCAGCAATTCGGGCGGACCGTTGCCAGAGCTTACGTTTGCTGGCATTGGAATTTGCTGTGTCACTAGGGACAGTTCAAATGGTGGTTAGCAAGAAACTGAAGTATCGGAAGGTGTGTCCACATTAGGTCCCATGGATGCTGATCGACCACAATAAGGAAGAACGCATGGGGTAGAGTTTGAACAACATCTGACATCTACCCAAGCAGTGGGATGCATGTCTGAATGCCTAAGGCTACTTTTTCTAACGAACCGGGGTACATGCTTGCTACCTAACAATTGCTTTGTCAATTCGGCCACACCTGCTGATGTTCTTTTCATTTGTTTGTAATAAATTTGCTGGGGCGGGTTTCAGTTGAACATACCTCATACTAGCTTGACTTTGTCAACTTTTTTTCTATTACAGAACTCCTAGTCTTACTACTATCAGTGCTCACAGTTTATGCTCTAAGAAGTGTATGGCAGCAGAGAAATCTTAGAGCAATCAGGTATTTACTAGCAGATCCGGGCAGAACATCTGTCCCTCAGTCAAAATGTACAACATGAAAAAAAAGCTACAGCAGTTAGTTATACAATGAAATGTTCTTCCCTTTCTTGCACCCCTCCCCTGCTTCACATCCCCATCACAATTTTTACTCACTCTTCATCTCGTCCATCTCTTTCTCCTCAACCCAAGCACCTTGTGCTTTTCACTTGGATTTACTCCCAAAGCCTTTCTCGTAAACAGGTATCCCGCAAGGCAGCGGAGCGGGATGACATATATCGTTGTGTGTCGTGCCTTTCCCATAACTGCAAGAGGTCATAGGAACATCACTCAGTGTGGGAATGATGTGTTCATCTCTCCCGGGCCGTGCTCTAGACCATTATAGTCGTGTCTAAATTTCACAGTCACACCAAAACCGACGCTGTCTGCAGCTAGGGTGAGGGGCGCCAATTTTGTGAAGTTCAGCAGTGTGAACTAGACACAGATTTAAGCTTAGTGCAAATTCATATAGCCGATGTCCAGGCTAAAACACAAAAACAAACAAATTAGGCAGTCCAAATGCAGAACATCGACACATTTCCATGAATTCAAGTGTAAATCGTTGGCTAGTGTGAATTCCAGGCAAATCCGTGACTCTGGCGGCATCCATAATGAACTAAAACACCAGAGCAATGTAGAACTGCAGCTGGTAGGGTGCCATTTTTGCCGCTCTCTGAAGTAGTGATTCACACACAGATGAAGCTAAGCATTGCACAACTGCCTGAATGACCCTGGCCCACCTTCATCAGCACACTCAGGATGTGAAGAAAGCTACTACAACCTGACACCTAATAACCTTTCCACAGCACACAATAGAGTAAAGTTGCTCATTGTGAGCATTTGACAACAGCACATTATTCTGATACTTGCTTGATTACATTTATTCTCCATTCAAATAGTCTATCTTTTCTCATCAAATTAATCTAGCTTCCTCCATCAGATTAATCTACTTTTCTCCATTCCTCATAAAAAAATCTGCCTTTCTGAATCATGCATCATATTAATCTGCCTTTCTTCATTAAATTAATGTATTTTTCTCTGTCCTCCCCATCTAATTGATCTACCTACCTCCATCAATTAAATATACCTTCCTTCATCTTCCATCAAATTAATCCACCACCATATCATTCTCCCATCATCCAGTAAATGAATATATCATCTTTTATAACCCATCAAATTACTAGCGTCCTTCATCATTACAGTTATGAAGAAAGATTAAAAAGAACCGGCCTACAATGTCTAGAAGAGAGAAGAATTCGTGGTGACTTAATACAGGTGTATAAGATGATCAGAGGAATGGGAATGGATAAAGTAGACTATAACAAGTTTTTTAAAGTACAACCACCAACAAGGACAAGAGGGCACAGCTACAAGTTGACTAAGGAGAGGTCCAGATTAGATATTAGGAAGTATTTCTTTAGCCAGAGAGTAGTGAATGCTTGGAATGCATTGCTAAGTGAGGTGGTGGAGGCTGGGACGGTCAATGCTTTTAAGAACAGATTGGATGCGTACAGCTTCTAGAGGAAGGTGATGTAAATGGAAGTGGTTGTATACAGACTCTGCAGAGTCTTCTAAACCAGTATAAAGACGTTAAGTTATCAGATTAATCTACTTTTCTCCATTCATCATAAAAAATCTGCCTTTCTCAACCATCCATACTTTTTTTCATTATATTATTATACTTTCCTCTGTTCTCCCATCAAATTGATTAACCTACCTTCATCAATTGAACCTACCTTTCTTCATCTTCCATCAAATTATTCCACCACCATATCATTCTATCATCCTCCATCAAATTAATCTAGCTTCCTCCTGCAGATTCATTCATGGTTCTGCAGTTGTTCTCATGTAACAATTATCTTATACCATCCCATAACTCTTACCTCACACCACCCAGCACCCACCAGATTACAAAAGCTGTCATCATTGCAAGTATGTGGCATATCTTGACTATCCCAGCATTACTATGGGGGCAGGCCTACAGTGCCGTCTGCATCTGGATCAGCCAAGGATTTGTCTGTATATCAACATTTCAGGCTTTAAGGGGTGAGTACATGTAAAATGGATCCATTGCAGATTTGTTTTTATTTGTTCATCCATCACAGGTGATGAAGACCACTCTCTCTTCATCCCTTTGGAGTATCCTGACGTTTACAGCACACCTGTCGCTGCAAAGTGACAAACAGAGTAAGTTGCATTACGAAAGTTGCCGCAACGTGGCGTACAAAGCCACAGCCGTTCTAATCATCTAAAATCAAACCGGTTATGTAGAAATCATCTGAACATACTGCTCATTTGATTGTAGAGAGTTCGACTTCCGTCATGTCGGGTTTCAAAACAATGGCAATTTTGACATTTGTGTTAGACTTTTGAAAATGTTTTCTTATGCTTTTCACGTGAATTTGAAGATTTCCCCCATTATTGAGAATGGGGAAGTTTTTGCAACATATTTTTCTGAGGTAGATCTGTTTAGATTGTTTAAGTAGATGCAATGATTATGTTTATATTGGAAACTGACAGATATGACCATTTGTAAACATTGATTATCCGTTATCGGCTGGATTTTTTTTTCTTTTCTGAAAGCAGGCGAGTCTATATGTTTGTACTGTTTTTAGAAACTGTCACCTTCATCTTCTTGTATCTCAGAAACTATCACACACATAACAAAAACAATAACAACAAGTTCTTTATTCATATATGTCTCTACACACAAACAAATCATATCTATACAACAACAAACAAAAAGATACAGGATCTCAAAGTGAACAACCTAGAAAAACATGACACACTGAAAAATAATGCAGCTGCAGAAGAATTTGCGTAATTTTTAATGGAGGGTGGCTAAGGTTAAATTAGTCTTGATTGTGTTGATTGCCTGGATATGTACCTGTTTTATATTATTGTTATTAGTTGGGAGGTAAGGTGCTCACCTCTCAAACGAACGAATGAAAGCACAAAACGGTGAGAGAGTTCAAATCCTGCATCAAGTGGCCCATGATCTCAACTAGAGGTTAGGCCTAGTCCTATCAGAGATGGACTATAAACTTGGAGGTTCCATGTACATATTGTGCTAATGAAATTAGAATAATAATAAAATTTGGCCATTTAACTTGGCCATAGTAGACCCAGGAGTAAACCCGGGAAAAATAAATATGCAACCCATACTATTTTCAGTCGCCTCGCCACATCCTGCCACTGGGTTAAGGTAGCTCAGTGTGAGAGAGTGCAGCGTATGGTAGTGCAGATCTTCCTCACTTAAATATAATTAACATTTACCAACCAGCACTAAAAAGTGACGCAATTTTTGGTACAGCAGCATTATTTTTCAGCACATCACGTTTTAATTAGGTTGTTGACTTTGAGAGCCGTTAACATTTTTTTATTTGTTAGTCTATAGATATGATTTTGTTGTGTGTAGACACATACCTTATCAAGATCTCCTACCAGTAGTAAAGACATGAAAGCTTTAATGGTACAGCCATGTATTACGATCGAGTGGGCTACCAAACAAAGTACTCAGAGGAACAATCTCCGGAAAGAGAAAATGAGGCAGCCTCAAGAAACCCTGGACAGATGATATTTGGAAATGGACTAAAAGTCCCTGGAGGACGGTGAAATTATGGCGCTGGACAGACAAAAAATGGCGTGAATTTGTTCATGAGGCAGTGGCATGAGGCGATACCAAAACGACTTCACACAGAACAACAATGAATCGCACACTGCCCTGGAGAGGATTGAGCGCCCCCTGGCAAGGAACATGCCCAAGATACATCACTCACAAGTCTCGACCTTTCTGAGGGTACGGGAAAGACAAGACGAGAGACTTACATTAATACAGAACTTGTTAGTGTTATTGTTTTTGTTGTGTGTGTGTGTTAGTTTCTGAAATACAAGAAGATGGTGAAAATTATGAAAAATAGCACAATTATTTAGGAGGTATTGCATCCACTGACAATTTTTGAAATTGCCACAAAGAACGGATAATGAAGTTTTGCAATATTGACATATCAGTAAGTTTCCACTACAAACGTATTTATTACATCTATATAAACAAACTAAACATATCTACCTCAGAAAATCCGTTGCAACAACTTAATTTTATCACCCTCAGTAATGTGATTAATTTTCTAATCTGAGTGAATAAATTGTTTCAAAATTCACTTCAAAACAAAACAAGTCATTTTTTCACTTGAAATCAAAGCGAGCAGAAGTGAAGTCTATTTTTATATTCAAATACCCATGTTTAGCCATTTCTATAGCATAATATGGAATTTTTACCCTAAAAACTGGTTACTCTGCCTGGCTAGTTTCTTGCCTTTAAGGTGTAAATACAGGGTTGATGAGACATGGGACTGCAGAGCAACATAAAACCCAGACCACCTGATGATCTGTCTAAAGCTTCTTGGAATATTCTTTATGAAAGATATGTTGGGGAAAAACAAAAGCAATCTGCGTGGCTGAACACTGGATACATAATAGGTGGGGGCGGGGGGACCTCGGTGGTCTCGAGGTAAGGTGTACACCTCGAGTGCCGGAGGACACGTGTTTGAATTACGGCGGAGGCCGGGATTTTTTTCACGTGGATCATCTGGTAATAATTCCCCTGATCTCTGGGTAGTGAGATCGGACTCCTATGTTCAGTGTCGAGCACGTTAAAAATTCTTTGGCACTTGGAAATTGAAAAGTGAATGCTCAACGGCCGCTGCCTGGACAAAATTAAAATTAAAAATGTACCCAAGTTATTTGTACCTTTCTTCAGGTGGTCTGTTAAGAGCAGGTATAGATGGCGCCTAACTGACTGCGGGTCTACTTAACTCCAGTGTCTGAGTCTATTATGATGGACTCACACAGCAGTAAAAACCACCCTCCAAGAAAACTGGTTGTATATAGACTCAGTAGAGTCTTCTAAGCCAGAGTAAAGATGTTAAGTTATAAATGTCTGACGTGGTGCTCCGGACTTGGACAGCAAGTAAAAATAAAATAATAATAATCCGCTTCAGCGAACAAGGTCCATCACGTCGATCATCTATGACCACAATTGACGGTCGCGGTCCATGAGACGTATTGTTCGGATAGGATGCAAACCTTTTGTCGCAGGCAGGTGTTTTTAATGTGCCTCGATGTGGGACAAGATCTTTTTCCAGCTTTGATTTTGACAGCCAAGTGCAAGATCTGGTGGGCTGGGGGAAATGGGTCACGTGATCGAAAACAGAGGAACAGCGATGGTCAATCATAGAAACGATGCTCTTTAGATGTGTTTGCAGGACGAACTCAATGTTGGTAACTACGTCATAGATGTGTTTGCTGGACGAACTCAGTGTTGGTAACTACGTCATACCAGTGGATTTCAAGGATGTGCCTCTGACAACACATATGTAAACCTTCAAGACCACTTCTGATATCTTTGCATGACCACCCAATTTCAGAGCTACACAGAAGGATTGAAATTTTCTTCTTCTTCGTCGTTCATTCTCAAACAACATCTACCAAGCCCTGAACTAGGGCTTTGGAAGTAGCACGATGTACTCCTGAGAACAGAATGCGTTGTGTTGTAGTTTCCAGGTTGACTGTGAAATTTGCACCTTTCGGTCCGACACATCCGAGTTCAGCAGACATTTTATTTTTTAGTACCAGCTTAGCCTTCCCTATTCGATCCCATCTCCTTAGGCAGTCTGCTCTGTTGCAGACAGTTGTCCAGGATTACCGCGTGGAGGGGGAGAAGGGTCTTGGCAACTGTGGTTCGCTGGTCCTGGTACTAGCAGTCAGCTTTGTGTCACTGACTGCAGCAGCATGCTCTCTCAGTATCTTGATCTCGGATTGAAATGACACAGAATTTGTAAAGGTGCAAGCAGAGCCTCTGCTCAGACCAGAGTCTGTGCAGGGACTCTGCATACACAAGGCTGTCATACAGATCCTTTGGACAATGTTCGGACTACTACAGATGTCAGAGACCCGTCTGCTGCCCGGGTAGATAAACAAATCAGTAGGGAATCTTCAAATTTCTATTAACACTTGTTAATGGTATTTCTACATCCATCCTAACAGTTGTGACCCAGGATGAGTACAATATTGTGTGGACAGCACTCTGTGTTGCTGTGGGTTTTGCTACTAAAATGTTGGTTTCTGGTTATATCAACGATTGGTTTGAGTCTGGTGTTCTGGACATGTCAGTGTAGCAGTACTGCTGGTAAGGAATTTAAGAATTTCTGGAAAAAATGCCATTCAAATAATTTTCTATGTATTTTTTTCCCATGTATATGAATGTATGTATGCATATATATATATATATATATATATATATATATATATACTGGATGACCCGTCCTTCAGTGGGGGTTGCGCTGTTATATGTCCTAATTCTTTTTCAAGTGGTCTCTGTAATGAGACGCAGTGGACCAGTATATATATTGAGTCGTCGATCTGTACCACTGGAGTAAGTTGACAGCGCAGCCAGTCAGGCGCGGCACCTTACTTTCCCCAGAATTCAGGTATCACTACTCAATGGCCTTTCTGCTTGGACTGAAACCGTCTTCCTCCTACCCCCATCCACCGGAGGTGACATGATACCTCTCTTAACTTCGTATCCTCAGCACAGCAAGTGTCACGCTGACCCAAAGGTGGACACAATCCAGAGGACTCAGTGGCAGAACGCGGAAAAACAGGGAGTCAGACACGGACAAAGAAAGCATGACACAAACGTTGTTTCAACACACGCTCCTCATCCCAATGCAGTGGATAACTTGGCTCCACCTGGGGAGTCTGCAGGAATTTTGGTCGACTTACTACACATGATCATGCCTCAGCAGTTGGACTGGTAGTAGTCGTTTGACGCAGCGAGTCTTAGATGCCTACGCAAACATTATTATTATTTGTACCACTGTGAAGGAAAGGATACAACAGCCTTTGAAATCTTGAGATGCTTGAGACCTGCTGGATTCGAACCACCCACCATTTCACCCCTTCATTCATTCGTTTCTTAAGTGCCTAGTGCCATAAAAGGTTAAAGGCGAGGGCTCGACTTCATCGCTGCGGGTCTCCCCATATTGCTCAGGCTCTTATCATAACGGTATGCCGCCTGCTGGGAGCATTGCACAAAACATGAACTCCGTAGCTCCAGCGATGAAAGCAGGAATCTCCGGAAAAATTGACATCAGGAACTGACCTTCGCAGTTCGAATTCGAACACCAACATCTGAATATGAGGCAAACGGCTTGACCACTTCGAAACAGAGAGCTTCGATAGTGCCATAATTATTAGCTATGACAACCCACACACACACACACACACACACACACCCCCCCCCCCCCCTCTGAATGTTTGAGCTCTGCTGCATTTACTATTCAAACTTTATTTTCTGTCTACAAGCAGCATAGCTAGTTAGAGACTTCTCCCAGTGTTGTTGCACCTGCTAATAGTTTTTAGAAAGTAGAACAAGAAAGCTAACAGGTCAAATGCAGTCTTCATTTTGGTAACACAAAAGAAGGCAACTTTCTGTCTATGAAACTGGCCAATGTTAGATGTCAACACAGAACACCGAATACAGCAATAAAAACAATTACAGCAGACAGACCCAAGCAAATTAAAACGTGTCAAAATTGTCCTAAATATCTTTATAGCTTTACTATTAAACATTGCCAGTACATTTTTGTTTGTGTGTGTGTGTTTGTATATATATATATATATATCCAGAATTGATCAGGAGCGGTGAGTCAGTTTCTAACAGCTGAAGGATGTGGACCAGTTGACATTCATTGCAGAATGCAGGCAGTGTTTGGTGACAAAAGTGTGTCGAAGAAAACAGTGAAGAACTGGACAATGATGTTTAAAGAAGGACGTGAGTTAACGAAAGATCTTCCTAGACCAGGTCAGGTGCATATTGTTGCGTGAGAAGATGCCATCACCTAAATTGATGCCACAATTTGGGTGGACCGTCGCCGGAGCTTATGTTCGCTAGCAGAAGAATTTGCTATGTCGCTAGGGACAGTTCAAATGGTGGTTAGCAAGAAACTGAAGTATCGGTACCCATTGTAAACATCTCCCGATACTTCAGTTTTTGCTAACCTAATAATAATAATAATAGCTGTCCATCGTTGTCGATGAGGACCGCCGACATCATCCTTGTCACAGATTTCCCTGTTGGGTGTGGGTGCGCATGTGGCTGAACAGGCCAATGCGAGCACGAAAACATCTGCTACATATCGGGCACACGAGGTTTGTAGAAGGGGATGGTGTTCCCGCTGCTCGAAATTTCCGCGTCTTGCGTCTGCTCTGGGCTTTCACAACACAGTCGTCTTCACCGGCAGCTACACCCGATTTGACTGCGCTTCTCCAGTCAGATCTGTTTTGCGCAAGACATTCTCAGGTGTCGATGTCTATCTGGCAACTTTTTAGTGAGTCCTTCAGACCGTCTTTAAAACGTTTCTTTTGGCGCTCTCTCTCGTGCCATCCCTCTCTCAGCTCGCAGTAGAGAAGCTTCTTTGGGAGCCGATCGTCTGACATACGGACCAGGTGTCCGGCCCATGCTAGTCGTGCTTTTTCTAGCAGTGCATGGATGCTGGGCATTTTAGCCCTCGAGAGAACCTCGATGTCAGTGACACGATCTTGCCATCAGATGTGGAATATTTGCCTCAGGCAACCTGTGTGGAAGTGGTTTAACCTCCTTGCATGTCCAGAGTATACAGTCCAGCTTTCGCAAGCATATAGTAGGGTTGGAATGAGGGTTGCACGGTAGACTTTGAGTTTGGTCTTGACGCTGATGCCACGACGTGCCCAGACCATCGAGCGCATTCTACCAAAGGCTGTGCTGGCCTTTGCTATTCTGCTTGCCACCTCATCGTCTAGGCTGACAGATCTCGACAGCGTGCTGCCCAGATATGTGAATTTGTCTACGGCTTTCAATGTCTGCCCGCTGACTGTAGTCTCTGGTTTTGTGTACGGCATGCCTGGTGCTGGTTGGTACATGACCTCAAAATTTTTGCATGCGGCAGAGAACTGGTCCATTTTTGGGGGGGGGGTTTTTTTTTGCTAACCTATGTTATTGCTTTTTGGCTATGACATTTAGTTACACACTGCGACCTGGTGTTCCCGTTGCCGAACTGTTCATCCACATTTCCCTGGTATTGTTTTTAATAATTCGTTTTACTGTGTGGTTACTGCATTGGGTTTATCCAATTATTGTTAGGAGGCTCCTGTTTTTGCCAATCTGTCAGCCATCTCATTTCCTGGTAGCCCACTATGTCCAGGGATCTCTTGCAAGGTGACATTAATTCTGTCGACATTAAGTCGGGTACCCATTTATACCTGGATTTACCAGAGTGCCGTGGGAAACTGAGTACGTTAGTCTAGTCAGGCACGACACACTGACCAGGACGTCATGTCAGTCAGCCACAATACACTAAAACCAAGACCACAATCTCTCTTCCATGTAGCGTTTTCAAGGCAGCCTGGCTGATGAGATGTGATCCCCGTAGTAGTGAGTGCCATGTAGATGAAGCCAAGCATAGCACAACCGCCTGGAGGGCAACGGTCCACCTTCATCAGCATGCTCAGGTTGTGAGGAAAGCTACTACAACTTGCCACTTAACGTCTTTTTCAGGACGCACAATAGAGTAGACTTACTCATTGTGGGCATTAAACAACAACGATCAGAGTGCCATGTAATAGGAGTTGAATACGGTACCTATGCCGTGAAAAGTGACTGTTCTATCACACTACATATCAGTCACACTACATATCAGTCACACTACATATCAGTCACTACATATACAGAGAGGCAGATATACAAGGTAATATCCACAAATTTACAGCAAATAGCACATTAAAATGAGTTAACAAAAATAAACAAAATAATGGTGAAGATCCAAACTGTACAGATACATACAATGAATGTTTTAATCAGTGAAATGTTATTACAAAACTTTACATGACTAGAGATGGTGGATGGTATGGCAAGCTGTATGATCAGAATATCACATTTTACTATGGTTAGAAAACTCTTAGTTCCAATCCTGTGTTCGATTTGGTCGTGTAACTGTTATAAATGTACAACTAGTTGTCTATAGATTCAAAATGGACATTGATGAATCGGGATGAATAATTTCAAATATGATTGCCTGAGGCCAATTATGGGGCAGTGAATGTGCTGACAAGAGCCAGTGACTCATAGATGACTGCTTGCATCAGGGTCAGTGACCCATAATAAACCAAGAACCCTATTCTGCCTTCAAGCAGACTGCAATAACACAGCCTGGGTAAGTAGGGATCGAAGAAGGAGGGTGTACCCGTTACAAAAATGCTGCGCTGAAATCGGATGTACTGGGCCGAAAGGTGCAGATATCACAGCCTCGCTGTAAACTACAACGCAAGGTAACATATGTCCTTTAAATGACGAACATCGAAGAAGAAGAAATATGATTGTTCAATTGTATCTTTGTATAGTATACATATAGGATAGGACAAGGGGTTCTAAATGCTGTCATTGCTGGGAGTGGAATGGAGGATAAATCGTCACTAATAAATAAATCTCAAATAGCCTTTGATAAGCAAAGTAACTCCGGGCCTTCCGACGATAGACCTGTTGAAACCAGCTGGTAGAAGTAGGGCAAAAGATAATTATTTGATGTACCATAACCAAATGCTTCAAGAAAATTAGGTCAGTTAGCTTGGAAGGCCTATCTATGAGAAGGAAAACTGATTCCAGACAACCTGATGCATTGCAGATGAGATTCTGAGAAATCAAAGCTAACAGTAGACAATCAAGAACAACCTGGGAAAATGATAATAACAGCCTGGAAGGGATCTGAATGTTCCCTTGGGGGGAATTGTAATGGTGGTTGTGTTAATGAATGTCAAACTGTATAAATAAAGCATTATTTAGACCTAGATCGGAGTATTGTATAGAAGTGTGGAGTCATTATCGTAAAGGGGATATAAACATGCTGGAAAGGATACAAAGAAGAGCAACAAAACTGATTGTGCGGTTCCAGAATTATAGTTATGAGGAAAGACTTAAAAAACCGGCCTACAGTGTCTAGGAAAGAGAAGAATCTCAGGTGACAAATACAGGTTTAAAAGATAATTAACTGTAAGGATAAATTAGACCATAACAGGTTTTTCAAAATACAACCACTTACAAGAACAAGAGGGCATAGCTACAAATTAACTAAAGAAAGGTCCATATTAGATATTAGGAAATATTCTTTTTTAGTCAGAGAGTGGTGAATGCTTAGAATGCATTGCCACAGGAAAACTTGGAGACAGTTCAGTTCAGTTCATCCCGTAACCCATCAGTTCGTTGGGGCACACACGAAGACATGAAAATCCCACGCCAGCTCTCTCTGTCTGTCGCCGCCTGACGTATCTCACCGGGCCGAAGGCCTGACCACTCAGTGATGTTGTCCACCCATCTGTTCCTTGGACGTCCTCGCCCTCTCTGTCCCGGTACGGATCCAAAGAGTATCGAGTTGGGAATTCCGTTGGACCTCGCGACGCATCAGGCCATCTTTCGTCTTTTGATAGTTGTGAACAGATCTTCAAAAGGACCAATAGCGTCTTCAACTCTCTGACGGATGTCTACGTTCGTGATACGATCCTTATATGTAACATTTAGGAGTTTTCTATAGCACCTCATTTCCATTGCACATATTCTGCCCTGGATATCTGCTGTAATGATCCAGGCCTCGCAGGCATACAGAAATATTGACAGCACCAAGGAGCGCAGTAGTCTGACTTTTATGCCGAGGGCGAGGCGCTTGTCTCGCCAAATTGGAGACAGGGGCAATAAATGCATTCAAGAATAGATTGAATGCGCATAGTTTTTTGAGCAAGAAAAACTAAATGAAGCTGGTTGTATACAAACTCTGCAGAGTCTTCCAAACCAGTATAAAGACGTTAAGTTAACTCAAAATAAAATAAATTTGCGCCAAGCTGATATAATATATGTCAAATATGATACAATATATCATATAATCAGTTAAGAGTGGATAATAATGATAGAAAATAGCACATATGAAAAAAGAAAACATGATATAATGCAAATTTTGGTTAATGTAAGTAAGAAAGAGATTTCTTCAATATATTACATGTGGAGGCAAATCATGTACAATCTGTAGTCAAACAAGAAAATGTACCGTAGGTGTGACTTTACAGAAGATTGTTAAAATCTCATGGGCGGCTTAAAGAAGATGTTCTATGGGTTAGCAAATGCACTCAAGGAGATTGTTACATCCATCGGATTGAAACAATCCTCGTTTTGTTGTGAGTTATTTTATAAGAATACGAAGTTTCATAACTGTTGAGATAACGGAGGAAATGGACAGATGACAACAACGAGAAGATGTTGGACAGTTTAACATCATGGCATGGATGAGTAGAAAATACGGGCATTGGATAGGGAACCAGCATATAGCATTACAAGACGGTCTGTTCTGGAATCCCAGGATAAGATAAGTAGAGAGAAACCATAACACGTGTGGAGAAGGGAGCTCAATGCAAGGATCAGGAAATGTCGAGAGGTGGAGCGAATAGCTCAAGACAGGAGGACTTAATGGGTGCTCCACAGGGATCTGAAAATGAATTTATTAATTGATGGAAGCGAGTAAGCAGCAGAATTGATGATTAGAACTAGTGACAGGAAACTGCAAATCTACAATCACCTCTGCTTTTGTCAGCATGGCACGTGATAATGATAAAATAATGGATCTCACTAGTGAATTGAAGTTCTTGGACGGACATACGAATACAGCTTTTGCCATCAATAAATAGTTTAACGATATTTACATCCTTATGGTTTCTAATATTATAAGCAGTGACGTAACTACTATCTATGCTATGAGTTCACAAACTCATTCTGCCCTATGGGCTGCAAGATGGCAGGTTTTTTTGTTCGCCTTATTTTTTTATTTCCCAAGGCACTTTTTATTTTGCGCCTGTCCACCTAGTGCATTCTACTTTGACATGCATTTTATGTAAGGGTCTGCTTCCCCCTGCATTTTCTAAGGGTTTGCTTCCTCGGTGCTGTAATGAGGAGCAAAACCAGCACCTTCGGATCGTGAGCCGTGTCACTTAACCACTAGCCCACGCCATACCCTGGCAAGTTTTATGACCCAAAACCTGCTTCGCAGTATAACGATTTACAGTCTAGCTGAATTTGGATGAATTGTGTTTTACTTTCCTTCTTTGGAGTTTGTCCGAAAGCAGACTTTGAGTCATAGTTTATAGTGTGGCTTTCTATATCTGAGCCTTTCGGTCCGACACATCGGATTTTAGCTGACTTGTTTGGGTACCGGGTTTGTCTGAGCAAGTGTGGCAAATAGTTTTTTAATTTAAAATAAATAAATAAAAAGCAACTGAGCTAAATAGTATTATCTAAAGACAAAAATTAAATTATCCGTGACATGACATATTCATAAACGTTGGTGATATATACCATTTGTCACAGAATCAGAGTGTAACTTCTCTCTATTACGCCTTCTACCACCCAGGGGTACATAGCCCATCAACCAACCCTCTTACACCTTCTATCACCCAGGGGTGCATAGCCCGTCAACTAACCCTTTTTCACCTTCTATCACCCATGGGTGCATAGGCCATCAACCAACCCTCGCCAAGCAGCTCTGTCCTGTGCAATCTTTTCCACTTCCTTCCAGCTTTTTCCTGTTTTCTTTACTTCCGCCTCCAGATCTTGTCTCTATTTATTCCTTGGTCTGCCTATACCTCTCCTTCCCTGGGGGTCTCCATGACAGGGATTGCCTGGTGATACTGGCCTGGGGCTTTCTTAATGTATGACTCATCCATCTCCACTTTCTTCCTAAGATTTCCTGTTCCAATTTACCGACGCCCCGCTCTATCCCACAGTGTCATTTTTAACTTTGTCAAACCATTTTATACCAAGAATCTTTCTCAGCCATCTGTTGACAAAACCCTGCAGTCTCCTGTCATTGCCTTTGGTCATCCTCCAGGTTTCCTCTCCATACAGCAGGACTGGCTTCACATTTGAATTGTAAATCCTTATTTTTGTCTTCCTTCTTATTTCCTCGGAGTTCCATCTTGGTTTCAGCATTCCGAATGCAACTCTTGCTTTTTGTATCCTTGTTTTTGTATCCTCGTCTGTCCCTCCTTCCTTGTTGATGATACTTCCTAGGTATGTAAATACCTCTACCTCTTCCAGTGGCATTCTTCTCAGCCTGATTTGTTCTGTTTTTGCTGCATTGATCCTAATTATTTTTGTGATTTTCCTCATGGATCTTCAAATAGACTTGTTTAGAGGTATAATCCAGTTTCCTTTGCATTTGGCTTTGGCTGTGGGACAGAAGGGCTATATTATCTGCAAAATCCAGGTCCTCCAGCTGTTTATTCAAGGTCCCCTGGATTCCATTTCTCTCATTTGTTTTTTACTTTCATAATCCAGTCAACTGTAAGGATGAACAGGAAAAGCAACAGTAAGCAACCCTGTCATGCCCCTGATTTAATTTTAAATGACTCTGTGAATTGTCTGTTCTTCATGTATAACTCTACATTGCATACTTTCATATACTTTGCATACTGTCTAATTATGTTTGTGAGGTTTTGTGGAATTGGATAGTGCCCCAGTATTTTCCAGAGTATATCTCTGTTGAAATTGTAACTATACATGTTATATAATCCTACCGCCTGGGACTGTAAAGAGATCAATTTTCTCACTTACATTTCCATGGACATTTGATTTTCTTCTGAAAGTCTTTATTAGACTGCCATAACAAATAATTTAAAATTATTCTTTCTATATCTTGGTCTTAGGTAGACAGAGCTTGCAGCAGGAGCACCACCACAGAGTAGGTCCCAAAAAGTTATGACAGAATGTTAGAAATACTAGCTATAGTAGCCGATGATGCCTGGGATAATTATGTACAAGGGTTGTTCAGAAAATAATGTAGTATCTAATCTGGACCTATCTTTAATTAATTTGTGGCTGGGCCATCTTGTTCTAGTAGGCGTTTGAAAAACTTGTTATAGTCTAATTTATCCTTTCCCAACACTTGAATATATGTTTCATTTTCTTATTTCATATCTCAGCAAAATAACTGTTTGACTGAAAAATATGTCATAATTAATGTTCTTGTTCCTGAGGTAAGTTGTCATTGTCTTAACTATTAGCAAATTTTAACGAAGAATAAACCATTTTGAAGATAATTGATAACAAGTGAAATAATGATAACATCTCTGGTGCTGTGTGAAGTGCTCTCCCTTTAATCCAAACTACGTATCTACCAGTCATGTGTGATTCCTGTACAGCTTTAAGACATGGGACTTGCTTAACCTGCAGCATGCCCCAGTCCAGATCATCTTGACACACTCGGCCTACAAAAATGGTGTACGGAAAATTTTTTTATTTTTTGAACGGAGTCACTCCCGACAGCCATTTTTTTACTGCTGAATACATACTCCATATATACACGATAGTTTGCCGGTTAAAGTATCGTATGTGCGATTACAAATGGCATTTGAACAGTTTTAATTTTGTATATGCCGTTTAGACCAAGCCGACTTTTTGCAAAAGGGAAAGTAGGTTGTTGGGAAAGATCTTTATTGAGTAGATCTGTTTATTTTGTTTGTTTTAATGAAAGAACTACGTTTGAATTGGAAACTAACAGTTGTGTCGATATTGTAAACACAGTATCGATACGTTGATGTGGTTTCCATGGTTTTCTATCGAAGCGACTAGGCCTAGTGGTCGAGTCAAAATTTTTTCCGAGATTTTCATAAATTTTCAACTTCATCTTTTTGAATCTCAAAAACTATCAAACACACAACAACAACAATAACACCCACATGTTCGTTATGCTATTGTGTGTCTACACGCCAGAAAATCATATTTATTGACAAACAAACATAAAAAATAAAAATTTTCTAAGACGACTACCATGGCGAGAAATTAAGAAAATTAATTAGGTCAAATGTTTTCAAAAAATTCCTGGTGTGCTGAAGGTTAAATGTGACATATAAAGTCTCGAGGCCTTCCACATGCGAAATCAGAGACGTGTTCTCAGTCTCCACTGGAAGGACTGATATGCAGAGATTATCGCAAAGACAAAATTCCCTCCCGTCTGGGTAAATTTGAATCGCCATCACTTCACCTTATTTTGGATCGCTATCATCTTGCCTTATTTTGGATCGCCATCATCTCGCCTTATTTTGGATCGCCATTGCCTCGTCTTATTTTGGATCGCCTGTCTCACCTTATTTTGGATCGTCATAGCCTCGTCTTATTTTGGATCGCCGTCGCCTCGTCTTATTTTGGATCACCATCGCCTCATATTATTTTGGATCGCTATCGCCATTGCCTCGTCTTATTTTGGATCGCCTGTCTCACCTTATTTTGGATCGCCATCGCCTCGTCTTATTTTGGATCACCATCGCCACATCTTATTTTGGATCGCTATCGTCATCGCCTCGCCTTATTTTAGATCGCCATCGCCTCGTCTTATTTTGAATCGCCATCGCCTCGTCTTATTTTGAATCGCCATCACCTCGTCTTATTTTGGATCACCATCGCCTCATCTTATTTTGGATCGCTATCGTCATCGCCTCGCCTTATTTTAGATCGCCATCGCCTCGTCTTATTTTGGATCGCCATCGCCTCGTCTTATTTTGGATCGCCATCGCCTCGTCTTATTTTGGATCGTCATTGTCTCACCTTATTTTGGATCGTCATTGTCTCGCCTTATTCAACCATGTTGTTCACCTGGCCCATCATGTCCTTCCTCATCATTCTCTAAAATCTGTCCACTAGTCTACGACCACCAGCTGACCGGTTGGAAGCACATGAGAGGAAGCCCCGACAGTTGACCGACTCTCCCTCAAACCCCTTATTGACCGGGTTCGGCAATGTTATGCTGCACTAGGACATGGCAGTGGTTGACCGACGCAACACGCCTGTGGCACCTATTTATTATTATTGTCAAAGATCACTGCATGTTGATTACGATCATTGATCTCATTATATAAGAAACATCGTGATTAATTTATCCTTGGAAGCCTTTCAATGTAGTAACGTCACAGTTTACAATACAAACGAGGAACAATTTATATCATTTAATTGTACATAATCATTGATAAAATATAGAAATATGATTGTAACATATGTGGTATGACTGCTGCAGGTTTACAGACAATCTGGTTTGTTATGTGTACGATGATTTGGTTAGTCCCACAACAGTAACTCGATGGTCTTGAGGTACGGTGTCCGCCTCGAGTGCCAGAGGTCACGGGTTCGAATCACAGTGGAAACCAGCATTTTGTTCATGTGGATGTTCTGGTCAAAATTCCCCTGATCTCTGGGTAACTTAATATCTTTATACTAGTTTAGAAGATTCTGCAGGGTCTGTATACAACCAGTTTTATTTGCATTTCCTTGCTCTAAATGTCATGCGCATCCAATCTATTCTTAAATGCATTAATTGTCACTGCGTCCACTACTTCCTGTGGCAATGCATTCCAAGCATTCACCACTCTCTGACTAACAAAATATTTCCTGTTATCTAATCTGGACCTTTCATTAGTTAATTTGTAACTATGCCCTCTTGTTTTTGTAGGTGGTTGTATTTGAAATAAATTGTTATAGTCAAATTTATCCTTAGTGAGACTATTCTCCTGTGTTCAGTGATGAGCACGTTAAAAATCCCTCGGCAGTTGGAAATCGAACAGAGTAGGCTTAATGACTGCTGCCCGAATACAATTTTAAAAATTTTTGCTAAAAATTTACCCAAAATTATTTGTACTTTCCCCCAGGTGGTGTGTTAAGAGCAGCATAGATGGCACCTAACTGGCTGCGGGTCTACTTAGCTCTAGTGTTGAGTCTATTAAGGGACTTGCACATTGGTTAAACCACCCTCCATGGAACTGGTTGTATACAGACTCTTTTATACCAGTGTAAAGACGTTAAGTAAAGTAACTGCTGGTTGGGAAATTATGTGCTAAGCCACAACTTGTTATAAGTTGAGACCAGATGCCTTCCTTGCTGCTGCTTCCTTACCTAACCATAAGTAAGGTACCCATTTATAGCTGAGTGTGCCAGTAATGATGGAAGTTGAACTCCATACGGGATCAAAATGCTGAGATTTGCATGAACTGGAACGGTCAGCGACCCAAAGCTGACTCCTAGCGTCATGGCCAGTGAACCAGAACTGCCAAGACTAATACATCTCCAAGCGGTGATCCTGGCTAACAGACTGCACTAGAGCAGACTGGCTAAGGAGAAGGAATTTAAGACTAACCTGGTACCCAAAAATGCCATGTTCAAGTGGGATGTGTCGGACCAAAAGGTGCAAATATCGCAGTCAACCTGTAAATGACACAATGCATTCCATTCACCGGACTACATCCTGCTACTTGCAAAGCTCATTTCAGGGTTTAGTAGCAGGAGTTTAAGAATTTAAAATGAAGAAAGACCCCCATACAATTAACAGTGTATAGGACAGTTACTCCTGGATGAAGATTACCCATAAGGCTTCTGGGTCCAAGTATACACAGATGGAGGAGTGGGAGTGTACATAGAATACCAAAACAACATTAAGGATAGGATCAGAGTACCAACTGGGAAATCCTGTCATAATTATGATGCAGAAATCCAGGCAATCAAGTTGGCAACTGAGAAAATGTTTGCTTGGTCCACAACCTGTAGTATTTCTGATAAATGCAAAATCAGCACTGCCATGTCTACTGTCTGAACTGAGTTACCAGCACAAGATTGACATGCAGTGGATACCTTCTCGTTGTGGAAAAAAAATGAGAGAGCAGATCGGCTGGTAAAGAAGGGTGCTGCAGATGAGCAATTGTATGTACCAATTACATACCAACAGATGAAAAGGATGATCAAATCAATCAGAAAGCCACCAACATTAACACAAGACGATTACCACAAGATAAGCAGATAAGAGCAAACCGATGTGTTGCCCCTCAGCAAGGGACACATTCAACTTGAAGATTAGCAACTCCATCATGCAAACAGACACCCCAGACTGCAGAGCACATACTACAGAACTGCCTCGAATATGATGTACAAAGAAAAGCCCACTACAAAAGAACTACAGTTTAAACAAAAGACAACATTGCAGATATAGACATTATACTTTCAGATGAGCAAAAAAATAAACGAGATAATAGGATGACTTAGAATATGAGTTCCGTTTTCAGAATGATATATTACAAAATATTGGACTGTATTCAAGCTAATAAAGTTTGTTTCCATTTCTTGCTAAACAATGATGTCATCAAGCTAATGTAGATATAGTTGTAAACTTTGTTATGAGGTAGCTTTCAACCACAGACAAAGTCCTTTTGGTTATGTCATTATATGTTTACCATATTAATGGAGAGCTGAGACGCTAGTCCGGTCAGGCACAACATACGGACTAGGATGTCGTGTCAGGGTCAGACACAAAATACTGACAAGACCACAATCTCTCTTCAATGTATCGTTCACTGGAAACAGGCTGTTTGTTTTCAAGGCAGTCTGGCTGAGGAGATGTGGATCGACATGATCATTGTACTAATGAAGCCAAGCATAGCAAAACAGCCCGGTCCACCTTCATGAGCACGCTCTGGGTATGAGGAAAGCTACAACCCGTCACTAAGCGCCCTTTTCAGGGCCCATTAAAGAGTAAACATTCTCATGGTCGGCATTAATACAACAATACCATCTTAATGGTGTGGCAGCCATGAGAAAGGCTGACTTCTCACAGTGATGGTACACGAGTTCTATTCCCAGCCTCCACATGCTCCTGTCTTGTCCATTTCGCTGCATAGGACAAAGCATAGGACTACCAATTTAGATGCCTCCTCACAGAACGCCTGTTTCAAAACACTTTGTGTGCTGTTGCAATGGTGGTTTTTGTAGTAATTTATTTTACATGATCAGGTTGCTAGCCTCATGCACAACTATTTAGTCACTTTTTACAACTTTACATGGAGATGCAGTGTCCTATTCTTTCTTCCCCAGTTATCTGTATGTGGGATCTACACATCCAATCTGATTCATTCGTGGCAAGTGGAAGCTTTTCGATATGGAAACCACAAACAGTGGTTAATCTGCCAGACCATGACACAACCAAATGGAAACAACATACAATGACAAGACCAAACCGCAGTGTCACCCAACTTGCTGGACGTCCTGACTTGTGGCAACCCCCGCTGCCTCGTAAGATAGAGAGCGCCTTTCCATACACTGGAAATGTGGCAAATGATTTTCAAGAGGACTACTCCAGATTACGTTGGACATAGGAACCACAAGCCGCAAGAACATGAAGAGAAGATCTCTACACCTCTTGGTAGAAGATGAATGACTTAGTCAAGTCATCTACCATACATCTCAACTTCCACTGCAGTCCTTTTTGAACTCATTCATTCTGTCAAGTCTATGTATTGGTTTGTGAACTTGATGGTTTGGCTCATTTCTTGACAAATACATCAAATGTTCTTCATAACAACTTTTCTGAAATTTATAAATAAACTTCCATTTGATGGTCTACAAGTTGCCAAAGATAAGCAGGGCCATGGCATTACATAGGTTGAATAAAATGAAAAACTTATGGCAGAACACAACAAAAATAAAGATCCTGAGGACTTGCATCCTCCAGGTGGTGGCAATATATGGATGATGAATATAAACAAGACATTATCATCTGGTTGGTTAGAACTAAGACTTGTAAGGTTGTCTGAACATGTCTCTCCAATTGACGCTATCCTCTGGTTGATCAGTCCTGAGACTGGTTGTAAGGTTGTCTGAGCATGTCTCTCTATTTGACCCTACCCTCTGGTTGGTCAGTCCTGAGACTGGTTGTTAGGTTGAGCATATCTCTCCATTTGACCCTATCCTCTGGTTGATTAGTTCGTCTTTGTTCGTTCTCAATCTCCCGATACCAAGTCCTGAACAGAGCTTTGCAAGTAGCAGGATGTAGTCCGGAGAACGGAATGCGTTGTGTCGCTAGTTTACAATTTCACTGCGATATTTGTACCTTTCGGTCCAACACATCCGTCTTCGGCAGAGGATTAGTTCTAATACTGGTTGTAAGTTGTCGAAGACGGATGTGTCGGACCGAAAGGTACAAATATCGCAATTCAAGCTGTAAACTAGCGACACAGCATATTCCGTTCTCCGTACTACATGCTGCTACTTGCAAAGCCCTGGTCAGGGCTTGGTAACGGGAGATTAAGAAAGAAAGAAAGAAGAAGAACTGGTTGTAAGGTTGTCTGAGTATGTCTCGCCATTTGACCCTATCCTCTGACTGGTCAGTACTAAGACTGGTTGTAAGGTTTTCTGAGAATGGTTCTCCATCTGACCCTATCCTCTGCAGCTCTCTTCATTTCAGCATGTGTTCGGACTTTGATGTCTACATGGCTGAGATGTCAAGGTGAGTCTTGGTTGCTCCTTTTTTCCCATTGAATGTTACGTTCTAGTATCCTCTGTGACAAATAGGTCTACGGGATATTATACATAAATTTTACTTTGGAAAAACATGTGGCTAAAGGACTAAAGTATTCTGGAGTCATTGAATTAATATTTATGAGATTTCAGTTATATTTCTACACAATAACCTCTGGCTCATCAAGAAGGGACCTAGACAGTTGTATATTAATATCCTTTTTATTATTATTCTTGGGTTGGGGCCTGTATTCTTGAATGTCATTTATATCAGGGGAGGAGTCCCCATGAGCAAGTTGCCGCCTTGGATTTTTATCATATTTTTCTACATCAATATCACGGAGCTCTTCTGTAGGCACAGCTTTCGGAATCCCTCTTTTATCGCTGGCCGAGAACAGGGGGTTGCGATAGCGTCGGATGTTGTCTTGGTTCTCATTATTTGCTGCTGTTTGTGTGGTGGCGAGGTATTCTTCACATAGATTCCGTCTCCTTCTTTGGACACGACGGTGCCATATAACGAGAGTGACAATACATGTCACCCCCAGAACTGCAATAACTGAACACAATACTGGCACAAGATAGCCCGGCTCTGAGGATAAGAAATAATTATACTTTGTAAACCTTATGATAAAAAGATAAGGAAATACATTGTAAATATTTGGATAAATCTGTGTTAGAAGAAGATACTTTATAAACTTTATGATAAAAAGATAAGAAAATACATTGTAATCATTTGTGGACAATCTTAACGTAATATTTTTGTACTGGTGTAAAAGACTATGTAGAATCTGTATACAACCAGTTTCTGTTACATTCACCTGATCTAAAAATAACTATGCGCATCCAATATATTCTTGAATGCATTAATTGACCCTGTCTCCACTATTTCCTGTGGCAATGCATTCCATATATTCAGCACTCTCTGACTAAAATAAATATTTCCTGGTATCTAATCTGGACCTGGCATTAATTAATTTTTAGCTGTGCCCTCTTGTTCTTGTAGGTGACTATTTTGATAAATGTCAATAGTCTAATTTATCATTTCCAATGATTATCATATAAACCTGTATTCAATTCCCTCAAATTCTTCTCTAATCTAGATGCCGTAGACCAGTTTTTTTAAAAGTCTTTCCTCATAATTCCAGAATCTTACTATCAGTATTAACATTTGAGAAAATATCTTGAGATGGAAAGGATACAAGGTAAACATTCTGGGAAATCAGAGTGAGAAGAGAGTGCACAATAAATATTATAAAGAATTTCAATGATAACAAAATGATTGAGTTCACTATTGAGAAATCTTGAACCAGAAAGGAAATTCTAGTAAACATTAGGGGGAATTGAGTGAGAAAATGGTATGTGGTGAACATTAGGGGGGAAATTGAGTGAGATAAGAGAATGTGGGGAATATTTGGGGGAAATTGAGTGAGATAATACATGGTGAATATTAGGGGGGAAATTGAGTGAGATAATGGTATGAGGTGAATATTTGGGGGAAATTGAGTGAGATAATGGTATGAGGTGAATATTTGGGGGACATTGAGTGAGATAATGGTATGAGGTGAATATTTGGGGGACATTGAGTGAGATAATACATGGTGAATATTAGGGTGAATTGAGTGAGATAATGGTATGAGGTGAATATTAGGGGGAATTAAGTGAGATAATTATGTGGTGAATATTAGGGTGAATTGAGTGAGATAAATTGACTCTGCACAACTGTCACACGCGCCCTCAGGGTGAGGCCCTTCCATTGCACTTTGGATGGACTGGCTTCTGAGGGCGCACAAACCTATCATAGGTACATACAGACGCACACATACATCCGAGCACTGGTTTATGCGTCTTAATATCTCCCTATTGACTACGGTCTGGGGTGGAATAGGCGCGCCTACGCCAGTAGAAACTAGTGAGGCAAAAACGTAAAATTTAAAAAAAAAATTTTAAAAGGTAAGAATATAGAGTAAACACATGAAAACATGAAAATGTGAGGAGAGAATACAGAGTAAACATAAAACCATGAGAGGAGAGAATACAGAGTAAACATAAAACCATGAGAGGAGAGAATACAGAGTAAACATAAAACCATTAGAGGAGAGAATACAGAGTAAACATAAAACCATGAGAGGAGAGAATGCAGAGTAAACATTAAAATTTGAGAGGAAAGAATACAGAGTAAACACAGAAAAATATGGAAGAAGAGAATACATAGTTAACATAAAATTATGGGATAAGAGAATACATAGTTAATATTAGAGGGAAAAAATAGATAAGAAGAGAAAGTAAACATTTGTGGGAAATCCAAGTGAGGAAAGATTTAGTACCGTAGCAAACCTTGGGGGAAAAGTTGGAATTATTTCTTAACCTTTTATAGGTCGAATCGGTCAAAACCGCTCAGTCTATATCATCATATAACATCTAGATTGTAAATGGCATATATAACTTTACTGTTCCTTGATTGTGCCTTTACTCAGAGAAGCGGTATGGATGTCCATTTTTGATCACAAGGAAATATGTTCAAATCCTCAGTAAGGCATTCATTTTTTTGTTCCCCTCAATGGTAAATTAAAAGTCTAGCTTGTACAGTGGTCCGCCGTGGTCTTTGTGTATGACAAGGACAAGAATAGCACCACTGCCCCATAGAAAGCATGTCATAAGAGGTGACTAACTGTGTCACATGGCATAACACCGGTCATGGTAAGGTGGTTTGTTTAGAGCAGCATGTTTAACAGGCTGCGGGCCTACTTTGCTCTAGTGTTTGAGTCTATTAGGATGAATTCGCACATCAAGTAAGCACTATTCGCGGCACTCGCAGCGGAGTAATAATCTGCTTGAGCCTGCCCGCTAAGCAAGAAATCCAGATCGAACCAGAGCTGGGATTTCCACAGGGAAGATGCCCCTGTAGAAGTAAAGGTCGACTAAGAACTAAGTTTGAACAGTGCAGGCTCACTTGGCAGGAACCTTCTACAGTGGTGACCCTGACCTTCACATAGGAAGAAATGGAAAAGATAGAAAGAATTATTCCTACCTCCACCTTCTCCATCGCTAACAGCCGTTTCCAACCGAATTTCAATGATGGCTGCAAGAGCACTACTATTGGCCTGTTTGTGTGACAGTACGGTAGCCATCTTGTCAAGAGCCTGGAATACCATATTCTTTGATTTAAGGCTGCCATCATCCAGTTTGGCAGACTGAAATAAATAAATATAGTCAGTTTTACGGCCATGCATGAGTGACTTAATAAATATGTTTACAATTATATTTCACTACCTTTTGGCAAAACAAACGGTTAGCCATATGCATACAAATCAGATTAATGCATATATTGGTTCTGTCAATATTCCTCTATGCTTGTGAGACAGGGACAATTACAGTTGACCTGAAGCTGGGGATACAGGAATTGGAAAGGAGATGTTTCAGAAGACATCTGAATGTCACATACAAAGACTGAGTTACAAGTTAGGAAATATGAGAAAGAATTACAACAGTAATATGGTATTTTGAGACCTCTTGGTATAGCCACAAATCAAGATCAAACGGTCCTGCAAATACAATCCTGCACGGAAAGCTGCAAGGCGGACGGCGAAGAGGTCATTCCAAAAAGAGGTGGGAGGACAATATAAAAGAAAGGACCAATCTCTGACCAGAGGAGGCACAGGCAACAGCCACCACTGAGAGGGGTGGAGTGGGGTTGTCTTCATGGTTTCCCTATCGACCAATTCGGGATGACCTGACCCGAAACAGGAATTTTGGGAAGGTTCTGGTAGTGCTGGCAACGTCACTTGCGAAATCATTGCCAATAAAACTAATCTGCAATCATATGGATTCAGGACAAGGTCAATCGAATGTAGTCTTCGAGCATAGTCTGGACCCATGCATACACCGACGGTTCTTTAACAAACACAACACAGAACGGAGGGGCAGGGGTATTCCTGAGCCTAACAAATGGTAGAAAAATAACACTGTCAGTGGCAACTGGAAAATGCTCAAGCAATTTCAGAGCCGAGGCAGAGGCACTGAGGGCTGCATTAGAAGCAATGCTGACAGGTGAAAGCAATGAAAGCCAGATAGTCCTGTTTACAGATGCCCTGGCCGTAGTTACAGCACTAAAAAGCCAGAAAAATACTGAACTTAATGATTTAAGAGCAGTACTCTGTCAACTATGCCAGCAGTCTGCACCAAAAAAGAGTAGTGGTACAGTGGGTTCCATCCCACT
Organism: Ariolimax columbianus; assembly: GCA_036924085.1. NCBI lineage: Eukaryota > Metazoa > Mollusca > Gastropoda > Stylommatophora > Arionidae > Ariolimax > Ariolimax columbianus. Next base: position 65,309,533 of record JAVGWX010000013.1, on the reverse strand, counting down.
GTAACATCCAAGGCAATGAGGAGGCAGGCAGACTGGCAAAAGAAGGTGCAAAACTACCACAACCTGATTCTAGTGTGACCTACGAAGAGTCCAAAAGGCTTATTAGGGCCAGATACATGGCCAAATGGGAAACAGAACATACTGGCTCCACAAAAAAGGATGCCTATTACCAGTTGAACAGAAGAGAGCAGGTCGTGGTCTTCAGACTCCGCACCAGTGGAAGAAATGGTAACACACAGTGAAAATGAGAGCCATATAGTCCTGCTGACAGATGCTCTCGAAGTAGTCACAGCGCTAAAAAGCCAGAAAAACACTGAGCTTAATGACTTAAGAGCAGCACTCTGCAAACTGTGCCAGCAGTCCGCACCAAAAAGGGTAGTGGTACAGTGGGTTCCGTCACACTGCAACATCCAAGGCAACGAGGAGGCAGACAGACTGGCAAAAGAAGGTGCAAGGCTACCACAAACAGATACCAGTATGACGTACGAAGAGTCAAAACGGCTTATCAAAGCCAGATACATGACCAAATGGGAAACCGAACATACTGGTTACACCAAAAACGATGCCTATTACCAGTTGAACCGAAGAGAGCAGGTCGTTGTCTTCAGACTTCGCACTGGCCACAACAGACTGAGGTACCACCTATTCAACAAATTGAAGATAGGGTGTACCGACGAATGCCCGTGCGGTACTGGTAAAATGACCACTGAACATCTGCTGCAGAACTGCCCGACATACGAGGATCAGAGAGAGCAGATGTGGCCATTGCCAGTGGAACTGCAAGACAAGCTCTATGGTAGTGGCGAGAGTCTCAGGATGACCGCCGCTTTTTTCGAGAAAATAATGGTTACTGTCTGACTGTGTACGCAGAAGAAGAAGAAGAAGAAGACTCCGCACAGGCCACAACAGACTGAGGTACCATCTATTCAATAAACTGAAGATAGGTGGCACTGACGAATGCACTTGTGGTTCAGGGAAAATGACCGCTGAACATCTGCTGCAAAACTGCCCGACATACGAGGACCAGAGAAAGCACATGTGGCCATCACCAGTGGCAACACTAGACAAGCTCTATGGCAGTGTCGACAGCCTCAGGATGACAGCTGCTTTCTTCGAACAAATACAGGTTGACGTCTGACAGCGTACGAATAAGAATGTAGTCTTGAACCTTAGAGGTGAAATTTTCAAGTTGGCAAATGACCGCCCGTTCGATGAAGACATTGCAATATATAAAATGACAATGTATAGATTTGTAGGGTTTTGAAATCATACGCCTGTCCAGCAGAGACGGCCGTCTCAGAAGACGGAGCAGGAGTGAAACTTCTTTTTCTTTGATGTTCGTTATCAAACTCCCACTTCCAAGCCCTAAAAAGAGTTTTGCAAGTAGTATGATGCTGTGTGGAGAACGGAATGTGTTGTGTTGTAGTTTACAGCTTGACTGCGATATTTGCACTTTTCAGTCTGACACATCCCACTTAAACATGGCATTTTTGGGTACTGGAGTGATAAGAGTACGAGAGTCATCATTATCTTAGGCAAGGAATGCAGAGAACAGAGCACGAGGTAAATCAACTGATAACTGAGAACACACAGGAGAGTGACGCTGTCATATACACCGACGGATCAGTCGTGCGCAGTGGGACATCAGGCTGGGGTTTCTCGGCTAGAGTGAGAGGAGAGGTCGTTGCTGAGCACAGTAGGGCATACAACTTCCAGTATGAGAATGGAGACAGAAGTAGTGACCTCAGCACTGAAATGGATATCTGAGACTTCCATAACAAAGGCTGTCATTGTGACAGATGCACAAGCCGTACTTCAGAAGGTATGGCCATTAGGTACGAGTGTACAGCAGCTGTTGAAGCCTCAAACCTCCAGGGGTTGACATGGATCTACTGTCCTGCTCATGCTGAGGTTCAGGGCAATGAAAGAGCTGACATCATGGCTTCACAAGCTCCCATCATGGGCACATTAGTGATGGATAGAAGTGACATTTTGAAATCAATGACAGCCTGCTGGATGAGGACACCGCAATAGATGAAGCAGCAATCTATAGACTGCAAAGTTTCAACATTAAACGAGGTTCGAGCGGGGTTTGGCACATGAGAGGGCGAAGCAGGAGAGTGTACAACCAGCGAGCTACAGGGACCATCATCATCCATACCTTACGCCATTTGATGAGAGATAATGAGCACCTATGGGTATGCCCGGAGTGCAGCGACGTCGATTCTTAGAAACAGAAACAGATTTTTGGGTACTGGATTAGCCTTCCCTCTTCAATCCCATCTTAGCCAATCTGCTCTGTTGCAGCCTGTTATCCAGAATCACCGAATGGAGGTGCAGAAGGGTCTTGGCAGCTCTGGATCACTGTCCCAGACAGTAGCTGTCAACTATGGGACACTGACTGCTGCAACTTATGCACCGCTGTGCATCTTGATCCGAAGTGTATACAACCAGCGAGTTATATGAACCATCAGCATGCACACTCTTTGCAATTTACTAGGAGGGATGGTGCACCTATAGGTCTTTCTGGAGTGCAGTGATTCTTAACAGAAGAGAACAGTGTTGGGCACATGATCTACTTATTGGAGTGTTAGTTAATTAAAAACAAGTTACATGTAATACTACGAGGCGTGTTCAAATGAAACCGGACCAAACTGCAACAAGTGAACATATGTACGATGCGCATGATGATGTCACTTCTGGTGTAAACAGCACTTTCCAACCATCAAGTTTGCAAAATTTCATTATCCTCAGACTCATAGTTTCCTCAGCAGACCGCTGAAACATGCCGGATATGGTACAGAATCCGTCCAGAGTTGATAAGCAAACGGTAATTTGGTTTCTAACAGCTGAAGAATGTCGACCAGTTAACATTCATTGCAGAATGCAGGCAGTGTATGGTGACAAAAGTGTGTCAAAGACAACAGTGAAGAACTGGACAACAAAAGATCTCCCAAGACCAGGTCAGGTGCATATTGTTCGCTTTAACTCACGTTCTTCTTTAAACATCGTTGTCCAGTTCTTGACTGTTGTCTTCGACACACTTTTGTCACCATACACTGCCTGCATTCTGCAATGAATGTCAACTGGTCGACATCCCTCAGCTGTTAGAAACCAAATCACCGCTCGCTGATCAACTCTGGACTGATTTCGTATCAGACCCGCCATGTTTTTAACAGTCTGTTGAGGAAACTATGAGTCGGAGGATAATGAAATTTTGCAAACTTGACGGTTGGTATGTGCTGTTTACACCAGAAGTGATGTCATCATGTGCATCGTACGTATGTTCACTTGTTGCAGTTTGGTCCGGTTTAATTTTAACACGCCTTGTATGATATTGTAATCCTAGTTTTCACTAGACACATTTTGTGCCCTATGCCAGGTCGCCAAATGTCATCTAAATTCATCTGTCCTTTGCCCTTAAATACAATGCCAGAACAAGGTCTTGCCGATGGCCATCTCTGCATCCCATTAGTGGATGCCAGAATTTTCCAGAAATGCTACACTCCGTCTGCAGGTACATGAACAAAGTAAGCCTCTCCTCATTGTACATTGTAATGTGCTCCACAGCGGATATGCTGATGACGATATCGAACAATTATATGAATTGTTTGAAGAGCAGCTACATCAACCACCGTACAAAAAAGTGGTCGTTGGAAACTTCAATGCGAGGTGTCGGACGGAAACGACCAGATGAACTATACATATGGGATTTCTCTGATCACAATCGCAATGCACATGGCGAACGTCTGGTTATCTTTCCTGCAATGAATAAGTTCCATTTCATGAACATGTTCTTCAACAAGCCATTGGGAAAAAGATGGTTCTGGCACTCTCCAAACTGGGAAACTAGGACAGATTGGTTATATGCTAAGTAACGATCTCAAATATGTTACTAACATCAAAGTTCTGTATCAGTTGACTATTGTCAGTGATCATAGGCCAATTCAGGCAACCATGAATCTGAAGACGCTTCCTATTAAAAATCGAACCCAGGTTCAAACCATTCTTGGGATCAAAACGCTGAGCAGCGCATGAGCTGCTGCCATCAGCGACCCACAGCTGACTGCTAGCATCAGGGCCAGCGAACCAGAGCTGCCAAGACCCTTCTACACCTCCATGTGGTGATCCTGGATAACAGGCTGCAGCAGGGCAGACTGGCTAAGGAGAAGGGATCGAAGAGGGAATGCTGACCCGGTACTCAAAAATTGCTTGCTGAAGTCGGATGTGTTGGACCGAAAGGTGCAAATATCGCAGTCAAGCTGTAAACTACGACACAACGCATTCCGTTCTCTGGACTACATTCTGCTACTTAAGCCTTTTAAGGTTTGGTAGCGGGAGATTAAGAACGAATGAAGTCAAGCTAAGCCATACTATTCTTGACTCTGCTAGATTAGCAGAGGAAGTTCAACGCCAGAATGACAAGTAATATAAGAGCTCATAAAAAAATATCCAACATTAGCCTTCGAAATAGGCCTCTTCTGAGTTGACAGCTGATCCAAAAAGGTGCCATGGTGATACTGGATGACCCAAAGGTGCAGATATCACAGCCTCGCTGTAAACTACAATACAACGTTACAAAATGTCTTTTTCAGGATCAACGAAAAACACGAGGAAGACTGTGATCCCCATCGTGAGGAACCTTGTATTGCACTACAACTTGGAAGGCCCAACCAGCATTCTTCAGTACCGGTACAGCCTTGATAATTAAGAAGAGTTCATACAACTAATTACAATAGAAAATTGATAAAAAGTGATGAATTCAATATCAGAATCTTCAGACAACATCAACAACCCTAATCAGAGACATTTTACTACCTGTTTGTAAGGTTAAATGTGCGTTGTTATTTGCTCCCAAGGATATACAGAGGAATCTCCCACACAGAGGAAACTGTCCCATACAGAGAAAACTGTCCCACATACAGGAAACTGTCCCATACAGAGGAAACCTTCCCACACAGAAAACTGTCCCACATACAGGAAACTGTCCCATACAGAGGAAACTGTCCCACATACAGGAAACTGTCCCATACAGAGGAAAATGTCCCACATTCAGGAAACTGTCCCATACAGAGGAAACTGTCCCATACAGAGAAAACTGTCCCACATTCAGGAAACTGTCCCATACAGAGGAAACTGTCCCATATTCAGAAAACTGTCCCACACAGAGGAAACTGTCCCATACAGAGGAAACTTTCCCACACAGAAAACTGTCCCATACAGAGGAAACTGTCCCATATTCAGAAAACTGTCCCACACAGAGGAAATTGTCCCATACAAAGGAAACTGTCCCATATACAGGAAACTGTCCCATACAGAGGAAACTTTCCCACACAGAAAACTGTCCCACACAGATGAAACTGTCCCACATACAGGAAACTGTCCCATACAGAGGAAATTCCCACACAGAAAACTGTCCCACACAGAGGAAACTGTCCTACATACAGGAAACTTCCACACAGAGGAACCTGTCCCACATACAGGAAACTGTCCCACACACATGAAACTGTCCCACATACAGGAAACTGTCCCACACAGAGGAAACTGTTCCACACAGGAAACTGTCCCACATACAGGAAACTGTCCCATACACAGGAAACTGTCCCATACACCATACACAGGAAACTGTCCGACACACAGAAAACTTTCTGTCAACACATTGACCTCAAACAGTTCATCTTACTAAGGTAATTTCCACTGTATCATCATCATGCGGCTTAATGGCACACATAACATACAATGTTTCCTCATTGGCCACTCCTTTTAATTGTGGAAGCTGTCGCAAACTATTGCAGATGCTTTCAACTGATATGCCCTGAAAATATAATATAGACTTTTCACTTAAGTACCCTGAAAACAATATCAACTTTCAACTTATGTACTCCAAAAACAATATAAACTTTCAACTTATGTACTCCAAAAACAATATAAACTTTCAACTTATGTACTCCAAAAACAATATCAACTTTCAACTTATGTACTCCAAAAACAATATAAACTTTCAACTTATGTACTCCAAAAACAATATAAACTTTCAACTTATGTACTCCAAAAACAATATCAACTTTCAACTTATGTACTCCAAAAACAATATAAACTTTCAACTCATGTACTCCAAAAACAATATACACTTTCAACTCATGTACTCCAAAAACAATATAAACTTTCAACTTATGTATTCTAAAACCAATATCAACTTTTAACTTATGTACTCTGAAAGGGGGTCAATGTAGGGTCTGGACACAATGTCCCGCCTATATCAAATGGATGCTGATGCGGATCTACAGCCTCTCACATCCAGGGTGCAGTGATTATCGCAAATGCTGCTGTCCGGCTGACAGCAAGCCTCTGGCATAGGGCCTCTCCTGCACAAATGTGTCCATAGCAACACCTTCTGGTGGGTGACCCTTTTGTTTTACTGAGTTTGCTATGAGGATGACCGGGTACCTGGTGGTATAACTAGGCGGGGAGCAGTTTGGGGACCCTTAAGGTGACAATGCAGTACCCACCAACGAGTGTAATATTACCAACCCAAGCCCCACCCATGGGTTAAATGTTCCTCTCATCTGTCATCTGCCTTTCTACACAACTTTTCTTTGTCCAACCTACGAGACCTCTACCAAGAATCCAAAAATGGTAGAAACACCCAGCGAGGATCCGAGTCTAGCTCAAAATCCAAGCTGCAGCGGAGGGCCTGGTGATCTGACATTGCACTACCGTCGGACTATGCTCTGACTCTAAGGGTGGAGAGGTGGGGGGGGGGGGGGGGGGGGAGCCATTGGAAAGTAGGAGCTGTTGTGGCATGAGAGGGGGTGGAGGAGATTGTGAAGGCATAGTGGGCAGGTCATGACACAGCAACGGGGAAAAAAAGCCTAAATACAGAATAAAGAAGTGTGATCTGCAATGAGAGCACCTGTGGCTAGCGAGGAATGCACTCTGTGAACCCAACTTTACCCCCATTGATGCAGCGAACCGACAAATGACCAGGGAAGGAAATGGCAAAGCCAAATAGATCTATCACCCATGATGATAGGTGCACCCAGTGAAATCTTTGGGAGGCAGAAATCTGCAGCAAAACACCCAATACTCCAATGCCAGGAAACATTATTCAAACGAGCTCGGGCGTCGCCTCGGTTACCAAAGGCTTGCGCAACAGAGATAATTCCCCTGCTCTGTGCGAGAAGTTAGTGAGGGGGAACATTAACATACTATAGCTTAACATTGCCAGATTACAAAACAAGGAAACTGAGCTGACCAAAACACTACAAGACCTTCAAATTCACATAGCTCTACTACAAGAAACAATACTTCCACAAAGACAAATTAACATCACAGGCTATACACAGTTTAAGTGCGAACGCAACAAGCGCCAGGGCTATTGTAACCAACAATCCTGTGAATGATATTGACCATCAAACAATAAAGTTATGGAGCAAAGATAACACAAAATACATACTACATAACTTTTATTGTCCTCCAACGTCCAAAACGTGTCAACCTGAATTTGAGCCTACGTCAAAGAAAACAGTGTTGGTGGGAGATTTCAATGCCCATATGCCAAATCTTGAATACCGCCAGTTTAATAATAGAGGCCTGGAGATTGAAGAGCTGTGTAATTTTGCTAATCTTACACTGCTCCAGAGTCTGGAAACTCCACCAACTCTTTTGCACAGAGTACACGGTACAACCAGCCGACCCGATCTGACACTTGGATCGGTTGACTTGGTAGATAACACTACCACTAAAGTCTTGGACGATGTTGGGAGCAATCATCGTCCTATCCTAACAATTATTGAAACACTGCAGAGGGATGGGATGGTTTGGAGAAAACCATCATGGAATTTCAGAAAGGCTAACTGGGACCGTTATGGCTGGGAAACTGATGCTGGGTTTAGGCAAATTAGTAAGAATGATAACATGAACACAACTTTCAAGCATATATGGGCCACCATCTCAACACCTACAAGGAAATGCATCCCACAGGGCACGTACAGGACATATAAACCATACTGGAACCCAGAGCTGGAAGCAGGTGTCAAAGAGAGGAGAGAGGCCAGGAAGAATGTTGAAAAATCTCAAAATACCCTAAATAAAACACAGTACAATAGATAGACAGCAAAAGTAAGATATTTCACTAAACAAAGCAAGCGGGAGACTTGGAGAAAAAATTGTAGCAAGCTGGATCTAAAAAGAGAAGGGAACAAGGCGTGGAGATTACTTAGCAACCTTGAAGAGAACAAGGCGTGGAGATTACTTAGAAACCTTGAAGAGAACAAGGCGTGGAGATTACTTAGCAACCTTGAAGAGAACAAGGCGTGGAGATTACTTAGCAACCTTGAAGGGAACAAGGCGTGGAGATTACTTAGCAACCTTGAAGGGATCAAGGCGTGGAGATTACTTAGAAACCTTGAAGAGAACAAGGCGTGGAGATTACTTAGAAACCTTGAAGAGAACAAGGCGTGGAGATTACTTAGCAACCTTGAAGGGAACAAGGCGTGGAGATTACTTAGCAACCTTGAAGGGATCAAGGCGTGGAGATTACTTAGCAACCTTGAAGGGATCAAGGCGTGGAGATTACTTAGCAACCTTGAAGGGATCAAGGCGTGGAGATTACTTAGCAACCTTGAAGGGAACAAGGGGTGGAGATTACTTAGCAACCTTGAAGGGAACAAGGGGTGGAGATTACTTAGCAACCTTGAAGGGAACAAGGCATGGAGATTACTTAGCAACCTTGAAGGGAACAAGGCGTGGAGATTACTTAGCAACCTTGAAGGGAACAAGGCGTGGAGATTACTTAGCAGCCTTGAAGGGAACAAGGCGTGGAGATTACTTAGCAACCTTGAAGGGAACAAGGCGTGGAGATTACTTAGCAACCTTGAAGGGAACAAGGCGTGGAGATTACTTAGCAGCCTTGAAGGGAACAAGGTGTGGAGATTACTTAGCAACCTTGAAGAGAACAAGGCATGGATATTACTTAGCAACCTTGAAGGGAATAAGAGAAAGTCAAACCCAACACCCATGGCCAGAGAATCTGGAGATAAAATAGTATCAAACACCAAGAAAGCTGAGACCTTTAAAAAATTTTACGCTAGAGTAAATAAAGCACAACCAAGAAAAATTTATGATAAAGCACTTTTAAAAGACTCTTTTAACATCGACCACCAATAAAGGTGCTTTAAAAATCATTTCACTTCACAAGAACTGAGCATGATGATGAAGAAACTGGCAAAAAATGAAGCACCAGGACCAGATAATGTTAAAAATGAGATGGTAAATTAGGAACAAAGATGAAAGAGGTACTTTTATGGTTTATCAACAAAACATTAGACGAAAGACAGTTGCCATCAATATGGCTATCAGCAACTATCAAAAGGGGACGGCGTGGCCTAGTGGTTAAGTGGCACGGCTCACAACCAGAAGGTGCTGGGTTCGATCCCCATCACAGCACCGGCCGTTACCCCGGGGAAGCAAACCCTTAGAAAATGCAGGAGGAAGCAGACCCTTACATAAAATGCATGCTGAAGTCGGATGCACTGGGCCGACAGGCGCAAAATAAAAACCACAGTGTAACGCACACACGCCTTGGGGAATAGATAAATAAGGCGAAAACAAAAAAAAACCCGTACTGAAGAAAGGGAAACAGCCAGGAACACCTGGAAGCTATAGACCTGTGTCGCTCACCTCATGTTTAGGTAAAGTGGTTGAAAGAATGGGAAACAATATCCTATATTGGTGGCTGGAAAGCAAAAACCTCCTTGATAGAAACCAGGCAGGATTCAGTCGTGGACACCGCACGGATGATACCCTCTTTAGGTTTACACAGCATGTGTTTGATGGATTCCAAGAAGGAAAAAACACACTAACAGTGTTTATTGATCTACAGCAGGCATATAACAGAGTCTTGAGGAAGGGCCTTTTGATGGAAAATGAGAACAGAAGGAAAGATGATACATGCCATCCTGACCAACAGAACCATAGATACCAACTTTGCAGGGGCAACATCAAGTAAAAGAATGTTAGAAGAAGGACTGCCACAGAGCTCTCCTCTAAGCTGCACCCTTTTTCTCGTCTATATAACTGACCTCACTAAACATCTAAATGTGTCAAAAGCATTGTTTGCTGATGATCTTGCCATTTGGACCATCGAGAAATATCCCATTTTGGCAAGGGCCAAGATCAACAGAGCGCTACTAACAATTTCAGTGTACTGCGAACTGTGGAAACTAAAGATAAATACACAGAAAACCATATACACCATATTCTCCCACAGTCATAAGGAAGGAAAATGATCCATTAACATTAAAATGAATGGGGAATTACTAGTAAAAGAGGATACCCCAGTTTATTTGGGAGTAACACTGGACAGACAGTTGAAATTTGGCAGCTACATCTGCAACATCAGAAGTAAAGCAACCAATCATTTAAACTTAATCAAAAGGCTTGCTAATACAAATTAGGGAGCTGATAAACAAACTCCTTGGCAACTATAACTTGGTTATGTACGACCGGTGATGGACTACAGCCTTCATATACAGACCACTGTGAGTACAAATAAATTCTCATCTATTGACATGAGTGCAGAATCAAGCTCTCAGACTAATTTGTGGGGGGATGAGATCAACACCTACAGCACGTAGAAGATAGAGGCCAACATAGAACCGCTAGATATCAGGAGAAAGGGTGCACTGACTGAAGCGATAGAGAGACATAGGAGACAAGAAAATGTCCATTCAAATAGGGTACAAATAGACACTTGGAAGCAAATGAGAAGACTGAAGCAATTGTCCCCACTGGATGTAGTAGAAGAAGAAAGCCATATTCACCATCTACCAGCGGAGAGAGAAACAGAAAATAGGTTTTTGACCACCCCCTTGGGAAAATCTTTGCCTGCCAGTCATAAAAACACACCTGACAAAAAAAGCAGCCATCTAATATCCTGAACACCTGTGCCTTAAAGACACACCAAAAATTGACAGTCCTGGTCTATACGGATGGATTAGCATTCAAATATACCTCTTTTGTAGGGTATGGTATCAATATGAAATACCCAGATGGGTCCATATATGAGTTTTGTGATTCATGCGGTGAAAACCATTCAAATGATGAAAGGGAGGTCAAGGCTATAAAAACAGCAGTTGAGATTTTGCACCAACAGTTTGACTTGGGCAAATTGTTGCCGATGGATTTTGTAATTTTTAGGGACTCCAAGTCGGTTCTCTGGAGGCGCTGAAGAACAACCCATACAAAGAAATGGAGATATTCTTGGTGGGGAGGGCAATCAACAACATTATCACTGTCCACGGGATAAATGTCACCTTGCGATGCATCCCTGGACATAGTGGGCTACTAGGGAACGAGATGGCTGACAGATTGGCAAAAACAGGAGCCTCGATACAACAATTAGATAGACCCTGCAGTAACCACACAGTAAAACGAATTATTAAGAATAATACTCGATAAATCTGGATGAACAGGTGGGCGACGGAAACAACAGGCCGCAGTGTATTTAGAGAAATGTCACAGCCAAAATGTAACGATGACATAACTAGAACTACATAGAAGATCAAAGTCTCATCATTCAGTTCCGAACGGGACATACCAGAGTCAATAGCTACTTGAACTGCATCAATCCCCAGCACCTGCCCTTGTGCAGACTTTGCTCTCATCCAGATGAAACAGTTCGATATCTATTCATTGAGTGCAAGACGCTTGCGGACGTGAGTTAAAAATTCTTACAAGCCAACAATTGCCAACACACTGTACGGAGCAGTGATACAACTAAAGAAGACCTGTATCTATATAAGAATGGTATTGGGCTGCCAAGAGCAAGCTTGCTCAGCCGATATGGCGTAACAACAACAACATGTACTCTGAAAACATATCAACCTTCAATTTATGTACTGGGACGGCGTGGGCTAGTGGTTAAGTGACATGGCTCACAACCAGAAGGTGCTGGGTTCGATCCTCATCACAGCACCGGCCGTTACCCCGGGGAAGTAAACCCTTAGAAAATGCAGGAGGAAGCAGACCCTTACATAAAATGTATGCTGAAGTCGGATGCACTGAGCCAATAGGCGCAAAATAAAAACCACAGTGCAATGCACACCGCGTTGGGGATTAGAGAAATAAGGCGACCGCAAAAAAAATTTTTTAAACAAAATTTATGTACAATGAAAGCAATATCGTTTAACTTATCTACTCTGAAAACATTATCAACCTTCAATCTATGTACAATGAAAGCAATATCATCGTTTAATTTATGTACTCTGAAAACAATATCAGCTTATCAGCAAGAAACAAAAGTATCAAACTCACCAAAGGCATTTTCGATTTATCAAAGATTAGTGTGATTTTAGCACAGTTGCTGCCCAGATGAGCTTGATTTGGAATGCAGCCCCATTCAATGCCAGGGTTTGGTATGTCCTTGACAGCCTCAAAGTCACAGCACTCACCAAATGGCAGACATGGGGGTGTCAGACATGTCATGTGTGTCTGTACCACACAAATCTGGTCATGTCTGCATGCAAACACAGGGGTGGTGTTGTTTGGGTGGCTGAGGCAGTTCTTTGGACCACACCACATCTGAGGAAGGGAAGAAATAGCTGCCCATTTAATCCATGGAAATTTATTGTATCCATATCCTGCAGAAATCCGTGTTAGATCATCCTCGTTAGCAGTAGCAAGGAGTGATGATAATTTTCGGGTAAATTTAGTCCTGAACATAAAGGAGCACTCTCAATGATGTCGGAAAATGTTGAAAAGTACTTGGTGTTTATATTGAATGACGTAGTTGAAATCCATGCTGTCGACGTCCTGCTGCACAGCTGTCTACGTTTTCTTGTAAATCAGTTCCAAGCATACTTGCTTCATTTCTGAAAAAATCTATCACTCGTCTGGGTAGGCCGGCCTAATTTGTCGATAGTTGTCACTGAGAAAAACTTGCGCGGTAATGACCATCTCCTAACTACCAATTGACCTTATTCCTACACTGTATTAGGCTGGACGCAATCAGGTTACCTTTCCATAGTAACTGATAAATTCACTTCACCTCCTCGTGCATCGGCTAACATGTCACTGTGCTTAAAAAAAAAATGACCATTACAATTTCAATTTATTTCACATCTGTTTTATGCAAAGAGATGTCTTCTCAAATTCTTCAAAACCTTTTGGGATAGTACAGCCTATCCTGTCTATTCTATTGTCTATATTCTATGGGGAGATGCCCAGGTGTAATAAGTTGGTTCTATGAACCATTTTACATTGTTGAGATTAGTTTGATAATTGTATCTGCTTTGGTCTCAGCCCCTGATGAAGGCTTTGCGTTTGTAATTAAGCTTGTAGTTTTTTTAATATTATAAACTGATTTATACTTGTTTCTGTTATTGTCTATTTTCTTTTGGTTTTCAGATTTATTGTCATCATCATCAAGTGTTTTGGCGGTTGGCGTTAGCGATCATGGACCTCAATAACATGTGTTTTTGATTGTCATTAGTGATCATGGACCTCAATAACGTGTGTTTTTGATAGTCGTTAGTGATCATGGACCTCAATAACGTGTGTTTTTGATTGTCGTTAGCAATCATGGACCTCAATAACGTGTGTCATTGATTGTCGTCCATGCCATTCTCTCAGGCCGTCCAACATCTTTTCTCTCGGCCTTCTTCTGTCTCTCTTTCCTGTTGTCACAACGTGCTCCAAGCCACGTCTTTTCATAACAGGCCTGATAAAGGATGACTGCCTTGTTCTGATCTTCGCAATGAATTGTCTTTGTGTCTGTGCCTCTTCGAGTACTGTATCATTATTCTTCCTTGCAGACCATGGGATCCGAAGCACTCTTCTCTAAAACCACATCTTCACTACTTCCAAAGATATATGTGCTTGCTTGCTGATTGTCCATGATTCACTGCCATATCTCAGTAGTGGTTCCACATTCCTTGGATGCTATGGGGAAACCAGATTTACTGTAAACCCTATAAATGTTACTTCATTTCATTATCACTAATATTTATTATGTGGAAAAATGTTTTTTTATTTAACCATATAAAAATGACTGAGGACATGTTTGACTTGAATAAGCATGAACTATCTGGCACACAAGTAGGTTTAAGTAAGCAGAGAAAACTATCCCATGTTTCCTAGATATGGAAGGGAAGCAAAGAATAATTAAACTGTAACCTGCCAAGCAAACTTAGAGGAATAAGTGTAAGACCAGCTACCTCATCTTGTAGGTACTATAAATCACACGAAAACGAAAAAACCTCTTGAAAGTATAAGATAAGTAATTATATAAAAAGTAAGGGCAAAAATTGCTTAAGTGCTTAAGACAATAGGTAATGAAGAGGTTTAAAAAAAAAAGCAGAAATGTTCATGAGGCAAAGGATAACCTTTGTGCACTTGACCTGTCCATTGTCGCATCTACATGCATTACAGTCATGTTCCCAGGTCGTACCATCTGAGAAAATGCGGCGGCCGTGCTCACATGACTTGGGTGATGGAAGCTGACCAATTACTGAAACAGATACAAAATTTTTAAATTACGTTTTGGAGCAAAATTATTTTTAACAGAATAATGGGAGAAAATATATTTTATAACTGGCATACTGAAAGATGAATATTTAATAATACAATTATTGAAAAATGGACAGTGTAAGAAAATTATTTTTTTAATGTAATTTTATAATTAAATTATTGAAAAATAAATTATTTTTATAAAGTGAAAATTATTTTACAACTTAATTATTGTAAAGGGTATTTTAAAGTACATTTTTTTAACAAAAAGTATTTGATAGTTCAATTATTTAAATGAAATATGTTATAATTGATGGCCAGAACATAAATGTTGAAAATTCCATGGACCTGCAAAGAAAGCTAATGATGTGGTTGGGGAGGCACAAACAGAAAGACGGATAATGGCAAAAATCAGGACAAGGCAGTCATGCCTTTTCAGACTTGTAATGCCATAAGGTGGGTTGAAACATACAGTGACAGTATGGCGACGTGTAATCCTCTTATGTGTCGGTAGATGTTGTGGGGCGGTGTAGCTTTCTTTTGTGTGCCAGATGTGTCGGTAGATGTGGGGAGGTGTAGTTTTCTTTTGTGTGCCAGATGTGTCGGTAGATGTGGGGAGGTGTAGTTTTCTTTTGTGTGCCAGATGTGTTGGTAGATGTTGTGGGGAGGTGTAGTTTTCTTTTGTGTGCCAGATGTGTCGGTAGATGTTGTGGGGAGGTGTAGTTTTCTTTTGTGTGCCAGATGTGTCGGTAGATGTGGGGAGGTGTAGTTTTCTTTTGTGTGCCAGATGTGTCGGTAGATGTTGTGGGGAGGTGTAGTTTTCTTTTGTGTGCCAGATGTGTCGGTAGATGTGGGGAGGTGTAGTTTTCTTTTGTGTGCCAGATGTATCGTTTGACGTCATGGGGAGGTGTAATTTTCTTTTGTGTGCCAGATGTATCATTTGACGTCATGGAGAGGTGTAATTTTCTTTTGTGTGCCAGATGTGTCGTTTGACGTCATGGGGAGGTGTAATTTTCTTTTGTGTGTCAGATGTGTCGTTTGACGTCATGGAGAGGTGTAATTTTCTTTTGTGTGCCAGATGTGTCGTTTGACGTCATGGGGAGGTGTAATTTTCTTTTGTGTGTCAGATGTGTCGTTTGACGTCATGGGGAGGTGTAATTTTCTTTTGTGTGTCAGATGTGTCGTTTGACGTCATGGAGAGGTGTAATTTTCTTTTGTGTGCCAGATGTGTCGTTTGACGTCATGGAGAGGTGTAATTTTCTTTTGTGTGCCAGATGTGTTGGCAATGCTGTTGTCCTTCCATATTTCTTCAAAATCTGACTTACACTTTTTATCCATCTTTTTCTTGGTCTGCCAATTGCTCTGTAACCCTTTTGTTTGGTGTTGTAGATCTATACAGCTGGTTGATAATGTTGAATATCCACGAGGAGTATGTTTACTGCTATTTACACCCTGAAAAGGGCATATACGGTGGGTTGCAATAGCTTGGCCATGCTGATGAAGGTGGACCAGGGCTGTTATGCTATCCTTGGCTTCATCTACATGACTCTCACTAGTACGGGGATCGTGTCGATCCACATCTTGTTAGTCAGACTGCTTTGAAAACAGCCTGTTTCCATAGAACGCTGTATGGAAGACTGGTGTGGGCTTGGTCAGTATATTGCGTCAATTAAAAAGACTTGCTGAAACTGGACGAACTGGACTGAACGGCGCAAATATCATAATCAATAACTAAAATGAAAACAAAAACCGAAGCACATCTCCAGATCAACTTGCAGGTCTGGGAAGAAGAGTTGAAGAAGAGAGGAATGCACATCAGCAACTCCAAAACAAAAACCATGGTGATCGCCAGAGATGAAAAGAGACATCTGATAACCCTGGGAACACGAGCACTAGAGCAGGTCAGCAACTTTAAATATCTAGGAGTGGTAGTAGACAGCAGGGGAGGAATCAAAGAGGAGTTAACTGCACGAAGGGCAGCAGCAGGTAGACTGTTCCATGCAATAAACAGGTTTCCTCAGTAGAAGAGAAATAAGCAGGAAAACAAAGATGGATGTATACTGCTTGACCTATGTGCCTGTCCTGACATATGGATGTGAGTCATGGGCAATGACTACAGCCCAAGAAAGGCAATTACAAACTTCAGAAATAAGGACCTAAGAAAGGCGGTTCAGGTGATGAAAAGGGACAAGATCCATAACCAGACAATAAGTAGCAATCTTGAAGTTCAACCCCTGCAGACACGAGTGGAGCAGTCCCAACTACAGTGGTTTGGCCATGTCTGTAGAATGGAAGAAGATCAGATACCAAAGCGGTCATGGGAGATCAAAAGTCAAGGACGCAGACCACGAGGACATCCCAAAGTACGTTGGGAAGACAACATACGACAGTCCCTAAGTGATAGAGGGCTGGATTGGAAAGAGGCCAGGAAAAAGACTGCGGATAGAGCAGTGTGGCGTTCTCTTTGGCAAACCTCTACACCTCACGGTAGAAGAGGAGCGACTAAGTAAGTAAGTAAGTAATAACTAAAATGATGAACAGTGTCTTACGCTTAATAAAAATAACCAAAAGAAAGAGCAAAAAGAAGAAAAAGATGACGGAGATCTCTCAACATCTTTCCAACTTACCTGCTTCACAAAGAGTGCCCGCTCTTCCTGGCGGACAGATGCAGCGGAAGGATGCGATACCATCAATGCAAGTGCTACCATATGTGCAAGGGCTTGATGCACATTCGTTGATATCTGAGTTTAAGATTGAAAATGTTCCACATTGTTTTACTGTACTCTGATCATATTTGTTAAAGGAGAATGCAAATAGTTCTTAGAAAAATGTTGCATACAACATATGTTTGCTGTCATAAACTAAACTGTTGAAACTACTTAATTTCCGCGTTGAGCTTATTCTATGATATTCCACTTATTTTCTGATATTCATTTTATTTTCTGAGGTTTAACTTCTTTTCTGATATTCCATTTATTTTCTGAGGTTTAACTTATTTTCTGGTATTCCACTTATTTTCTGATATTCCACTTATTTTCTGATATTCATTTTATTTTCTGAGGTTCAACTTATTTTCTGATATTCCATTTATTTTCTGAGGTTTAACTTATTTTCTGGTATTCCACTTATTTTCTGATTTGAACTTTTTGCTGGTATTCCACTTATTTTCTGATATTCCACTTATTTTCTGATATTCAACTTATTTTCTGGTATTCCACTTATTTTCTGATATTCAACTTATTTTCTGATATTCAACTTATGTTCTGGTATTCCACTTATTTTCTGATATTCCACTTATTTTCTGATTTTAACTTTTTTCTGGTATTCCACTTATTTTCTGATATTCAACTTATTTTCTGATATTCAACTTTTTTCTGGTATTTCACTTATTTTCTGATATTTCACTTATTTTCGCACAAGATGCAGATTTTTCTGAACTTATTTTCTGATATTTCACTTATTTTCTGAGGTTAACTTTTTTCTGGTATTCCACTTATTTTCTGATATTCCACTTATTTTCTGAAATCCAACTTATTTTCTGATATTCAACATTTTCTGATATTCACCTTTTTTTCTGGAATGCCACTTATTTTCTGATATTCCACTTAATTTCTGATATTGCACTTATTTTCTGATATTCACCTTTTTTCTGGTATTCTACTTGCTTTCTGAACTTATTTTCTGATATTCCACTTAATTTCTGATATTCCACTTATTTTCTGATATTCACCTTTTTTTCTGGTAATCTACTTACTTTCTGAACTTATTTTCTGATATTCCATTTATTTTCTGAGGTTCAACTTATTTTCTGGTATTCGACTTATTTTCTGATATTCCGCTTATTTTCTGATATTCCACAAACTTTTTGAGCTTCCGTTTATTTTCCTACAGTTGCTGTTCAAAGCTACTCCTGCTGCGTTTGAGTTAACTGTTGATGCTTCTTTTATAGCATGTTACAGTGGCTCTTCTCACAACCTGAAGCGTACTTGAGATGGTGAATTGGATCATCTTGGCTGTAGTGCAATGTTGCTCATGAACAAATCTGTGGCCTAGTACAATGATGTCTCTAACACTTCATTGCCTACAGCTGTGCCCACCATGTTGGTGTTGCTGCTAATACAGCACATATTTGAGCTAGATTCTCTTGACGACTTTCTTGATGATTTTGTGGTAGGCTACAGTTGCTCTTTCTCCTCGCATTCCCAAACATACTTGAGAAGGCGGTCTGGGCTCTTCTTGTAAGTAATGCAATGTGATGCTCCTATGTAAGCTCACTTTTATGGTCTACAGCGCAGCAAAGATGGCTCCTTACCGGCTGTGGGTCTACATTGCTCTGGTGTTTTAGTTCATTTTGGATGCTGCCAGGCCATGCATTTTTCAGGAATTCACACTAATCGACGACTTATACTTGTGTTCACAGAAATGTGTTGTTGTTTTTAATTTGAACTGGTTAATTCGTTTGTTTTTTTGTGTTTTTTTCCATCCGATTATCCTGGCCTGGACATTGACTATATGAATCAAAGCAAAGGCAAAGGCTGCCGTCCATCGTAGATGATCATGGCATAATTAATTTTGCTAGCGCTATTTTTAGTAAGGATTAACTGCATTACTTTTTATCCTCACTCTCTCTTGTTCTTATGCTGCCCGACCCCAGTGGCAAGTCAAGGACAAGACGACTGGGGGCGACTACGAGATGCAGGGGACTCCGTATCAAGCACCCGCGAAAAAGACGGCGGAGTCCGGAGTCGAACCCACACTACCTGATCACGACACAGACGGCTTAACCACTTCGCCACGGAATATGAATAGCACTACGCTTAAACATGTGTCGTATTTTCACGGTTTAGTTAACACGGCTTCACTTCACGAGATTGGCGCTCTTTGCCTTAGCTGCAGACAGCGTTGATTTTGGGTATGACTGTCAAATATAGACACGTAACTATAATGAACCAGAATACGTTGCCCGGGAGAGATGCCCAACACATCACTCGCATGCTGAGTGATGTCCCTACAACCTCTTGTGGTTATGGGAAAGATAGATGTCATCCCCCCTCCGCTGCCTTGAGGGATACCTGTTTACGGGAAAGGCTTCGGGAGTACACCCTGAAGAAAAATCTGCATCCTGTGTTATCTCCAGTAGTCTCAATAAATATCTTGCCACTGGCCAAAGGTAGCTCAGGACCAGAGAGTGAGGTTGACAAAAGGCGCAGTTTCTTCCTCACTTTAATCCAAATCACAGTGCAAGCCACCCATTTCAGCGGACACAGCTAGAGAAAAGATTGTCCACATGGCTGAACAAAGAGAGTGGTCTTCATCACATGTGATGGGCAAACATCACAATGCTGATACCCACCTCTTTGGCTACACTGCAATGACAAAACCTGTTTCGAGGAGTACAAATGAAGACATCCGACAGAGCCCATATTAGTTAGCTTCACCTGACCCTGATAACTTTATGTTCTCGTTATCAAGCTTTGGGACCATTCATTAAAGAAGTCTACAAAATTCTGGCCTTTTTAAAATTCTACACTCCATCTTGTACACTTTTGACTGACCCTGCCCTCCTTACCACTTGTGCATATTCACATCCCATGGTTATAACTTAACTTAATGTCGTTATGCTGGTTTAGAAGACTTTGCAAAGTCTGTATACAACCAGTATCATTGGATGGTGGTTTTAACTAATGTACGAGTCCATTTTAATAGACTCAAACACTAGAGCTAAGTAGACCCGCAGCAGGCAGTTAGGCCCCATCTATATGCTACTCTTAACAAACTAAATGGGGAAGGTTCAAATAATTTGTGGATAGATTTTTAGCTAGAATTTTGTCCAGGCAGTGGCTGTTTGGTGCCAGGCCTACTCTTTTCAATTTCTAACTGTCAAGGGATTTTTAACGTGCTCGACACTGAACACGGGAGTCCGATCTTGCTACCTAGAGATCAAAGGAATTTTTACCCAAAAATCAACGTGAAAAAATCCTGGTCTCCACAGTGATTTGAACCCACGACCTGCAGCACCCGAGGTAGAGACCTTACCTCAAGACCACTGAGTCCCCCTTAAATAGCCAACCTATACATAACACTTTCACTCAATGCCATTATACTGGTTTAGAAGACTGTAGAGTCTGTACACAACCAGTGTGTGTCTTGTTTTTCCCGTAACCGAAAGAAGTCATAGGGACTTCACTCAGCATGTGAGTGTTTTATTTTGGGCATCTTGCTAATCAGGAATGGCCTTAAAGAGCTTGGTTTTCATTATGTTGATATTCAGTCCCAATTTGGTGGATCGATTTTTCACCCAGTCCAGTCCCAATTTGGTTTATCAATCTTTCACCCTGTTCAGTTTCTTTTACATTTGTCTATAACTGTATGAAATCATATACAATGATACTAAAGCCTTCATCAGGGCAACGTACAGTGCAAAATGGAAAATAGACCACCCTGGCCACATAGAAAACAATGCCTACCATCAACTCTACAGGCGAGAGCAAGTGATCATTCTCCAACTACGCACAGGTCAAAACAGACTTAGATGTCATCTGTACAACAAGTTCAAGATTGGTGCCACAGAACTTTGTGCCTGTGGCACAGCTCACATGAAGGCATTAAATATTCTTCAGTCCTGTCCACTGTATACCGACAAAAGAAGTAGCATTTTCAACAGCCAGTATCCTTCCACAAGAAGCTGTACAGAAGTGTAAAGAGCCTTGAGTCAACTGCCACCTTCGTTAGAGTCATTGAAGTTGAGGTCTAAAGACGAACGAGGAAGAAGAAGTCTTTTACTGTATAACAGACGGAATAGATCATCTGCATAATCCAGATCCTCCATAGTGTCTTTCTACCCTATCTAAAGATAGTATAACCCTGCTGTAATCTACAACAATGCAAAAAACGCCCTCTTCCATGCAAAAGCAGAAGAAGAAGATTAGAACGTGAAGAGCTAACAGGCTTGAAGAATATGTTTTAATTATTATAACTCACTAATTCTGCAGTCTGGCCCTGAAAATCCTAGAGCACAGTCACAAATGTACCAGTTGTCGCCATCTATGCAGGTGCCACCATTGTAACTGCAAATCAGAAATAAAAACCGCTCAAAAGAAAGAGGTTTAGCATCAATGCCAGGGTTAACTGGAACATACCGACGAAGGCCTGAACTCATGCTCACTCCAGGCAGATGCAAACATGCTGTATTACAGTAGCCTGACCAAATAAGTGGGGATCAGCATTGTAATCCTAGAAGTGATTAACCCAGTTGAGAAAACTTGCATTGCACTACAGTGAGGATTATGTTAATCTTCTTTAGAACTCTCTGGTATGTAAGAAGAGTCACTGAAACCTGTTTCCAGAGAGAATTCATCAAGAGTGAAGAACTCAGTACAGGTAGTAATGTAAACAGCAGCATTAAAATAGCATCAAGATGAAAACAACACGAAAACAATAGCACTTCGAAAACAACAAGACTATAATAACAACATCAAAACAACTAAAATAAAAATGAAAACAACAGCACTAAAACAACATGAAAACAGCAACAAAAACACACAAACTACGCTAACCCAACTACACTAAAACAATGATAACATAAAAACAGCAAAAAAACCCACAAAAACAACAACACACAGACAAGGAGGAAAATTAAAACAACGCTAAAACAACAACATTAAAACAATAATAGTTGTCCATCGTTGTCGATGAGGACCGCCGACATCATCCTTGTCACAGATTTCCCTGTTGGGTGTGGGTGCGCATGTGGCTGAACAGGCCAATGCGAGCACGAAAACATCTGCTACATATCGGGCACACGAGGTTTGTAGAAGGGGATGGTGTTCCCGCTGCTCGGGATTTCCGCGTCTCTCGTCTGTCCTGGGCTTTCACAACACGGTCATCTTCACCGGCAGTTACACCCGATTTGACTGCGCTTCTCCAGTCAGATCTGTTTTGCGTAAGACATTCCCAGGTGTCGATGTCTATCTGGCAACTTTTTAGTGAGTCCTTCAGACCGTCTTTAAAACGTTTCTTTGGGCGCCCTCTCTCGCGCCATCCCTCTCTCAGCTCGCCGTAGAGAAGCTTCTTTGGGAGCCGCTCGTCTGACATACGGACGAGGTATCCGGCCCATCCTAGTCGTGCTTTTTCTAGCAGTGCATGGATGCTGGGCATGTTAGCCCTCGAGAGAACCTCGATGTCAGTGACACGATCTTGCCATCGGATGTGGAATATTCGCCTCAGGCAACCTGTGTGGAAGTGGTTTAACCTCCTTGCATGTCCAGAGTATACAGTCCAGCTTTCGCAAGCGTATAGTAGGGTTGGAATGATGGTTGCACGGTAGACTTTGAGTTTGGTCTTGATGCTGATGCCACGACGTGCCCAGACCATCGAGCGCATTCTACCAAAGGCTGTGCTGGCCTTTGCTATTCTGCTTGTCACCTCATCGTCTAGGCTGACAGATCTCGACAGCGTGCTGCCCAGATATGTGAATTTGTCTACGGCTTTCAACGTCTGCCCGCTGACTGTAGTCTCTGGTTTTGTGTACGGCATGCCTGGTGCTGGTTGGTACATGACCTCTGTTTTTTTGGCATTTATGGTCAGGCCAAAATTTTTTTAATAACATTTTTTTAATTTAACAATAACAATGTGAAAATTACTACACTAAACAATGTAAAAAACAAAGTGAACATTTTTGGTAGCAACTTTGCAAATGCTGCTTGAAAAAATGAACAGCACAGCCAAAATAATTGGTATAAAAATAAATACATTGAAGATAAATACTTTGGTAGTAGGCAAACAACATAGGCGAATTAATATAATCATCAATGGTAAAATAATCAAACAAGTACAGAAGTTTACATATTTAGGGCAAACCATAACAGAGAATGTCCACAATGAGACAGAAGTTAAGACACGAATTGCACTGGTAAAAAAGTCCAAATAGAAAAAAGGATTTGAATTTGAATGTAGAATGGAAAGAGTATTTTAGACAAAAAGAAGATCCATTGATAATGTCCTCACTGAAGTAGGTGCACACTAAAAAAAAATTGGAAGTGATACAAATAAAAAGTTTGAGAGTTGGCCAGGACACAATATGAGACATGAAAGTCTTCTACAGAAGATTCTACAGCGCAAGATCCAAGGGGGAAAAGATCAAGGAAGGGGTTGATCAAGACTTACCTTTACATATCAGACATGCAAAGATAGTAAAGTATGATCTTATGCAGAAATATGGAGAGCTGCAGAGAATAAGGCCAAATGGAGAGACATGCTCAGACAACCTTACAACCAGTCTCAAGACTGATCAACCAGAAGATAGGGCCAAATGGAGAGACATGCTCAGACAACCTTACAACCAGTCTTAGGACTGATCAACCAGAGGATAGGGTCAAATGGAGAGACATGCTCAGACAACCTTACAACCAGTCTCAGGACTAATCAACCAGAGGTTAGTCAAATGGAGAGACATGGTCAGACAACCTTACAACCAGTCTTAGGACTGATCAACCAGAGGATAGGGTCAAATGGAGCCAGTCTTAGGGCTGATCAACCAGAGGATAGGGTCAAATGGAGAAACATGCTCAGACAACCTTACAACCAGTCTCTGGACTGATCAACCAGAGGATAGGGTCAAATGGAGAGACATACTCAGACAACCTTACAACCAGTCTCGGGACTGATCAACCAGAGGATAGGGTCAAATGGAGAGACATACTCAGACAACCTTACAACCAGTCTCAGGACTGATCAACCAGAGGATAGGGTCAAATGGAGGTACATGCTCAGACAACCTTACAACCAGTGTCTGGACTGATCAACCAGAAGATAGGGTCAAATGGAGCCAGTCTCGGGACTGATCAACCAGAGGATAGGGTCAAATGGAGAGACATACTCAGACAACCTTACAGCCAGTCTCAGGACTGATCAACCAGAGGGTAGGGTCAAATGGAGAGACATGCTCAGACAACCTTACAACCAGTCTCTGGACTGATCAACCAGAGGATAGGGTCAAATGGAGCCAGTCTCAGGGCTGATCAACCAGAGGATAGGGTCAAATGGAGAGACATGCTCAGACAACCTTACAACCAGTCTCAGGACTGATCAACCAGAGGGTAGGGTCAAATGGAGAGACATGCTCAGACAATGTTACAACCAGTCTCAGGACTGATCAACCAGAGAATAGGGTCAAATGGAGAGACATGCTCAGACAACCTTACAACCACTCTCAGGACTGATCAATCAGAGGATAGGGTCAAATGGAGAGACATACTCAGACAACCTTATAACCAGTCTTAGGACTGATCAACCAGACGATAGGGTCAAATGTAGACATGCTCAGACAACCTTACAACCAGTCTTAGGACTGATCAACCAGACGATAGGGTCAAATGTAGACATGCTCAGACAACCTTACAACCAGTCTTAGGACTGATCAACCAGACGATAGGGTCAAATGTAGACATGCTCAGACAACCTTGCAACCATTCTTAGGACTGATCGACCAGATGATGATAAGAATATAGTCAATTCTTCTATTCAAATAAATTTAACAGTAATGTACCCCGAAGCAATGTTCTACTTACCATGGAAACGGATTGCAGTTGTTAATATTAATGTTGCATGTTGGTCCTTCAAAGCCATCTCCACAAATGCAAGTGTAACTGTCTCCACTATTCACACATGTGCCTCTGTTCTGACAGGGTTTTAAGTCGCATGGCTTGTGTATGGCTAACAGAAATTAAGCATGATTATTGTGTAGGCAAAAAGTGAGCAAGAATTGCAGGAGCTTGTGACAACAACATACAAAATAGAGTGGATTAGACATAAACATAAATAAAATAAGGACTTTGATACTTGTGAAAAGTGGCAAGAAACCATGTATGTAGATAAAAATGAAGGATGAAATACTGGAACAGATACAAAGTTTATGCTATCTAGGTCATATAATAACGGAAGAAGGCAGCTATGAAAAGGAAATTAGAGTACAATGCTGAGTTGGGTACTGAGTACAGTACAATGCTGAGTTGGGTACTGAGTACAGTACAATGCTGAGTTGGGTACTGAGTACAGTACAATGCTAAGTTGGGTACTGAGTACAGTATAATGCTAAGTTGGGTACTGAGTACAGTATAATGCTAAGTTGGGTACTGAGTACAGTATAATGCTAAGTTGGGTACTGAGTACAGTATAATGCTGAGTGTGACACACTTGGCGTAGTACAATGTCAAGTTTGACACACTCAGTGCACTGCAATGTCAAGTGTTGGGCGCACTCAACGCAGTGCAATGTCAAGTTAGTACCAGAGTCCTGATGGTTTAACCATACATGACTTAATCTTTCAAACAAGCACATGACTGTCGGCAGGATTAACCAGATATATGTCAGGGACAGACTGTAGGATTCAATTTCTCCCATCCCCAGGTATTACTCGTGTCATGTGGATTGTTAAAACAAAAATTAAGGAAGAAATTCTAAATTAATTCTAACTCTCCATTTCTCATCTGTCCAATTAGTTACCTAGGTGGTCGTAGAGACATCACATCTCCGAACATCGCGAACTGTCTTTCGCCATTGTACTCTATCCATTGGGGGCGTTGCAGTTTCAATTAATGTCATGGCCATCCAGTTGCGAATATCATCTATCCAGGGCATCTAAGGACAATCTCTCGCTCTCTTAACTTAACATCTTCATACTGGTTTAGAAGACTCTGTAGAGTCTGTATACAACCAGTTTAATTTATTTTTCCTTGCTCAAAAAGCTATGCACATCCAATTTATTCTTAAATGCATTAATTGTCCTTGCCTCCATTACTTCCTGTGGCAATGCATTCCAAGCATTCACCACTATCTGACTAAATAAATATTTCCTAATATCTAATCTGGACCTTTCTTTAGTTAATTTATAGCTATGCCCTCTTGTACTTGTAGGTGGCTGTATTTTGGAAAAAACTTGTTATAGTCTAATTTATCAATTACCTCTTATCACCTTATAAACCTGTATTAAGTCAACTCGAAGTCTTCTCTTTTCTAGACACTGTAGGTCAGTTTTTCTGAGTTTTTCCTCATAACTGTAATTCTGGAATCCCACTATCAGCTTTTTTGCTCTTTTTAATATCCTTTCCAGCATTTTTTTTCCCTTCTATGATAAGGACTCCACACCTGTACACAGTACTCCAATCTAGGTCTAACTAATGTTTTATACAGTTTGACTATCACTTCCTTGCTCCTATGTTTAATATTTCTTTTTATCATACCAAACATTGCAATTTTGCGTTTATCACTGCTATCTGGACTTGCTCACTCACCTTTCCTGTATGATCTATTATATCCCTTAGGTCCTTTTCCTTTTCTATCTTTCTAATATTGTTCTAGCCCATTCTATAATTATGTTCCATATTGGATCTACCCATGTGGATGACTTGTACATTTATCTACATTAAACTCCATTTGCCAGCTTACAGATCATTCTCAAATTTGATCTCAATATATCCACTTCTGCTTTAGATGAGACACTACTGCATAGTTTTGTATCATCAGTAAATTTTGCAATCATGGATCCGATATCAATGTCCAAATTGTTTATATACATCAAGAACAAAATTGGTCTCAAAACCGAGCCCTGTGGCACTCCACCTTTTACTTCACAACACTCACAGTACTGCTTATTTATGCCCACTCTCTGCCTTCCTCCCATTAACCAATTTTCAATCCATTTGGCAACTTTCCCACCTATTCCATATGATTTTAACTTTCTAAATAATCTGTAATGAGGTACTCTATCAAATGTCTTAGCAAAAAGAAGATAAATAACATCCACTGGCTCCCCTTTATCTATCATTTTAGTAACCTCCTCCATGAATTCTAATATATTTTTTAAGCACAATCTCCCTCTAGTAAACTCATGCTGACTATTTCTGATTAGATTAAACTTGTCTAATTGCATTACAATGTTTTCTTTCAAAATTTACTCTAACAATTTGCAGACTATGCTCGTTAAAGTCACCAGTCTATAATTTGCTGGATCTGATTTTTTACCCTTTTTGAGTAAGGGGATCACTCCTGCACCTTTCCAATCCCATGGAACAATCCCTTTTGCAAGTAATAGAGAACGTAATATAGCCAATGGTTTTGCTAGTTGGTCTCTAATTTAAAACATCAATTTTGCATGAATACCATCTTGACCTGGACATTTATCCACTTTCAACCTCTCCAATTTTTAAAATACCATTTCCTCAGTAATACGGATTGATCTTAATCCCACTGTATCCATGTCTCTTTGAAAAATATCTATAGGCTCTGTATCTTGGAGCAGTCCTCTTTTGTGTCAGATCAGGTCAGGTCATAACATAACCGGTGAGGTCGTTGGGGCACACATGAAGGCATCCTCACAACCCCAGCCACCTTCTCTGTCAGCGACCGCTGCCTGTGCCTCTTCTGGTCGGAGATTGGTCCATTCCTTTATGTTCTCCTCCCACCTCTTTTTGGGACGGCCTCTTCGTCGTCTGCCTGGCACCTTTCTGTGGAGGATAGTATTTGCATAAACATTTTATCTCGATATGTGACTATACCAAGCGAGTTTCCTTCTTTTGACAGTTGCCAAGAGGTCTTCAAAAGGCCCTATTGCTGTTGTAATTTTGTTCTTGTATTTCCTCATTTGTAACTCGATCTTTGTACGTGACGTTTAAAAGTCTTCGGAAACACCTCATCTTCAAGGCCTGTATCCTTCGCTGAAGGTCAGCTGTAATTGTCCATGTCTCACACGCATAGAGAAATATAGACAGGACCAGTGTACGCATTAATCTAGTTTTTGTGCATAATGCTAACCGTTTATCTTGCCAGATTTTGTTAAGCCGTGCAAGCGCCGCTATTGTCTGTGCTATTCTGGCCAACACCTCACATTTTGATTCTTCATCACTGACAATCGAACCAAGATATTTAAAACAGTCGACCACTATGTCATCTGCAAAACGAAGGTTGGTAATCCTTCGGCCCTCTTTCTTGACAGTACCAATGTGACCTCCAAGTACCTCACTTATAATTCCCTTAAGGAATATATTGAGAAGAGTTGGAGAGAGTGTACAACCCTGTCTCACACCGACTGATGTGCGAAACCAGTCCACGCGCCTCCCATTCACAAGAACTGCGCTGGACGCCTTGTCATACAGGTGTTCAAGGACCTTTATAATATTTCCGTTGATTTTATACATCCTCATGGTTGCCCATAGTACTTTATGCCATGCCCTATCAAACGCCTTCTTGAAATGAACAAACACATGATACAGTTTTTGCTGCTGTTCTAGATATTTGTCGCTTAGCATTCTTAAATTAAATATATGTTCTGTAGTGCTTCTTCCCTGTCTCAACTCTGCTTGCACCTCAGCAATGATGTTCTCTGCTTTGGGTTTCAATCTGTCGAGGATGACCTTGCTAGGGTCACTTGCCACTTTTTATCCTGGATCATAAAGTTCCTTTAAAAAATTTGGTTGGATTTAATGAAAAACTTACGAGTTTGACAAAACGTTCCTTTCCAGCCATCTGAGCACCTGCACGAGAAGGCATCTTCTAGATCAACACAGATGCCCCCATTTAAACAAGTCATGGCTTCACAGTTACTAGTTTCTGAGGAGGAGAAAGACAAACTTCAATCTTTAATGTACACACACATCTATGTATATGTGTGTGCATATATGTGTTTGTGTATTGTGTGTGCGCATGTCTGTATATACTTGGTAGTCGAGGCTCTCCGTAGTACGTTATTTTTTTGTAATTTTTACTTCCTGTGGCTTACTTGTCCAGTGCAGAAGGTGTGATTTGAAGAAAGGGGGGGGGGGGGGGGGGGGGGGGGTGTGGTAATGGAGAAAGATGCAGTAAGTGGTGTTATGCATAGAATTTAAATACTTTTATCATTTTCCTCGGAAGGAAGACGTCTGGTCAGGCAAAACATACTGGACAAGACCCTACCCTCACCTTGGCTTCCTCGTAGCTCTACCTAGTCACGGGCTGTTTTCATGGCAGCATGGCTAACAAAGTGAGGGATCGCTGTGATCCCCGTAGTAGTGAGAAGCACGCAGATGAAGCCAAGCATAGTAAACCAACCTGGAGACCCGATCCACCTTCATAAGTACGCTCGGGATGTGTGTAAAGCTACGACAACCCGCCACTTAACGTCCTTTTTAGGGCACACATAAGAGTAATCCTGCTCATTGTGGGCATTCAACAACAACATCAAATTGCCTGGCAGCCTCAGGATGATCGCTGCTTTTTTCGAAAAAATATGGTTGCTGTCGGACTGCGTACGATGAAGAAGATATTGCCTGGACAGCAGTTAACAGCCTGCTCTTATTGGATTACACATGTCAAGGCTTATTTTACATATGCAACGTTTAAACGGGATCTCCAAGTTTTTTCCATCCATCTCCAACAGGATTAGATGCTGGTCCCACTTTCCTTGAGTGATTAATGCCTTACCTCTCAGCTGTATTGCCCCCCTCCATATATATCTTTCTGTCTCTGTTCACTGTTTGTTCTACTTGTGCCTTTCAGCATACAGTTATAAAGATTTTCTGGATGAGGCCCTAGTATGAGCTTCGTACATGCAGAGCTTAAGTGCTTCTGGTATTTCTGCTATCCATGTTTTTCGTGGTTAAGCCTTGGCTTTGAATCCATTGTATTTGTATAACATTGCTTTCTGAGGGATGATCTTAGTGACTTAATGGTCTTGAGGTAAGGTGTCCGCCTTGAGTGCCGGAGGTTGTGGGTTCAAATCGTGGTGGAGACCATGATTTTTTCACGTGGATTTTCTGGTTAAAATTCCCCTGATCTCTGGGTAGTGAGATCGGACTCCTGTGTTCTGTGTCGAGTACGTTAAAAATACCTTACCAGTTAAAAATAAAAAAGAATAGGCTTAAAGGCCGCTACCAGGACATAAATATTTGTTAAAAATCTACCCAAATCATATGTATCTTCCCGAAGGCCTAGTAAGCTGCAGGAAGTTGTAAAATACCTACCACATGTAGCCAAAGCTTTTGGCTACCTGGCAGCAGACATTAACATGCCTGTTTAAATACTAGGATTCAAAATATTCCAAGATCATCTCTTGAAAAATTGACTCATTCTCCGATTTGAACATTGACATCAGTGTCACACAAGTTTTTTATGTTCTGTCCACCAATTGATATTCCAGACATTGCCTTTACGGATCGTAAGATAAATTTGCTATACAGAGAGAAGCAGGTCAGGGGACAGCACATGCCCTTGATTCCCTCCCTTTCTTTATCTGCCTATATATTTATATATATTCATATGATTGTGTATATATGTGTATGGACATCCAAGATCAACATAACCTTACATGCACACACATACACTAATACGAGTCCTCAAGGTGCAGCCCTTCCATTGCACTTTCGTTGGGGTTGACCACTGAGATCGCCATAGTTATCATAGGTACACATAGACGCACCCAAGCACTGGTTAAAACAATTTGATATCTCTTACGGTTCGGGATGGATAGGGTATGCCTCCACCAGTAGAATACAGAGAAGCAAACCTTTTACAATAAAAATAAAATATATATATATACAAGTATACGAGGCCTGTTCAAATTAAACCGGACCTAACTGCAACAAGTGAACATACATATGATGTGCATGATTGCGTCACTTCTGATGTAAACAGCACATACCAACCATCAAGTTTGCAAAATTTCATTATCCTCCAACTCACAATGATCTCAGTAGACTGTTAAAAACATGACAGGTGTGATACGGAATCCGTCTAGAGTTGATCAGCTAGCGATGATTCGGTTTCTAACAGCTGAAGATTGTTGACCAGTTAATATTCCTCGCAGAATGCAGGCAATGTATGGTGACAAAAAATGTGTCGAAGAACTGGACAACGCTTTTTAAGAAGGATGCGAGTTAACGAAAGATCTTCCGATACAAGGTCAGGCACATATTGTTGCGTCAGAAGATGACATTGCCAAAACTGATGCAGCAATTCAGGTAGACCATTGTCGGAGGGTCTACATTCGCCACACTTTAGTCACCATACACTGCCTGCATTTTGCGATGAATGTTAACTGGTCGATATCCTTCAGCTGCGAATCACCTCTTGCTGATCAACTCTGGATGGAGTCTGTATCCTACCCGTCATGTTTTCAACGATCTACTGAGATAACTATGAGTCGGAGGATAATGAAATTTTGCAAACTTGACGGTTGGTATGTGCTGTTTACACCAGAAGTGACATCATCATGCACATCGTACATATGTTCATATGTTGTGCTTGGTCCGGTTTCCTTTGAACACACCTAGTACGTGTATGTCTGTCTGTGTATGGGGCGGTACATGATATACGACTACCTATACTCTAGCTCACATACCATTTCTATATATACATTCGGAGGATTGCCCTGAAAAAGGTATGATTGACCTTTAATACTTACTTATAGCACACGTTTTCCCCTTCCAGCCATTGACACATTTACATTGAAACTCAGATGTCAAGTCTATACATTCGCCACCATTCCGACACGGGTTAATTTCACAATCATTTTTATCTGAAAGGTAAATATTGAGAAATGGTGTTGAGAAGAATCATATATAATTCAATGAGGATATGGAAATCAACAGATTTGATGATGGTAACTATGAGGATATGGAAATCAACAGATTTGATGATGGAAATGGTGAGGATATGGAAATCAACAGATTTGATGATGGTAACTATGAGGATATGGAAATCAACAGATTTGATGATGGAAATGGTGAGGATATGGAAATCAACAGATTTGATGATGGTAACTATGAGGATATGGAAATCAACAGATTTGATGATGGAAATGGTGAGGATATGGAAATCAACAGATTTGATGATGGTAGCTATGAGGATATGGAAATCAACAGATTTGATGATGGAAATGGTGAGGATATGGAAATCAACAGATTTGATGATGGTAACTATGAGGATATGGAAATCAACAGATTTGATGATGGAAATGGTGAGGATATGGAAATCAACAGATTTGATGATGGTAGCTATGAGGATATGGAAATCAACAGATTTGATGATGGAAATGGTGAGGATATGGAAATCAACAGATTTGATGATGGTAGCTATGAGGATATGGAAATCAACAGATTTGATGATGGTAGCTATGAGGATATGGAAATCAACAGATTTGATGATGGTAGCTATGAGGATATGGAAATCAACAGATTTGATGATGGTAGCTATGAGGATATGGAAATCAACAGATTTGATGATGGAAATGGTGAGGATATGGAAATCAACAGATTTGATGATGGTAGCTATGAGGATATGGAAATCAACAGATTTGATGATGGAAATGGTGAGGATATGGAAATCAACAGATTTGATGATGGTAGCTATGAGGATATGGAAATCAACAGATTTGATGATGGTAGCTATGAGGATATGGAAATCAACAGATTTGATGATGAAAATGGTGAGGATATGGAAATCAACAGATTTGATGATGGTAGCTATGAGGATATGGAAATCAACAGATTTGATGATGGAAATGGTGAGGATATGGAAATCAACAGATTTGATGATGGTAACTATGAGGATATGGAAATCAACAGATTTGATGATGGAAATAGTGGTGAGGATTTAAAAATCAACATAATTTGATGATGGAAATGGTGAGGATATGGAACACAACAGATTTGATGATGGAAATGGTGGTGAGGATTTAAAAATCAACATAATTTGATGATGGAAATGGTGAGGATATGGAAATCAACAGATTTGATGATGGAAATGGTGGTGAGGATTTCAAAATCAACATAATGTGATGGTGGAAATGGTGAGGATTTCTAAATCAACATAATTTGATGATGGAAATGGTGGTGAGGATATAGTAATAAACATGCTGGACAGAATACAAAGAAGAGTGAAAAAGCTGATAGGAGGATTCCAGAATTATAGTTTTGAGGAAAGACTCTGAAAAACCAACCTGCAGTGTCTAGAAAAGAGAAGAATTTGAGGTGACAATACAGGTTTATAAGATGATCAGAGGAAAGGACAAATTAGACTACAGCAAGTTTTATTCAAAATACAACCACCCACAAAACAAGAGGGCATAGCTACAAATTAACAAAAAAAAAAGGTCCAGATTAGATATTAGGAAATATTTTGTTAGTCAAAGAGTGGTGAATGCTTGAAATGCAGGAAGTAGTGTGCCACAGGAAGTAGTGTGCCACAGGAAGTAGTGTGCCACAGGAAGTAGTGGAGTCAAGGACAAATAATGCATTTAAGAATAGATTGGATGCACATAGCTTTTAGAGCAAGGAAATGTAAATGAAACTGGTTGTATACAGACTATGCATAGTTTTCTAAACCAGTATAAAGACGTTAAGTTAAGTTAACAGAATTCTTCGTGAAGTATATGATTAGAATGTTTAACATGAATCTAGATTGACAAGTAGTGATTCAAAGACATGCTAAACGTTTCACTAAAAGTTGAAGTAGCCTTTTCCAGTCATGACTGGCTATAGGATGTTGTCTTGCAGTGGTAACTCTCAATTGAGTTTATTTATTTCTCTTTGCGGCATTGTTGTTTCACTTCTTTATGTTAAATAAAATTAAAAATAAATCTTTGCGGACAAATTAAGATACAGAATGATATAACATAATGTACAATTAATAAACTACATTCTACAATACTCAAAGAGCAGGAAGACTAACGTCTGGTCAGGCAAAACATACTGATCAGACATGTTAGTCAGGGTCAGGCAAAATATTCTGGCCAAGAGCTCTGCCAAGACTTCCACACATTTTTCCCTGAAAATGAGCTGTTTTCAAGACAGCATGGCTAACGAGTTGAAGGATCAACATCATCCCCAGAGTATTGAGCAATACGCAGATGAAGCAAAGCATAGCACAACTGCTCAAAGAACCTCAATCTACCTTCATCAGCACGCTTGGGATGTGAGAAAAGCTACAACAAACCGCTACTTAAAGTCCTTTTCAGGGTGCACAAAAAAGTATATACATTCAATGTGGGCATTCAACAACAATTTCTTCATATTAAACAATATTAAAAGGGATCAAAACGCTGAGCAGCGTCAATGACCCAAAGCTGACTGCTAGCACCAGGACCAGCGAACCAGAGCTGCCATGACCCTTCTACACCTCCACAAGGTCATCCTGGATAACAGGCTGCAACAGAGCAGACTGGCTAAAGAAAAGGGACCAATGAAGGAAGGCTGACCCAGTACTACAAAAATTCCTGCTGAAGTCAGATATGCCGACTGAAAGGTGCAAATATTGCGGTCAAGCTGTAAACTATGACACAACGCATTCCGTTCTCTGAACTACATTCTGCTACTTAAAGCAGAAGTAGTGGAAGATTCAGAACAAATGAAGCCAAGCCAAACATTATTAAAAATAAATCTTAATAGACAAATTGAGAGACAGAATGATATAACATAATGTCCAATCAATAAACTACATTCTGTAATACTCAAAAGAATTCATCACAAACAATGCAAGATAAAAACACAATGAAGCAGTAAAGTTGAAGACATGAAAAAACAAACTACAGAACTTACTGAAATTACACAAAGGCCCTTCCCAGCTGTCTGCACAGATGCATTGGTAAGAATTGACTCCATCTATACACGTTCCAGAATTTTGGCACGGATTGCTAACGCAGTCATCTATATCTGAAACATGTACAGGAAAGAAGAAATAAAACATGGATTTACTCACTCAAGTTGATCATTTATTGTTCCGTGATCACCGCTCATTTAGACTGAGACTCTAGATTCATCAATAAA
Organism: Ariolimax columbianus; assembly: GCA_036924085.1. Lineage (NCBI taxonomy): Eukaryota > Metazoa > Mollusca > Gastropoda > Stylommatophora > Arionidae > Ariolimax > Ariolimax columbianus. The sequence continues at coordinate 65,274,233 of JAVGWX010000013.1, read as the reverse complement.
GTCTTGTCTTTTTCAGGGTCTTAATACCACCGCCATACAGTTTCTCCTCAAGGGGAGTCGGCATGGGCCACATCCTTCTCCTTAGATCTGTGTGCTGGGGTTTTGAAGTACATGTGCTACTGTCAAGTTTCTCAGGCCCTAGTAACATGGACTGGCAGTACTTATATTGAATTTTGGAGATGGCGTGGGCTAGTGGTTAAGTGACACGGCTCACAACCAGAAGGTGCTAGGTTCGATCCCCATCACAGCACCGGCCGTTACCCCGGGGGAAGCAAACCCTTAGAAAATGCAAGAGGAAGCAGACCCTTACATAAAATGCATGCTGAAGTCGGATGCACTGGGCCGACAGGCGCAGAATAAAAACCATAGTGTAACACACACCGCCTTAGGGAATAGAGAAATAAGGCAAACGCAACAAACAAAAATGTTGAATTTGGTGTATAGGTGGTGTCTCGTTCTGGTGTGGCCAATATTTTACTCAAAGTAATCAAAAAACACAGCACAGAACCCATTCCAATATAATCTACTATTGGTGGCTTGCTATAGATATAGTAAAATGAATTTACATCAGGCAATGGAAGTAGATAGAGTAGCACAAACAACTAGACTAAAAGTGTTGGCAGCCTGCAAGGCGCTAAACGGAAACCCATTTTGTATCTATCTGTAGTGTAGGTTTCTCCAGACCAACTCGCAGGTCTGGGAAGAAGAGTTGAAGAAGAGAGTAGTGCACATCAGCAACTCCAAAACAAAAAGAAAAACCATAGTGATCGCCAGAGATGAGAAGAGACATCAGATAACTCTGGGAACACAGCCATTGGAGCAGGTCAGCCACTTCAAATATCTAAGAGTAGTAATAGACAGCATGGAAGGAATCAAAGAGGAGTTAACCGCACGAAGAGCAGCAGCAGGTAGACTTTTCCTTTCCATGAGCTAAACAAACAATTCCTCAGCAAAAGAGAAATAAGCAGGAAAACAAAGATGGATGCATACCGCTGGACCTATGTGCCTGTCCTGGCATATGGATGTCAGTCATGGGCAATGACTACAGCCCAAGAAAGGCAACTATAAACTTAAGAAATGAGGTACCTAAGAAAGGTGGTCCAGGGGACAAAAAGGGAAGGGATCCATAACCAGACAATACGTAGCAATCTCAAAAGCCAGCCGCTGAAGACACAAGGGGAGCAGTCCCAACTACAGTGGTTTAGCCATGTCTGTAGAATGGAAGACGATCAGATACCATGACGGTCATAGGAGACAAAAAGTCAAGGACACAGACCCCCAAGACTTCCCAAAGTACGCTGGGAAGATATCATGTGACAGTCCCTAAGTGACCGGGGTCTGGATTGGAAAGAGGCCAGGAGAAAGACAGTAGATAGAACAGTCTGGCATTGTCTCTGGCTAACCTCTTAACCTCACAGAAGAAGAGGAGCGACTAAGTAAGTAAGTAAGTAAGTAAGTAAGTAAGTAAGTAAGTAAGTAAGTAAGTAAGTAAGTAAGTAAGTAAGTAAGTAAGTAAGTAAGTAAGCGTAGGTTTCAAGTCTATATTCCAAATTATTGCAGTTTTTGTTTTCTAAGTGTTAATGTTCAATCCATATTTTATTCATTTCTTGAATCATCGTTACGAGATTTTTTTGCCAGTGGACTTTCTGGTATTTCCCCTGATCTTTGAGCAGTAGAGATTGGAAATCCATGTGCAGGGTCTCAAAACGTTAAAAATCCCTCGACAGTTTTAAATAAAAAAGAATAGGCTTAACGGCTGCTGCCGGTGCAAAATTAAAAATTATGTTAATCCTACCAGACCTAAGGCCCTGAACCCAACTGTCCCCCATTCCTGGGTTCCAGAGCTAAGGCCCTGAACCCAACTGTCCCCCATTCCTGGGTTCCAGAGCATTAACCCTACCAGACCTAAGGCCCTGAACCCAGCTGTCCCCCATTCCTGGGTTCCAGAGCATTAAAGAGAAAAAACCAACATGATATAGAAAAATGTAGTTACATGCAAACAAGTGGTTAGAATAAGATGTAACTTGGAGACATTGTAGAAAATAGGTTTACCTTTCATCTAGCGTCAATATTCCACCTTTGTGTGCCAATCCACCCAGCAAAAGGCAAAGAATATGTCTCTAGTCATAAAACATTTTGAAATCCGGGAGTAAACACAACAAAGAGCCCTCATTTGTCCAATAATCCTGATAGCTGGGCTTTATACATGAGTATTCCATTTAGATCCTCAGTCCAAGAAAAGCCTTCATCGAGCTTTCACTGTCTGTTTCACTTGAACAGAGTCTGAATCAACCAAATTATTGATCACCTGTTGGACTGTCATAAGCCTAGACTTACTTTGCTTTCCTGTTGAAGTGCTTGGTTCATCAGCCGTTCGTTTCATTGTAAATTTTCCGAATTTGTTCACGTTAAACCCCACAAAATCAATTCAAACATGGGGGCAGCCATTTGCAATGACTAATCACGAGGATTGACCACGATAAGTTGGTTATTTTTAGATTCTGACGCATTTTATGATGTACTATCCAAAGTACCGAAAATTAGGTACAGCGGTTTAGTGGCAGTTAAGGAAATTACAGATAATTAGGTACAGCGGCGTGGTAGGGTTAAAAATCTACATAATCTCACCGGTGATAGGAGTTCGTGTTTTGTGTTCATATTCTCCAAAAATATGGAGAAGAACAGAGCATTTATAGGTTAAATTGTGTGCAAGGAGGTTGATTCTTCAACTAAACTAAACTAAATTAAACTAAGTAGCTATAAAATAAATTACAAATGAACAAAAACCTTGTTAAAATCCAGTAGAAATTGTTTTATTTTAATTGTCGCATAGAGCCCTTGATACTCTCTACAAGAAAAGGCATTCAATGTCCTGGAACTATCAGAACAGATATGACTCCTGGGGGACTCAGTGATCTCGAGGTAATGTGTCCGTCTCGGGTGCCTGAGGTCGCATGTTCGAATCACAGCAGTGATCGGAATTTTTTTCATGTGAATCTTCTGGCACAAATTCCCCTGATCTCTGGGTAGTGAGATCAGACTCAAATATTCTTAATTATATGTATAATGAATGCATTTAAGTTTTGATAAAGAAACAGATGTACTGTTGCATGTTGTCATGATCAGAAATTGTCTGTCCGAGGTAGCATCCTTAGTTTAAAGTCAGCTGCAACATATATATCAAATCACCGCAAATGAGCAGCAAAGATGGCGCCATAACTGGCTGTGGGTCTACATTGCTCTTCTATTTTAGTTTATTATAGATGCCGCCAGACCATGGATTTGCCGGGAATTCACACTAGTCGACGACTTACACTTGTGTTCACGGAAACGTGTTGTTGTTTTCCATTTGGACTCGTTAATTCGTTCATTTTTTGTGTTTTCTTCTGTTCGATTATCCCGGAAAGGACATCGCCTATATGAATAGCACTACGCTTAAACATGTGTCGTATTTCACGGCCTAGTTCACACGGCTGAACTTCACGAGATTGGGGCCCTTTGCCCTAGCTGAAGACAGTGTCAGCTTTGTTGTATGAAATTTAGACGCAACTATAATGAACTGCCACCTGTAGAGAGATGGGCTCTATCAGGTGTGTAGCGGCCTAAGACACACCGTTGTTGTATGGCGAGAGCTGGTACTACAAACTGCAATAAAGGTGACTCAACGACTTTCTTGATTATAGGACTGATGATGATGAACATATGGATACTAAAACTGGAAAACGACAAAGATACTAGAAAATAAACTGAATGCTTTTGAAAATATATGTCTTTGAAAACTATTGAACATTGGCTGGGAAGAATTCAAGATCAACAAGCCAATAACAGAAAACACCAGCCAGCAATGTGTTTCTACCATCACAAGGAAAAAACAGTTGATATACATCGGGCATGTGGTTAGAATGAACAGCAACAGAGTCCCATTATAGGCAGTTAAGTGGGCTCCAGACGGGAGCAGAAAGAGAGGAAGGTAAACAGAGACTCTTTGCAGAACAATCATCAGAGAGGGATCAACTATGGGGCTAAACAATATATAAGAACTTAGAAACGTGGCGTCAAGTCGTCCAAAATAGGGAGCACTTGTTTCTGCTTTATGTGTCCCGTTTGGTGACCAATGTAAATAGATGAGTGGGTGGGTGAATGGATGGGTGGGTAGATTGGTGGGTGGGTAGATTGGTGGGTGGGTGGATATGGATTGGTGGGCGGATGGGATGGATGGATTTGGGTGGATGAATGGATGGATTGATGGATGGATGGATGGATGGATGGATGGATGGATGGATGGATGGATGGATGGATGGATGGATGGATGGATGGATGGATAGATAGATAGATAGATAGATAGATAGATAGATAGATAGATAGATAGATAGATAGATAGACAAATATCTATTGACGTATTTCTTGTCATGCAGTTTCTACAAGATTGGGTAGCCAGTCCCATCCTTAACCCTCCTTAGTCACCTGTTACAACCTGCCTGGCAGGTTACAATGCTAATATCTTTGCTCTGCTTCTAGTAACACTCGGTTGGAGGTGGTGATCTTGGTCAGAATGTTTCACATGATGCAACACTAGCTGCCCATTAGTGGCCTAGCCCTCTAAAATATACAAGGCGGCTTACTCTGATGGCAGTAGGTGCCCATGTGTCCTGGCACACAAGCACAGGAGAACGCCCCGCTGGGTTGACTAAGGCACATCCCTTGCCTTCCACACACACCAGAGGATATCAGACGGAAGCCACCCATTGTTGCATTGGATGGTATCGATACTGTACAGCTGTCAATCACTGAAATGATGAAACAGATGTCAAATCACTGAAATGGCAAAATCAGATGTCAATCACTGAAATGACAAAAACAAATGTCAGTCACTCAAATGACAAAAACAGATATCAATCACTGAAATGACAAAAACAAATGTCAGTCACTCAAATGACAAAAACAGATATCAATCACTGAAATGACAAAAACAAATGTCAGTCACTCAAATAACAAAAACAGATATCAATCACTGAAATGACAAAAACAAATGTCAGTCACTCAAATAACAAAAACAGATATCAATCACTGAAATGACAAAAACAAATGTCAGTCACTCAAATGACAAAAACAGATATCAATCACTGAAATGACAAAAACAAATGTCAGTCACTCAAATAACAAAAACAGATATCAATCACTGAAATGACAAAAACAAATGTCAGTCACTCAAATAACAAAAACAGATATCAATCACTGAAATGACAAAAACAAATGTCAGTCACTCAAATAACAAAAACAGATATCAATCACTGAAATGACAAAAACAAATGTCAGTCACTCAAATAACAAAAACAGATATCAATCACTGAAATGACAAAAACAAATGTCAGTCACTCAAATGACAAAAACAGATATCAATCACTGAAATGACAAAAACAAATGTCAGTCACTCAAATAACAAAAACAGATATCAATCACTGAAATGACAAAAACAAATGTCAGTCACTCAAATAACAAAAACAGATATCAATCACTGAAATGACAAAAACAAATGTCAGTCACTCAAATGACAAAAACAGATATCAATCACTGAAATGACAAAAACAAATGTCAGTCACTCAAATAACAAAAACAGATATCAATCACTGAAATGACAAAAACAAATGTCAGTCACTCAAATGACAAAAACAGATATCAATCACTGAAATGACAAAAACAGTTGTCAAATCACTCAAATTGATGTGAGTATTATTAGTTCCTATGTTCTAATGTGAGGTATTGTTGTAATACGACAATAATGGCTGAAGTACAAGCAATCTTCAAGATCAAAGTACAGTTTGTCATGAGAACAGTAGCAAACATGTAGAACAAACAAGGTCTTCCTCTTCTTCTTCATTCATCCTCAGATCAAGGTTCCGATTATTCTTACAAAGGAGTATGATGTTGGTAAGACTGTTTTATCTCCATTCAGCTTTTGTCTCAAATCTGTCTCACGAGGCCAGTATTGTTCTCTCTTTTCCTGCATGAGGATGTAACTTTGTAGGATGTGTTCCACGGTCATGATATGCTCCCCACATGGACACCTGTCATCTGTCCTAATCTTCATTTTGTTGTAAAGATGGCCCTTGAGTCTGTTATGCCCAGTTCTCAGTCTGGAGATGATGACTTGCTCTTCTGTAGTTAAGTTAAAATAGCTGTCTTTTTTTCGGAAGTTGGGGTGGTGATCAGCTCATTTTACCCTGAAATTGGCTTTAATTATGGTCTTGGCCTCATTAAATGTGATACTCATGTCTGTTTGTGGGGATGCTCCTCCACACTTTGCTAGTTTGTCTGCAACTTCATTGCCTTCAATATTGCAGTAGGATGGGATCTACTGTATGACCAACCTTGGGTGTTCTGCAGAGAGCTGTGTCAGGGAGAACTACATTGCTCGAGATCTTCATCTTTGTGTTGCTTTAGCGCTGCTAATACTGACGTGGCATTAGCCAGGAAAACAAGATCAAAGTAGAGTTTGTTATCAGAACAGTAGCAGACGTGTAGAACAAATAAGGTCAAAGTAGAGTTTGTCAGGAAAATAGTAGCAGACGTGTACCAAGACTTATACATAAATTAACCTTTATCAAGTGACTAGACAAATGATCACGTAACACAACACACTAAGTTTTACACAAATGAGTATTGAAAATAGAGCATGTTCTGAGTATTGGAAGTCTAGGAATGCCACCATTGGAAGTCTAGGAATGCCACCATTGGAAGTCTAGGAATGCTGCCATTGGAAGTCTAGGAATGCTGTCATTGGAAGTCTAGGAATGCTGTCATTGGAAGTCTAGGAATGCTGTCATTGGAAGTCTAGGAATGCTGTCATTGGAAGTCTAGGAATTGGAAGTCTAGGAATGCTGCCATTGGAAGTCTAGGAATGCTGTCATTGGAAGTCTAGGAATGCTGTCATTGGAAGTCTAGGAATGCTGTCATTGGAAGTCTAGGAATGCTGCCATTGGAAGTCTAGGAATGCTGTCATTGGAAGTCTAGGAATGCTGTCATTGGAAGTCTAGGAATTGGAAGTCTAGGAATGCTGCCATTGGAAGTCTAGGAATG
>JAVGWX010000013.1:65172156-65262156 GCA_036924085.1 Ariolimax columbianus | reverse complement strand
CTAAACAATTTGGGAAATGGGAAACTAAAGCGGAGAAACTTTGCAGAAATAGCCAAAGCAAAGATGCACGAAGATCCCATAAACGCACTAACAACACCAAAACCCATCACTACTGTACGAAAACCTACTTGGAGGCAGGATATATTTCCAGAGGTGGTAGAAAATATACCAGGTATTGCAAACAAAAACTGCCAGAGTGAAAAAGAAAGGAGAGACACTACCCTAAGCTTCATAACGAAAAGCTACCCAAGCATGGACTGGACCCATGCATACACCGACGGTTCTGTAACAAACACTACACAGAACGGAGGGGCAGGAGCATTCCTGAACCTACCAAATGGCAGAAAAATAACACTGTCATTCGCTACTGGTAAGTACACAAGCAATTTCAGAGCAGAGGCAGAGGCACTGAGGGCGGCAGTGGAAGAAATGGTAACACACAGTGAAAATGAGAGCCATATAGTCCTGCTGACAGATGCTCTCGAAGTAGTCACAGCGCTAAAAAGCCAGAAAAACACTGAGCTTAATGACTTAAGAGCAGCACTCTGCAAACTGTGCCAGCAGTCCGCACCAAAAAGGGTAGTGGTACAGTGGTTTCCGTCACACTGCAACATCCAAGGCAACGAGGAGGCAGACAGACTGGCAAAAGAAGGTGCAAGGCTACCACAAACAGATACCAGTATGACGTACGAAGAGTCAAAACGGCTTATCAAAGCCAGATACATGACCAAATGGGAAACCGAACATACTGGTTACACCAAAAACGATGCCTATTACCAGTTGAACCGAAGAGAGCAGGTCGTTGTCTTCAGACTTCGCACTGGCCACAACAGACTGAGGTACCACCTATTCAACAAATTGAAGATAGGGTGTACCGACGAATGCCCGTGCGGTAGTGGTAAAATGACCACCGAACATCTGCTGCAGAACTGCCCGACATACGAGGATCAGAGAGAGCAGATGTGGCCATCACCAGTGGAACTGCAAGACAAGCTCTATGGTAGTGGCGAGAGTCTCAGGATGACCGCCGCTTTTTTCGAGAAAATAATGGTTACTGTCTGACTGTGTACGCAGAAGAAGAAGAAGAAATACCTGGCCACTGACACAAATAAAAAAAAAAAAGCCCTCAATAAACTAGTCTGGCAAAATAGTGAACGGGTGCTGGAAATAGACCAGCTGAAGACAGGTCAGTTTTACCCTACTAATGACAGAGCGTTGCTACGGAAAACCAGCTCATATCGAGAGGAGCCGCAGACACGTACCAGGCTGATAAGCCAATGGCGCGAGGCTACCATGTGGGGGATTACGGCCGAACCCTTGTAAGCCGCAATCCCGCCCAAAATCTCAGCACCACTGCAATGGGAGGCTCCTACATGTTCGGGACCTGGGGCCTCGCGCCCCAGCCCTGTCCGGTAGAGCCGCAGAAAGAGGTCTCTGCCGTCCGCCGATCAAAGCGGGCGGACAGCTGCTTGATACTCACCTTATACGGCGATGGGGTGCGAAACCACCAACATAAGACTTAGTTCCTGGTCGGGGTGTCGAAAACAGTAGAGCAGCCACCTCACTGTGAACTGTCGAGACTCAACCAATGACCATGAGATCTGTCCGCACACTAGGCGAACAACATCTCTGTGACATTACCAGGCTTGTCCTCTGGCTAAATGCACTTCTGCTTCGATATCTACCTCTGTACGTTATCATCCATATAGCTATCATGCTGGACGCAGAAGAGATGCAGACCAGCGGACATTGCACACCTGCCCCACTGTGTCAACATCCCAGGTGGCGGGGAATGCTAGGCGTACCATCTCTGCATAGAAGCCAAGAAAATAAAAGGAGAAAGAGATACCCCACTCACATGCAAATGCTACGTTTCTGGCAGGACGTGACGATCCTGGGGTACAGACACACTGGACTGCCTCTCTTCCGGGTAAACCAGTCCATCTCATATATCTCATATATCATCTCACATATCATCATCGCACCCTATAGACACGAGTAGTGAAGACTCGATAGTCTGGTAAGACAACTTCCATAAGAGAGACAACTCTGATCATAAACAACTGCTGCCTTGCAGATAGGCTGGGGACAGCCAAAGGCTAAGGAGGGCATCCCTACAGAAACGCCTGTTGAAGTCGGATGCACGGGGCCGCAAGCCTAACAAAACAGTGCAACGTAAATCGCAGCATGATGACAGTACAACCGATTAGAAAAACGCATGGCGCTCATCCTGCGGAGTCCCGCCAGGCAGCGATAGTGCCGGGCCTCACGCCTCGAAGGGGCCCACCCTTGACTACTGGTGGTCACCCACCCATGTGTCGTGGAGTCAAGGCACATGGCTATGGGGCAACTTTTATTGACCAAAAACTCAAGACCCTCAAAATACTACAGTGGAATGCGGAGGGAGTCATTAACAAAAAACTTTCCCTAACACATCACCTGCATGAAGGTAAGATTGACGTGGCATGTATCCAGGAAACGCACCTCAACAATAATCACAAATTCTCAATCAGAGAATACCAGACCTTCCGTCTCGATAGAGAAGGCCACAAAGGAGAGGTCCTGATACTGACCAGAAACTGCATACCGAGTAGCGCGGTATCTGTCAATCACACCGGACAAGCAGAAATTGTAGGAGTTGACATAATGGCTCAAGAGGCGAAGCTCCGCATTTTCATCTGTACGGACCACCAAATAGAGACCTATCGCTCTCGAGTATGGAGGTCAGAGACTCCAACTGCATAGTAGTTGGTGATTTCAACAGCCACTCGGAGAGATGGGGATACTCTGACACAGACAGCAGAGGTGACGAAGTGGAAGATTGGGAGATAGATGCAAATCTCTCCCTAATCAATAGGCCGGAGGATAGCCCTAGCTTCTACTCAAGAACATGGCATACCACCTCGACTCCAGATTTGGCCTTCTCCACACAGGACATACACTATAAAATAGACCGCCAGGTGCTGAACCTACTGGCAGGTAGCGACCACAGGCCGATCAGGCTAACCATTGACATGGAAGTAGGCCCACAGGAAACAAAACCGCTCCCACGTTGGAATTACAAACGAGCCGACTGGGACAGATTTGCAATCCTGACAGATGGGCTGTGTGAAACCATCAACACACGAAACACCAAAATGAAGCCCATGGTGGAAAGCCTAAGCAAGGCAATAATGCAAGCCGCCACTGAAACCATCCCAAGAGGAGCTAGGAAAAACTATAAGCCCTACTGGAATGATGAGTTGCAGAAAGTGGAAGATGCAGTAACAAATGCTAGGAACATGGCAGAGCGAGAAAAATCCATGGAGGCAAACATCGCCCTCAAAGCCGCCATGGCAAAATACAAACACACTCTCAAGCAAACAGCAAGAGAAAGCTGGAAAAATAAAACGGAAAGCCTAAACCTGGACAAAGACGGGAACAAGCTATGGAAGCTAGTCAGAGCCATGAACGACGAAACCCCGTCAAATAAACAAATTACTATCAAGCAGGGCGAGAACTTGATCACAGGTAAGAAAGCCGCAAACGCCTTTGTCGATCACTATGCCAGAGCAAACCACATCGAGGTCCCTGCAGATAAGCATACAGACATAGCGAAGGGCTAAAGGGGCACGAAAACATGAATACGGCACCTGAAGAGCACATGATGGCCAAATTAACAATGCGCGAAATGGAAGAGGCTATGAGAACATTAAAGAAAAGGAAATCTCCCGGAAAAGACGGGATAACAAACGAAATGCTGATGGGGCTGGGCAAAACAGCGAAGAGGAAACTGCTATCGGTCCTGAACCAAAGCTGGAAAAGGGGAATCGTACCCCAGGCATGGAAAGACGCAATACTGGTACCAGTACCAAAAACAGGAAAGGACAAAGCAGATCCAAATGGATACAGGCCCATCAGCCTACTGAGCTGTGTCGGCAAGCTGATGGAACGGATGATAAACACCAGACTGATGTGGCATCTGGAAGAAAAACGAATACTAATTCCACAGCAAGCCGGCTTTAGACAGCACAGATCCACTGAGGACCAGGTCATCCTCATAGCCCAGGAGATAGAAGATGCCTACCAGGCACAGAAACACACAGTAGCTGTTTGGGTGGATCTGGAAAAGGCATTTGACAAACTCTGGAAAGACGGACTCAGAGTCAAGCTAAGAAGAAGTGACGTTTGTGGGAAAATGTACAAGTGGATCAACCACTACCTCAAACAAAGAACGGCCAGAGTCCAAGTACAAGGGCAGATGAGCAAAAAGGTGACACTCGAGCAGGGAGTACCCCAAGGGGGAGTACTGTCACCCACACTCTTCCTGGTATATATAAACGATATTACAGAGAATATACCAAGAAGAGTCCATAGCTCAATGTTTGCAGATGATCTGGCTATGTGGACCTCTGAAAAGAATCTCACCATAGCAAGAAATCTGATGCAGACAGCCCTAACATCGCTGGAAGAGTGGGCGAACTCATGGCTGGTCAAAATAAACGAGGAGAAAACCACATGCACAATATTCTCGCTTTCATTAAAACCCCAAAATACCAAATTAAGTCTAAATGGCAAATTCCTGCAGCCAAACAACAACCCAACCTATCTGGGAGTCACATTTGATCGGCGCATGACATGGAAAAGTCAGATTGAGAGAAACCGAATGAAAGCCAGAGAAAGAATGGCAATCATGAGGAAACTTCAAAACCAAGCCATGAGAATTATAACAGGTGGCATGAAGTCAACGCCAATTGTAGAACTTGAAAAGATTACAAAACTGCAATCCATGACCGATAGAAGAGACTGCAGAGCCCAGCTGCAGTCAGAGAAACTCCGAAGGCTGACCGACCATCCAATGCACCAGAGACTAAACAATTTGGGAAATGGGAAACTAAAGCGGAGAAACTTTGCAGAAATAGCCAAAGCAACGATGCACGAAGATCCCATAAACGCACTAACAACACCAAAACCCATCACTACTGTACGAAAACCTACCTGGAGGCAGGATATATTTCCAGAGGTGGTAGAAAATATATCAGGTATTGCAAACAAAAACTGCCAGACTGAAAAAGAAAGGAGAGATACTACCCTAAGCTTCATAACGAAAAGCTACCCAAGCAGGGACTGGACCCATGCATACACCGACGGTTCTGTAACAAACACTACACAGAACGGAGGGGCAGGAGCATTCCTGAACCTACCAAATGGCAGAAAAATAACACTGTCATTCGCTACTGGTAAGTACACAAGCAATTTCAGAGCGGAGGCAGAGGCACTGAGGGCGGCAGTGGAAGAAATGGTGACACACAGTGAAAATGAGAGCCATATAGTCCTGCTGACAGATGCTCTCGCCGTAGTCACAGCGCTAAAAAGCCAGAAAAACACTGAGCTTAATGACTTAAGAGCAGCACTCTGCAAACTGTGCCAGCAGTCCGCACCAAAAAGGGTAGTGGTACAGTGGGTTCCGTCACACTGCAACATCCAAGGCAACGAGGAGGCAGACAGACTGGCAAAAGAAGGTGCAAGACTACCCCAAACAGATACCAGTATGACGTACGAAGAGTCAAAACGGCTTATCAAAGCCAGATACATGACCAAATGGGAAACCGAACATACTGGTTACACCAAAAACGATGCCTATTACCAGTTGAACCGAAGAGAGCAGGTCGTTGTCTTCAGACTTCGCACTGGCCACAATAGACTGAGGTACCACCTATTCAACAAACTGAAGATAGGGTGTACCGACGAATGCCCGTGCGGTACTGGGAAAATGACCGCTGAACATCTGCTGCAGAACTGCCCGACATACGAGGATCAGAGAGAGCAGATGTGGCCATCACCAGTGGAACTGCAAGACAAGCTCTATGACAGTGGCGACAGCCTCAGGATGACCGCCGCTTTTTTAGAAAAAATAATGGTTACTGCCTGACTGCGTACGAAGAAGAAGAAGAAGAAGAAGAAGAACGGGTGCTGGAAATAGACCCTCGGAAGACAGGTCAGTTTTACCCTACAAATGACAGGGCGTTGCTACGGTAATCCTGCTAAGCCCGAGAGGAGCCGCAGACATTTGGTTCACGTACTAGGCTGATAAGCCAACGGTGCGAAGTGAGGGATTACGGCCGAACGCCTCTAAGCCAAAAATCCCGCCCAAAAGCAGCTCAGCACGAATGCAAAGGGAGGCTTCGACATGGCGGGGACCTGGGGCCCACGCTCCAGCCCCGCCCGGTCAAGCCGCAGAATGAGGTCTCTTCCGTCCGCTGATAAAAGCGGGCGGGAAGCTGCTCGATATTCACCCCATACGGCGATGAGGTATGAAATCATTTGTAGAAGACTTAGTTCTCGGTCGGGGTGCCCTAAGCAGTAGATCAGCTACCTCACTGCGAACTGCTGAGACTCAACCCTTGACCATGAGATATGTCCGCTCCCTAGGCGGACAACATCTCCGTGCAAGACTAGGCTTGTCACCTGGTCAAATGCACTATTTCGAGAGGAATCACAGGTCGCTGACATTTTGTCCACGTGCTTGGCTGATAAGCTACCATCTGAGGGACTACGGCCGAACGCCTCTAAGCCAGAATCCCGCCCAAAATCTCAGCACCGCTGAGATGGGAGGCTACGATATGGCTGGGGCTTGCGTCCCGGCCCGATCGAGCCGCAGGAATGCACCTGGTAAAATGCACTCCTTCCTCGCTCTTTGCATCTGTCTGCTATCAGTCATTCCAATGGACGCAGAAGAGATGCAGTCCAGCGGACATTGCACCTCCTGTCCTATGGTGACAAGCTCCCGGGTGGCGGGGAATGCTAGGCGTACCATCACTGCAGATGAGCCGAGAAAATAAAGCGAGCAAAAAGATACCTCACTCATATGCATATGCTACGTTTCTGGCAGGACGTGACGATCCTGGGAAAAAGTCACACTGGACTGCCTCTCTTCCGGGATAGTACAAACTAGTACATAGTCCATCATATCATTGCCAAACGCTATAGACACGAGTAGGGAAGACTCGATAGTCCTGCAAGACAACTTCCTAAGAGAGACAACTCTGACCAAAAACAACTGCTGCCTTGCAGTTAGGCTGGGGACAGCCAAAGGCTAAGGAGGGCAACCCTACAGAAACGCCTGTTGAAATCCAATGCACTGAGCCACTGGCTAACAAATTAAATCAGTGCAACGTAAATATCGCTGTAAACAGCGTACGATGAAGAAGAAGTTCATACCTTCACAAGAGATAAGAGAGGTTTTGTTCATACCTTCACAAGAGATAAGAGAGGTTTTGTTCATACCTTCACAAGAGGTAAGAGAGGTTTTGTTCATACCTTCACAAGAAGTAAGAGAGGTTTTGTTCATACCTTCACAAGAGATAAGAGAGGTTTTGTTCATACCTTCACAAGAGATAAGAGAGGATTTATTCATACCTTCACAAGAGTTGAAATCACAATGATGGCGTGGATGGGAGCAATCCTTTCCTTCCCAACCGTCATTACAGTGGCAGTAGAAGTCACCTTGGATGTTGAAACAGGTCGACTCGTGTTTACAAGGGTTGGGGTTACATGGATCTGCGTCAGTCTGAAACGGAGAGGTGAGATATGTTTTTATTTAAACGCGACTGGCTATACAGAAGGTTTTAACGATGCTGTGTTCAGCATCATCTGTTGCCTATATGCTTGGCTTCGTTCGTTCTCAATCTCCCACTACCAAACCCTGAAAGGGCTTAAGTAGCAGAATGTAGTCCAGAGAACGGAATGCGTTGTGTCGTAGTTTACAGCTTGACTGCGATATTTGCACCTTTCGATCCAACACATCCAACTTCAGCAAGCATATTTTTAGTACCGAGTTAGCATTCCCTCTTCGATTCCTTCTCCTTAGCCAATCTGCCCTGCTGCAGCCTGTTATCCAGGCTCACCGCATGGAGGTGTAAAATGGTCTTGGCAGCTTTGGTTCACTGGCCCTGACGCTAGCAGTCAGCTATGGGTCGCTGACCACTGCAGCTCATGCGCTGCTCAGCATCTTGATTCCAAATATGCCTATTTGCTTGACTGATAATATAATAAAATTCATTTAGACATCAGTGGACCGTTGCGTCAATCAACGACTGCCATGTACTACGTGATTGATGTCCATCCATCACATGTGATGAAAACCACTCTCTCTGTTCAGCTATGTGGACAGTCTTTTCTCTTGATGTGTCCACTGAAATGGGTGACTTGTGCTGTGATTTGGATTTAAAGTGAGGAAGAAACTGTGCCTTTTGTCAACTTTACTCCAGTCTCTCCTCCTGAGTTACCTTTGGCCAGTGGCAAGATATTATCGAGACGACTGATGGTAGTACAGGATGCAGATTTGTCCTCAGGGTTTACTCCCGAACTCTTTCTTGTAAACAGATATCCCACAAGGTAGCTAAGGTGGATGACATCTATCGTTATGTGTCTTGCCTTTTCCATAACCGCAAGAGGTTGTTAGGACATCACTCAGCATGTGAGTGATGTGGTGGGCATCTCTCCAAGGTCATGTTCTAGTCCATTATAGTCCCGTGTCTACATTTCACAGTCACACCAAAACCGACACTGTCTGCAGCTAGGGCGAAGTGCACCAATCTTGTGAAGTTCATCCGTGTGCACTAGACACAATTATAAATACACATACTAGAATGAATTAACTAGTCCAAATTGAAAACAACGACATATTTCAGTGAATGCAAGTGCAAGTTATCGACTAGTGTGAATTTTAGGCAAATCTGTGGTCTGTCGGCATCAGTAATTAACTAAAACATCAGAGTAATGTTAGACCCGCAGGTGGTATGGCACCATCTTTGCTGCTCTACTATGTACTGCAGCAAAAAAAGGTGCTCCAAGATAAAATTCTCATTAAACTTTCAATATCTGGGGATGAAGTCCTGGCACCTTGTGGTTTCATGATGAGTGTATCGGCCGAGGTTCCTGTGAACTCCTTGAGGAGAACTGAGTATTCCACTGCCTTGGGACAGGGGCTGTAAAGATTAAAGGCATTACTCAGTGTTTGAGCGATGTGTCATGTGCATGTGGCTAACCAGGCAGGGCCTAATCTCTCCCAGACAATGTGTTAGTGAACGACATTTTTCCCATTGCTGGGGTAGTCAAGGGGTTTTGAAGGCTGAGGACTACAGGCCGCTTCGCCACTGCTGTCGCCACATCATGTGCTGGCTATGTTTGTTTATTTCACCCCCAACAGAAAAACAACAAATGCCATACCGGGGATTCGAACCGCTGCCCTCCTTGTCGGCAGGCAGGTCTCGAAACCCTTAGGCCATTCGCTCCTCCCTGTCATCTCTATAAGCAAAATATCAAATCAATCATCCATCAATCAATTAATCAATCACTTACCTGGCAGTAGAGTCCAGTGTACCCGTTAGGACATTCACACTGATAGGAGGCTACTCTGTCATGACATATGGCTCCATTTTGACAAGGCTGGCTGGCACACTCGTCAATCTCCTCCTGACAGAAGCGTCCCTTGTAGCCAGGCAGACAAGCACAATAGAAACCTCCAACAAGATCCTAGAGGTGGCAGCAAGACTAAAAAATATATAGTACATGCATGGAGAAGCAGTAGTCGTAGTCTTTAATCAATTCCCAGAAAGGGACCCCAGGATGCACTACAAAGATTATAGATTTGCTTTAATAATTGGGTCGGGTTGCTGATAAACAAGAAACAGTGGTAGCTTACATCTTAGACTTTCGTCCTGAAAAGGACATTGTTCCACAGTTTACAGCAAGGCTGCGATATCTGTGCCTTTGAGGGCCTTTTGTTTTGAGTCCCTGGCAACTGTCAGCACCTAACCTGAACTGTATCTTCAACACTAGTGGTAGTTTGAAAGGGAAAAATTAACAATCAAAATGGAAAATGGCAGTTGGAATCAAATTAACTGCACCTGGACCCTGATATTGGCTCAATCACTTTCATAACTGAAAGGGCTGTAACAGCGCTCAAACTCCATAGTTGCCGCAGTTTTTCAGTATTTTCCCCTGAACTCATCAGGTACCCATTTACAGCTGGATAGTCTGTGAGAAGTGATCATTCTAGGGGAAAATAAACCATGACATGTCCTGATACAGATAACCAAACACGAAGTGATCTGAACCCAGCACTTTGGGTTTGTAAGCCTAGCTAACACCCCCTTAACCACTTGCTCCCCAAAAAGAAACTAAGTATGGAAATAATGGAAATATAAAGGCTTGTGAAGTGTGAACAAAATAATAACTGTGGGGAAAAATTAATGAAATAAAAAATACACTGGATTGACTCCCATTATAGGGAATAAAAATTGTGGAAGCTGAAGTACACCGGATAATGAATAATGGAGGAGAAAACAAAAGAAATGATTTTCTTATAACCAGAACTCAAGATTATTGGAGGGTATACGTCTTCATGGTTCTAAATATTATTATAGCTGGGGGTGGGGTTGAGGATGAACTCTCACCACCAACTAAATGCTCCCATGGCGTGTGTCTCATATAGCCTCTGACAACAAAGTCCATCTCCTGGCCTTCACGCGGCAGAACTGTTTTGACTAACAGTAGAATGGGGTGGAAGGCGAGCCACTGGCACCTTAAATCCAGTAGTTTTGGGTAGATGGATCTCGAAAGCCTAGGAAGGCAGCTCCAGTAATCTCCTTTGATGATGAGGCTCTCAATGTAGTAAATCAAATTATGTACCTGGGATCCTCAGTCAATAATAAACTATCCCTGGAACAAGAGATCGATATCAGGATAGGCAAGGCAGCAACAACAATGAGCAGATTAACATAAAAGGTCTGGGAGAATAAGAAGCTCACTGTTAAAACAAAAACACTTGTTTACCAGGCCTGTGTTCTCAGCACCCTTCTTTATGACAGTAAGGCATGGTCTACCTACATGCACCAGGAGACGCGGACAAACAGCTATCACATGAGGTGCCTGCGCAGAATCCTGGGAGTTTGGTGGCAAGATAAGATCACCAACGCAGAGGTGTTGGAGAGAACAGGCACTGTCACAATCTTGTCCATGCTTAGTCATCGAAAGCTCCGCTGGCTGGGACACATTCGGAGGATGGATGATGGCAGAATACCAAAATATCTTCTCTATGGGGAATTACACTTGGGGAAAAGGTCTTGGGGCCAGGAACTACTTCGGTTCAAGGATGTATGCAAGCGGGATATGAATGATGCGGGCATCAATTTGGAATCATGGGAACAGGACGTCATGGATCGTGTTACATGGAGGGGCAGGATTGATACTGATAGGCCAAAGACTTAGTGTTTGAGAAGACACGCCACACAATGCGATGCTGCAAACGGTCTTGACTTTCCTTGCACACTCTGTGGAAGATGCTCCTCTGCTCGGATTGGTCTTCCGAGTCATATTCGTTACCGTCATGGACTGTAGTTACATCCCTTTTTATTCTCAAAGCACAATTGCTATCGTCTGACATGATGGAAAAAGCCATTGATTTCTTCATTTGGTTGAAGGGGAGAAGTGACTAACATACTGATCAGACTATGTTAGACAGGGTCAGGTGAAAAACACTGATCAGACTATGTTAGACAGGGTCAGGTGAAAAACACTGATCAGACTATGTTAGACAGGGTCAGGTGAAAAACACTGATCAGACTATGTTAGACAGGGTCAGGTGAAAAACACTGATCAGACTAAGTTAGACAGGGTCAGGTGAAACATACTGTTCAGACTAAGTTAGACAGGGCCAGGTGAAACATACTGATCAGACTATGTTAGTCAGGGTCAGGTGAAACATACTGATCAGACTATGTTAGTCAAGGTCAGGTGAAACATACTGTTCAGACTAAGTTAGACAGGGCCAGGTGAAACATACTGATCAGACTATGTTAGTCAGGGTCAGGTGAAACATACTGATCATGACCCTTCCTCACTTCCAAGTAGTTCTCCATGGAAACTGTTTCATGGGAGTCTTGCTAACAAGGTGGGGATCGGTGCTATGATCCCCATAGTGGTAAGCTTACTAAGAAGCCTCACATTGTACTACAGGCAAGAAGATCCCAGTCTAACTTCTCAAGTATGTCTTGGAATGTGAGGAAAGCCATTGTAATCCGTCACCAAAGAAAATCATCAAGAGTATCCAACTCAATTACGAGTGGTTTTAGCAACAACAACATGGTAGATGCTGCTGTAGGTGATGAAGTGTTAGATAATTCATTGTACTAGGCCAGTTTTGTTTATGACGAGCTGAGTTCTCTTCCACGTTGCTTTTCATTCCCTAAGAGTGAGCCAGGTACCAATTTACACCAAGGTTGACTGGAGCATCTCAATTGCAGGGATCAAACCTGGAGCCTTTGCCCTTCTGAAGCTCTAAGACAAGTCTTCTTGTTCTCCTGTTGTTCAATCCAGCTGGAGTATAGGGCCCCCACTACAGTTAACCTTCTTCAGGTAACATGTCCCAAAATAACTTGAGTTCTTGCTTTTGTAGTTGGGGTTTCTGCATCAATTTGATGTGTAAACGATGAGCTAGCTAGTCTCATCCACAACTCTCTTTTTGTCATCTTTCTCGACAACCATGGATGGGATATGGCCCTATTCTTTCTTCCTCAGCAACGGCGCCTGGGATCCACTCTGGGGCTCCAAGACAGGTACATATTAAAAAATAATGATTGTCTCAGCTTTCGTTATAAGTGATCTGCTTACAAGACCAAATCTACTTACTTATCATTAACGTATAATTAACATCAAATATACATATATTAAAATATGCTCTACTTACAACACAGAAAGCTTGATTTCCGCACACAATTCCCTCACAATCATTCGTATCTGGCAAGTTGTTTAAAACAGATCATTGTATCGGACAGTTAAATAGTGCATTTCGGTCTTAAAGTAGTAATTACAAGAAATTTAACAAGCCACATGCAATTGCTTGGTTTGGCTCTAATGTATACAATACTGTGGTACCAGATCAGAAGGGGGTACCAGTTCCTATCTGCAAGAATTTCTTCTCTATATGTTTGAAATCAGTCATCAGTCGATGTAACTGGGACACCTTTGGTATCCATATTGATGGCAGATATCTCAATCACCTTCGATTTTCCAACGACATAGTGTTCATTACAGAGTCAGCAGCAGAAGCCAACCGAATGATGCAGCTATTCGATGGAGATGGCAGGAAAGCGAGAAGATAAAAGTGTTGAACAATCGTTTCACCAATTGTGATCCAGTCGTTCTCGGTGGGGTGCAATTAGAGGATGTCAACGAGTACATCTATCTTGGGTGCCTCCTAAATATATAGAGAATAACCTGGAACCTAACAAGACGTTGCAGCACGAGTTGGGCAGCCTTCTCGTCCATTAACACGGTCCAGGACGGTTGCCAAGACAAAACCTACAAGCCTCTCTCTTCAATTCCACTTTGCTCCCTGCGATGTGTTACGGTGCTGAGACATGGATACTAACAAAATTACAGGTGGACAAATTTAGAATGACTCAAGGCTCTTTTGAGAGACATTTCGTTGGAATCACTCTCCGGAACTAGGCCTCCATAATTCCAACATTCGACAACATTTTCCTTGGTGAATGATGCGATAATCAATGCAGGCAATGCAAAGCATAGATGGACATGTCACATGTTGCGATGATACGATGGTTTATGAAGCATGGCTAAAGCAATCTGGTACCCCAATAAGTAAGTTACTCTTTTGTGCACCCTGAAAAGGACGTTTAGTGGTGAGTTACAGTAACTTTTCTCACATCCTGAGCGTGCTGATGAAGGTGGAACGGGGTCATCCAGGCAGTTGTGCTATACTTGGCTTCATCTGTGTGTCCCTCACTACTACAGGGATCACATCGATCCCTCACCTCGTTAGTCATGTCGACATGAAAACAGCCCTTTTCCAGGGAGGGCTACTAGGAAGCCGAGGTGAGGGTCTTGGCCAGTATATTTTGCCTGACCCTAACATGTTTGATCAGTATATTTTGCCTGCCCAGACGTTAGTCTTCCTCCCCAAGGTGTTATCTTGATCAGTATGTTTCACCTACTCCTGATTACTCTTAATGCCCCAGTCGACCTAGGTCAGCCTCTCTTTCACTTTCCATATGAGGTCCATACCATGTCAGTTTCGGTAACTGTATCAGGTTATCTCTTTGGGACATTGTTCGATCAAATTCAAGTGAGCATTCAGTTACGACAGTGTGCGTTTTTTCTTGATTGTTCTGGCACAATCAATTTCTTGGTTAGTGTTGGTGGTCAGCCAGAAAGTCTGATGAATCTTTCTTGGACAGATAAGAAAGATAACGATCTGAAACATTTATTTTTCTAGTACTTTTCAACACTCAGCGGCATATCCTCGGCCTTAATACGAAGTGTGCGGTACCTGATACTTTTCTACACTCCGCATCAGTGGCATATCCTGGTAGTGGCATATCCTGGTAGTGGCATATCCTGGTAGTGGCATATCCTGGTACAAAGTGTATTGCATTTATAGAATGTAATACTCTATAAAAATGTATGTATTCTAGAATGACTTACTTTGAAAATTTACCTTTCAGAAGATATGATTGTGTTTTTCCATATAAAAGAAGAAACTTTAAAAGTGTATAAAATACATTTCTTCCTCTTCCTCTTCCTCTTCCTCTTGACAGATTGGTGAGGTACAGAAATCTCGCCGTTTTGGAAAGTCATACTCTACTCATTCACTTGCTGAGTGAAAGGCATGCACCACTGTTTTAGACCTCCATTCGTCGATTAATTTCTATAGGTTTTACACCTTCGCTGCTAAAAAAATTGATAAAATAATGCTGCTCCTCATCAAGTTTAATTGAGATGGGCTACTGTTACCTTTAACTTGACTCTAAAGCCACCACTGCAGCAGCCGATACATATTTACTACAGACTTCCTGCAAGGAGGTCATACACAACTGTCTTAAGTTTCTTTCCTCTCAGACCAATGACTTGCAAGCAATGAGTAACCATCAAGCTTTATTTCATGGAAAAGGGCAAGAACAAACTCCCTTCCACATCAGCTGGTCTAGACCATCCTTAGAACTGTGCCCAAGTTGGGATTCGTGACATATATTTTGACTTCTACGGTTCTTCGTCAATTGTTTTAGGCTGGCCTTTAGCTTTCCCTCTGGGATGAATTCCATGTAGATTCTGATGATCATGTCTTTCCTAAGTCAACGTTTGCAATATGCATATAAGTAGAGTTCAAAGGTGGATAAATTTCATTAACTCTTTTTCATTATATATTCTCAATTTAGTAATCATGCGATTGAAGTAAACACTTAACAAAAATGGCCAGAAAATGAACAAGATTATTTCACTACTCACTGACGTCACACCTCTTTCCTGTCCAGCCTGGCTGACAGTCACAGATAAAACTTCCTCGGATGTTACGACAAGCTAAGGCATTCACACAGGGGCTTCCATGGCACTCGTCAGCATCCAGTTGGCAGTGAGGTCCCTGGAAAACTCAAAGGTCTGTTATGGATGGCAAGGCAGACAGACTAGCAAAGAAGGGATCAAGACAAGAATAATCATACACAGCAACAACCTTACAAACAGCTCATAATAACAGCAAAACAAAGAAACTTTGCTTAACCGACGTACCACAGGAAACACGGAGAGGAAGGTCTACAGACATACGGCAAGCCCCAATCCAAATGACAGCATCAATCAAGAAAGGATCAGAGCACCATTTTCTGACTGAAAACCAACACATTGGACTTAACAAACACCTGAACAGAATCCAACTATACACACCCATATGAAACCGTTGATCATCATCTCTTTGAGTGCTCAGCGCTCAACAATGTTAAAAAAATGCTTCTTCCTCCCTGGTCAGATAAATTGAACTACTTGTATGGTACTAGACAACTGACAAACAAGTACAGATACCATTACATAGCATTGGGTCAAAGGGTTAAAGCCTGGATGCTGCTGGATCCGTAACGACAACAACGAGGACTGTAATCGTCTCTGATGCTCAATCCTCGTTTAGGAAGCTGGAAATGAGCTGGTTGGGACATGAGTGGAAAGTGGCTATAAAGACCTCAAACCTCGAGGAACTTGTATGAATCTACTGTCCTGGCTATGCTGGAATGAAAGAGCTGACATCCTGGCCCCAAGAGCACCCAACAGTGGTGACATTGACAATGGATAGATGCAACATTCTGAAGTTGATCATCCACCACCTTTTGGATGGAGACACTGTAGTTGATGAACCGGCAATGCACAGACTGCACGATTTTAAAATAATACACGGGCCTAGCAGAGAGGGGCCCCTGATAGGGCCAATGAAAACTGTGTACAACTAGTGAGATGCAGGAACAATCAGTATGTACAATCTTCGCCATTTGCTGAGAAAGAGTGAGCATCTATGGGTCTGCCTGGAGTGCATTACATGGCATTGGGATGAAGGGCGAGAGCACGGATGCTGCTGGATTCGCAAAAACAGTAAAATTGATGGTGACATACCTTATAGAGGCGATAGCTGGACACGCCACGTAGCAAGCCCTCACACAATGACAGCTTTACGATGGCTAGTCCTGCCATAGACAAACCGTCTTTTTCTATATAGGCTAAATGGCCAAAAGAAAAAGTCTTGAGGCTGAAAACCAATAAGCCACATCTTCCCCAATGCCTAGTAAACCGCATCTTCCTGATACCTAGTAAACCACATCTTCCCCATGCTCAGTGAGCCACATCTTCCTCATGTCCAGTAAGCCACATCTTCCCCATGCCTAGTAAACCACATCTTCCCCATGTCCAGTCATCTTCCCTGTGCCTAGTAAACCGCATCTTCCCCATGCATAGTAAACCGCATCTTCCCCATGCCTAGTAAACCGCATCTTCCCCATGCCTAGTAAACCACATCTTCCCCATGCCAAGTAAACTGCATTTTCCCCATGCCTAGTAAACTGCATCTTCCTCATGCCTAGTAAACCGTATCTTCCCATGCCTAGTAAACCACATCTTCCCCATGCTCAGTGAGCCACATCTTCCCTGTGCCTAGTAAACCACATCTTCTCCATGCCTAGTAAGCTGCATCTTCCAAATGCCTAGTAAGCCGCATCTTCCCCATGCCTAGTAAACCGCATCTTCCCCATGTCTAGTAAACCGCATCTTCCCCATGCCTAGTAAACTGCATCTTCCCCATGTCCAATAAGCCACATCTTCCCCATGCCAATTAAGCCACATCTTCCCCATGTCCAGTAAGCCACATCTTCCCCATGCCAATTAAGCCACATCTTCCCATACCAATTAAGTCACACCATTCTAATCCCAATTAAGCCCCACCTTCCCCATACCAATTAAGTCACACCATTCTAATCCCAATTAAGCCCCATCTTCCCCATGTCCAGTAAGCCACATCTTCCCCATGCCCAGTAAGCCCCACCTTCCCCATGCCAATTAAGCTCCCCCTTACCCATGCCAATTAAGCCACACCTTCCCCATGCCAATTAAGCTCCACCTTCCCCATGCCAATTAAGCCACACCTTCCCCATGCCCAGTAAGCCACACCTTACCCATGCCCAGTAAGCCACATCTACCCCATGTCCAGTGAGCCATATCTTCCCCATGCCATGTAAGCATTAAGAAAGAAACCACCCATAAACTTACTACCAGTAGTTAAATGCAAGTCCGAAAGACAAACCAGGCAAGACACAGCACAGCATCTTCTAAAGTCTGACCAGACAGATTTACAGAACAAAAGGATAGCGGTTGGTTACCTGGAATCATTTACATTTGCCTGATTGGATACCAGGATTCTTGTGTTCCAGTTGTCTATTGCCAGATTCACACTGCACCATCTTTTCTCGGACTGTTTTTGTTTAATCAAAAAGGATCCTTTGAAATTTTACAAATCTCAGAGCTCTTAGGTAGGTAGGTATGTAGGTAGGTAGGTAGGTAATTCGCTTAGACGACAAGGCCCGCAGCACCAGCCGTCTATATGCATGATTAGTGGCTGTGTGCCAGGCTGCATGTAATGAATGTGATGTTCTTCCGATTTGACCTAACCAGGTGGCTATAATAGCTGTTCATCGCAAGCGATGATGACAATAGCAGTCAGACATGTTGTACTGCACCTCACCACTGAGTTCGGAGGTGGCTGTATAGATCAATTCTGGCACGGAAAATCCTTCCACATGCGTGGCCAAGACCTTCTCCTCGGATTCCTAGTAGCCCTCCTTGGGAACGGGCTGTTTTCATAGCAGGATGGCTAACGAGGTGAGGGATTGATGTGATCCTCGTAGTAGTAAATGAAGGCAAGCATAGCACATCCACCTGGAGGAGCCAGGTCCACCTTCATCAGCACAATTGTGAGTCATCGACTAGTGTGAGTTCCAGTCAAATCCGTGACTTGGTAATATTACAGAGCTGATATATTGACCTGAACTATCACCGCACATAAATTCAAAAGTTCTTCAATAAAAACTTTTTCTGAATTTATAAAATGTACATAGACTTGCTATCAGGAGTTTTACATTATAAAAATATATGTGTTCAGAATCCTCTATATAACGGAATGAATGAGGTAAGATTGTTACAGTTTGTGACCCCTTCTTCTATTGCTAAGACTGACGGATGCTTACCTGCCACTCTTCGGTACATTGACACCGATACCCATTATCCTGGTCTATGCACGTGCCACCATTTAAACATGGACTGGATGTACACTCATCAATATCTGTGGATAAAAAATATGTGTACAAGTCTTCTATCATAACCAATAGGAGCAAAGAGTGATCAGGGTCAGGTGAAACATACTGATCAAGATCCCCATCTTCCGATCATGTTCATGGTTCTGGAAACAAACTGGGGCTGAAGATGCAGCAGAGTGAATGAGCTGACAGCAGTTAGCAACTCATTTTTGGCCGCGTACATCAGGGTCAGCAAACCAGAGGTGACCAAAGACCCTATTCTTCCCACCTACATCAGGGTCAGCAAACCAGAGATGACCATAGACCCTATTCTGGCCACCTACATCAGGGTCAGCAAACCAGAGATGACCAAATGACCAAAGACCCTACTCTGGCCGCGTACATCAGGGTCAGCAAACCAGAGATGACCATAGACCCTATTCTGGCCACCTACATCAGGGTCAGCAAACCAGAGATGACCAAATGACCAAAGTCCCTACTCTGGCCGCCTGCATCAGGGTCAGCAAATCAGAGATGACCAAAGGCCCTATTCTGGCCGCCTACATCAGGGTCAGCAAACCAGAGATGACCAAAGGCCCTATTCTGGCAGCCTACATCAGGGTCAGCAAACCAGAGATGACCAAATGACCAAAGACCCTATTCTGGCCGCCTGCATCAGGGTCAGCAAACAAGAGATGACCAAAGACCCTATTCTTCCCGCTTGCATCAGGGTCAGCAAACCAGAGATGACCAAATGACCAAAGACCCTACTCTGGCTGCCTGCATCAGGGTCAACAAATCAGAGATGACCAAATGCTCAAAGACCCTAATCTGGCCACCTACATCAGGGTCAGCAAACAAGAGATGACCAAATGACCAAAGACCCTATTCTGGCCACCTACATCAGGGTCAGCAAACGGGAGAGGACCAAAGGCCTTATTCCGCTCTGAAAATAGGCTGCAAAGGTGTAGTCTGGCTAACAGAATATGGATCACAGTTGGAAGACAAACCCAGTACTCACAAAAGTCAGCTGAAACTGAACGTATCACGTTGAATAACGCAGATATCGCAGCTTCCCTGTAAACGATGAAAAAAATGTTCTTTTCATGACAAGCACCGAAGACAGACCGATGTTGGGTCACAAGCAGTCTGATCAACGAGGTGGGAGATCAACTCTGTGATCTCATAGTGTTGAGTTAAAGTTAAAGGCTTGACTTCATCGTCGCGAGTTTCCCCATGTGGCTCAAACTCTCGCAGCAGAAAGGTATCCTACCTGCTTAGAGTATTCGTCTTGGCAACTGTAAAACAATGGAAACTCGCTTGGTAGGGTCACATATCGAGATCAAATGGTCTTGCAAATACGATCCTCCACAGAAAGCGTATGGCCGACGATGAAAAGTCATCCTCAAAAGAGGTGGGCTGACAACATAAAAGAATGGACCAATCTCCAACCAGAGGAGGCACAGGCAGTGACCGCTGATAAAGAGGGATGATGTGGGGTTGTGGAGATGTCTTCACGTGTGCCCCAACGACCTCACCGGTTACAGGATGACAGGACCTGAACGATGGCCAGATTGTGTTGGGAGATGCACTGATGCACTCCAGCGGAATGGGAAGTCATTCATGTCCTCTTGGCAGTGTGAACGAAGTGGGAGGTTCAGATACGGATTTTAGTGTAGGTATATATGGAAGGAGAGGGGAGCTTTTACTTTTATTGAATTGGGGAATCAAGAGAACTTAGGTCTCACACAGAAATAGAGATCTTCGACTTCGGTGTGGAGTCTGTTGTGTTGTGGTGTCGGTTGTGTTGTGGAGTCCGTTGTGCTGCGGAGTTCATTGTGATGTGGAGTCTGTTGTGCCTTGTGGCTCTGAGACACAGAGAGCAACAAGAAAAGCATCGGAAAAGGTGACGATTTTCATTATTGGGAGCCTGTGCAGGGGGTCGACACAGCTGAGCGGTCAATATGCTTGCCCACATAAGAAACAAGACGGGGTTTAGAATCCCATAAATTTCAAGTCGCCTGATCCAGAGGGAAATGAGATCAAAAGCAAAGGCCGCCGTCCATCGTAGACGATGATGGCATAATTTATTTGCTAGCGCTATTTTTAGTAAGGATTAACTGCTCTACTTTTTATCCTCACTCTCTCGTCTCGTGCCGCCCGATCACAGTGGCAAGTCAAGGACAAGACGACTAGGGGCGACTACGAGATGCATCTAGTCATTTTGAAGATTGGCGGAAAACTCTGAGATCCTGTGTACTCACAGAATCCTTGGCAGTTGAAATTCGATTATGCCGTTAGCCATTGCCAGGGTAACAACAACACATTCTAAAAAGCAATGAAATTCCTACCCATAAACAATCTACCTTCCGCCTGTGACAGTAAGCCACAGGAAGAAAACATATCAAAATAAAGAACGTACTATGGACAGGCTTCGGCTACCTGGTAGCAGGCATAATCTGCTTGTTTGAATGCAGGGAATCCAAGTATTCCAAGGACAGGGAGAAGAGATATTGAATTTGTGTGATGGGATCATTTGTGCTGAGCTGTTGGAGGTAATTTTATAGGCAACAGTCGAGCATGACACGAAGAGAGGGTACTGGCGTTGGGTACCTACTTACTTCTCCTGTCCTAGGCACTATATCACACTTCCTTCTTGGAGTATTCAGCCACGTGAATTGCCCTGTCACTGGCACTCAGCAGGTCATCCATGTTACAAGTCTCCGAGAGGTTTGGGCAGATCATCAGATGGTCCTGATCTTGTGTTACTCCACATTCGCATGTTTCATCATCCCTGTATCCACATCTTTTCAGGGTTTTCCTGCATCCTGATACACCAGTTCGAAGTCTATTTAGTGACTTCTATGTTGCGTAAGGCAGGAGATGTCCAAGCACAGGTTCCTCCTGTAACTCGATCAAGGGGACCTGTGTCGGCTGTTTCCAACTTTCGATGCGTTGATTTCCTGGACTAGTCTGTAGGGGTTGGGCTAACTGTAAGGAGCCCTGTCTTGACTTTCAGTCTTGGGCTGATGTCCAAACATGGAGTGTCTTTGGTCATTTATCTGCTTCTCTCTTTCTATCTCTGACGCGACAGTTCTTTGTATCTCTGGTGTCGCTATGCCGATTATGGGGTATATTTTTTCAGTTGGTGTAGATTTTAGGCATCCAGTAACTATTCGGCCTGGCTCATTTATTGCTGTATCTATATGTTTGACATGTGCAGAGTTCTCCCAGACTGGTGCGGCATACTCAGCTACAGAGAAACACAGAGCGAGTGCTAATGTTCTAAGGACATCTGGCTTTGCTCCCCATGTTATGTCAGTCAGTTTTCGTATGATACTATTTCTCGCATGTATTTTCTGTCCTGTCTCCCGACAATGTGCAACATATGACAGCGTGTGGTCCAACTTTACTCCTAAGTATTTGGGGGCCGTGCTGTGTTCTAGATCCTATCCTTGCAATTTGATCTGCAACTTTCTATTTCTGAGATGGTAGGCACATACTTAAGTTTTCCTTAGGTTTGGTTTGAGGTGATTTATTTTGGTAATATAGAGCAAGGTCATCAACAGCGTTTGTCAGTTTCTGTTCCACATCTTTGAAGCCCTTTCCCTGGAATTGAATGATAGAATAACAAAACAGTCTCTGTTCTGGAACTCCCAAGAATGAAGAAGTAGAAGGACATCAGGACGCACACGAAGAAGAGAGTTTGAGACAGGCATAAAGTTGTTAATTTGATCAACAATGAATATGTTTACTCTTTTGTGCGCCCTGAAAAGCACATTAAGTGGCAGATTATAGTAGCTTTCCTCACATCCCAAGCGTGTAGATAAAGGTGGGACATGGTCCTCCAGGCGGGTGTGCTAAGCTTGGCTCCATCTGCATGACGCTCACTACTACGAGGATCACGTCGATCTTGTCAGTCAGATTGCATTGAAAACAGCCTATTTTCAGGGTGTGCTACATGGAAGAGAGATAGTGGTCTTGGTCAGTATAATGTCACTGACCGTGACGCCCTGGTCAGTATATTGTACTTGACCCTGACACGACGTCCTGGTCAGTATGTTGTGCTTGACCGGACTAGCGTCTTAGTTCGCCAGGCATAAAGAAAACATGGAAAATGTGGAGAGAGCTGGGAAGGGAATAATTTGATGGGGAATTGAATGGTGGGGAATTATTTGGTGGGGAATTATTTGGTGGGGAATCATTTGGGGGGGGGGGAATAATTGAGTAGGCTATCATTGGTGGGGAATAATTGAGTAGGCTATCATTTGGTGGGGAATTGAATGGTGGGGAATCATTCGATTGGGAATCATTTGGTGGGAAATAATTGAGTAGGCTATCATTTGGTGGGGAATTGAATGGTAGGGAATCATTTGGTGGGGAATAATTGAGTAGGCTATCATTTGGTGGGGAATTGAATGGTAGGGAATCATTTGGTGGGGAATAATTGAGTAGGCTATCATTTGGTGGGGAATTTAATGTGGGGAATCATTTGGTGGGGAATAATTGAGTAGGCTATCATTTGGTGGGGAATTTAATGGTGGGGAATCATTTGCTGGGGAATAATTGAGAAAGCTATGATATGGTGGGGAATTATTGAGTAGGCTATCATTTGGTGGGGAATTGAATGGTGGGGAATTTAATGGTGGGGAATCATTTGGTGGGGAATTTAATGGTGGGGAATCATTTGTTGGGGAATAATTGAGTAGGCTATCATTTGGTGGGGAATTGAATGGTGGGCAATCATTTGGTGGGGAATAATTGAGTAGGCTATCATTTGGTGTGGAATAATTGAGTAGACTATCATTTGGTGGGGAATTGAATGGTGGGGAATAATTGAGTAGGCTATCATTTGGTGGGGAATAATTGAGTAGGTTATCATTTGGTGGGGAATTGAATGGTGGGGAATAATTGAGTAGGCTATCATTTGGTGGGGAATTGAATGGTGGGGAATAATTGAGTAGGCTATCATTTGGTAGGGAATAATTGAGTAGGCTATCATTTTTTGGGGAATAATTGAGTAGGCTATCATTTGGTGGGGAATAATTGAGTAGGCTATCATTTGGTGGGGAATAATTGAGTAGGCTATCATTTGGTGGGGAATAATTGAGTAGGCTATCATTTGGTGGGTAATAATTGAGTAGGCTATCATTTGGTGGGGAATAATTAAATAGGCTATCATTTGGTGGGGAATTGAATGGTGGGGAATAATTGAGTAGGCTTTCATTTGCGGTGGGCAATCATTTGGTTGGATATCATTTGGTGGCTAATAATTTGGTGAGCAATCATTTGGTAAAACATCAATCAGAGGGAAATCATTTTGTGGTTAGTCATTTGGTGGATGAGCTTGCAGTGGACAATCATTTGTTAATTAACATTCGATGAACAATACTTTGGTAGGCAACCATTGAATGGACAGTCCTGGAGTGGACATTCATTCAGTTGTAATTTATTTATTTATTTTTTTTGCGATCGCCTTATTTCTCTAATCCCCAGGGCAGTGTGCGTTGCTCTGTGGTTTTTATTTTGCGACTGTCGGCCCAGTGCATCTGACTTCAGCATGCATTTTATGTAAGGGCCTGCTTCCTCCTGCATTTTCTAAGGGTTTGCTTCCCCGGAGTAATGGCCGGTGCTGTGATAGGGATCGACCCCAGCACCTTAAGAATGGGAGCCGTGTCACTTAGCCACTAGCCCACGTCGTGCCCGTTATTTATTTGAAGACCACCTTATGATTAAATGAAGTGGGCCGTTATTTTCAAACTATCTTTTAGTGGGCTATCATTTTGTGGTCCAATATGTTGTGGACCATTCAGTGGGCGACCATCCTGCCTCCAAGACAAAATTGTCCAAAAGCTAGCCTGACTTACCAATGTCGCAGGAGTGTCCCGTCCAACCTGCTGGACAGTTACATACAAATCCATTGACTACATCCACACATGATCCTCCATTGCGGCACGGATGAGAGAAGCAGGGGTGCTCGGCTAATTAGAGAGAGATGTATGATATTGGTCAGTTGTCATGTGAAAGTCATGTATTCTCAATATCACTACTTGCGATTTATAAAATCGCTACTTTAGTAGGCTCCTTTAATTATATTAAAAATGGACACTTTGTGTACTCTGTAAGGAGTCGTTCCTATAGCAGTTGCTTTTACACGAAGAGGTTGCTAGCCAATTAATAACCCTCTGAAGCCATCTTTGGGGAGTGGGAAGGATTGGGGGGTGTCACTAAAGCTGAGAGGTACTCTGGTCACCTCTCAAGAAACGAACGAAAATAGTGGAGTATTCAAATCCTTCTAATTTCAAGCCTCTTCTGGTCTCAACAGAAGGAAGATCGAGCAGCCAAGTCCTTCCGTAGTCGGACGATAAATTAGGAGATATCGTGTACTTGCAGTCTCCAGCAAAAGCTCTAAAGGGAATGAAAATCCTACCCAACAGTGGCTTGCTTGAAGGCCACAAAAAAGAAACGGCCCTCAATCGTGCAAAGACGCAACAAGCCACTCACATGTTTGCCTGCACACTCGATTGCAAGTATATATAAAGACTTCTTCATACCAATGAGGTAGAAGAGGAGCAGCTAAGCTTGTAGGTGTAGTGACATCAGTGATTTATTTCCACAGAGAATGTTTGTTTATGATAATTTGTTTGATTTTAAGTATGCCTTTCTGGATTCTACTAATGAAAGCACATCTCTTTCCACTCCAGACTGTAGTCCATTGGGCGATATCAGGACGTATAGGCCAGTGTATAGATCTGGCTGTGTATCTGTTTGTAATGTGGACGAATCGACCAGTGTATGGACACGGGTGTGTATATGTTTGTAATGTAGACATATCAGCCAGTGTATGGATGCGGGTGTGTATCTGTTTGTAATGTAGACATATTAGCCAGTGTATGTATGCGGGTGTGTATCTGTTTGTAATGTAGACATATCAGCCAGTGTATGGATGCGAGTGTGTATCTGTTTGTAATGTGGATGAATCGACCAATGTATGGATGCGAGTGTATATCTGTTTATAAAGTGGACATATTGGCCAGTGTATGGATGCGAGTGTGTATCTGTTTGGAAAGTGGACATATCGACCAGTGTATGGATGCGAGTGTGCATCTGTTTATAATGTAGACGAATCGACCAATGTATGGATACGAGTGTGTATCTGTTTGTAATGTGGATATATCGGCCAGTGGATGGATGCGGGTGTGTATCTGTTTTGTAATGTGTTCCCCTTATAACAATTTTGCAGTACAGCAGTTTTGCCAATCCGTTATATATGTGGAGAAGTGGTCATACCAAGAAGAATTCACAGCATGCCTAGTCAAACTGAACACTAAGTGATTTTGAACCCAGTATGTCGAGATTGCAAACCGAACATATAACAAACAACATAAAACAAAGTAAAGTAATTTGTAGCCTGGAACTCAAACTCCGGACCTTCAAATGATCGAGCAGCCTTGCTACTTGATAGATATGAGCTAAGATACTAGGCCAGTGCGACACTTCAAAAAAGGTGTTGAACTAGTCCTAACCTTTCGTCATTCAACACCTGCGACTATGGAATTTAGTTCTATCCATAAATATTTAAACAATGAATTCCTAACCTTTCTTTCATCACGCGTAGACCCTTCCGGTCCTCACTCTGCCTATATTCCTTAGTTAAAAGTGTTGAATTGTGGGTAATGATTAAAGAATAATACGTAAAAGGTCAGCCCCATGGTAACAATTGCCATCGGGGATGACAACAACTTTTCATGTACTAAGTCACAGCCTATGTGAGGTGAGGTGGTCAGTTTCCTTCCTAGTCGTTTCACCTCATACGTCAGGTACCCATCTAAAGCTTGGTCAGCCAATAGAGCGATCGTACCGGGCAAAACCACGGGCAAATTGTTTTTTGTCTGTTCATGAACTCGAACCCTTTCATGCTGTAATCCCAGTCTACGAAGCCAGCTCACTGTCAAATAGGCTAAATGTTCCACAGAATAATATGAACGGGAATCAATAGCAGCTGTGGTTAATGGAGATGGACATCCTTGTCTCAGTGTTCCAAGGAGAATGCAATAGAACAATCATCATCACGTAGCATGTCCTTTGCAGAACGTCGCTTTCCTAACAGCTGATCTGTAAGACTCAATCCTTGACCAGCTATCTCACCTCTGCCACCGTCATTCTAGAAACAGGCTTTGTCACACAGTCAGGTAAGCAATGTGGGAATCGACACTGTAATCCTCATAGTGGTAATCTTTCTGAGGAACCGCAAATTGTGCTACATCAAAGAGGACCCAGATCCACATTCTCCAGTACGTCTGGAGAAGTGAGAAGAGCCACTGTAACCTGCCACCCTAGAAATATCAAAAGTTATCACAACTCAGCACAAGAAACTCCAAATAGCAGCAGCAGCAACCGCAAACACAACCACCACCACCAGCAGCAGCAACAACAGTAACATTTCCCACATATACAACGTGAATCTACCTAAATCTTTTCCACCTTTTTTCACTCCACTCCCGCTGCAGCATAGCATCACAACTACAGTTGATCTCCTTCAGAACACTTTTGTCGAAGGTCTTCCTAAAGCTCTTCCAGCAGAGGTTTCCACAACAACTTATTTTACATGATGAGGGTGCTAACCTCATGTACAACCCTCTTTAATCACCTCTTACAACGTACCTAGGGATTCAGTTATTTATTCCAGACGATTGACTAGTGTAGCGGTAGAGCACTCGCTGTTCAAAGCAAATGTACATGGTTCAAGTCCCGTTACCGGTACGCTCCAGTCGACCCATCTGTATAATGGGTTCATTTGTGAATATGTACCTTGCCTACGGTTAGGAAAATAAAGGCAGCGAGGAAGGGAACTGGTCACCCCACCCCACGAGAACTTTGAATAGTTCAATGAAGTCTTTAACATTTCATCCCAGATTACAGTTTCTGTAATGGGACTTTATTTATGTATTCCTTAATTCGTTAGTTAAGGGCCCTTAATCCCACACCAGGAGCCCCAAACCTAGGCAACACCAACGCCTGTTACTGCTCACCTATCTCACAGTTTTTGCCAGAGAATCCCATTGGACACGAACAGTCATAATTGTCAGGTGCCGTATTGCGACAAAGTCCTACATTCTTGCAAGGCTGGTGTCGCCCACAGTAATTTAAATCTGAAATAAAATTAAGAATATGTATAAGTAAGAACTGAGAGTAGAGATGGATACGACCCACCCTCGGGAAGAATCAATAACACAAAAGCCAGATGTGCGTTATATTGGAATCAACAGGGAAGACTAATCTTCGGTGTAATAAACCAACATAGAAATTGTGCTATCGTTAGACTGGCAGGAGGTAGGAAGAATTAAAGTTAGATGGAAAAAGATTTGAACAATTAGATAATTTTTATTAAATGCCAGGAAATCAACAACTAAAGCATTGATAATTAAGGACAGCGTGGGCTAGTGGTTAAGTGGCACGGTTCACAATCCGAAGGTGCTGGGTTCGAACCCCATCACAGAACTGCGGTTACCCCGGGGAAGCAAACTCTTTGAAAATGCAGGAGGAAGTGGACCCTAAAATGTATGCTGAAGCCAGATGCACTTGGCCGACAGGCGCAAAATAAAAACCACAGTGCAACGCATACCGCATTGAGGATTAGAGAAATAAGACGAACGCAAACAAATAAGCAAACAAACAAAAACAACCAAAGCATTGATAATGATATCTCGGGGAGAGGAGAGCGGGTGGTTAGCTCTTCTTCAGTCGCATTAAACAGATACTCTAGAAGATGACAGACGCCAATGTCTGGGGTCACACCTTCAGTAGCATGGTAATTCCAACAATGGTTGACTATACGGGTGTGAGGTTTGGAGTCTGCGCATATCCGACACAGAGAAGCTCAGAATTGTCGAAAGAGTAATGGAGAGAAAAGTCCTAAATATCTCCCTAAGATACCATTCCTAAACACTAGACATCCACGACCAAACATAGTGATAAGTTCCGAGATGTCGACTGCGCATCAATACGAAAGTACAGATGTGCACGCCATGTTATGTGGTCCGTATATCTGACGATAAATGGAGGAGGAGTGTGTCTTTCTGGTGGCCATACAACTACAACCTCCTAGTGCAACCGCCCACCGACGAGATGGAGAGATGACCTGCATCACAACCTTAGACCTTCGTGGTACTCCAAGACGAAGGGCAGGCACAGATTCAAAGCAGCTTTTGGCTACTTCACATCAGGCAACCTTGCCTGGTTGAATACCAGGATTCAAGTATGTGGATCTGCCGAAGACGGATATGTCGGACCAAAAAGTGCAAATATCGCAGTCAAGCAGTAAACTAGCGACACAACGCATTCCGCTCTCCTGACAACATCTTGCTACTTGCAAAGCCCTGTTCAGAGCGTGGTAGTGGGAGATTGAGAACAAACGAAGAAGAATAAAGTATGTCGACAAAAGAAAAATAAATACAGAAACAATGTCATTTTTGAAGTTTAGTTCAATACATCCGAAGGCTACGATTGCTTGGGTATGTTTCAGTCTGGAATGCGGTCGCGCTTTTAGACAGGGTTGCCAGACAATTCTAAAAAATACCATCCAATAACATCTCGAGAACCATCCAAAAGTAGCCAAATAATAAATGACTTGAGTTGAGTGAAAAGTTATTAAAATATTGTTTAAGATGAACATCATTGTACTAAGATTTTTATTTTTAGAAACGAAACTATTCTGGCCACACACAAAAACTGGTAAATTTTGTAGTTTAGCTGTGCAATGTTAGATGAGAATAAATATAAACAATATAAGTCAGTAGCAATGTTATAAAATGGAAAATACCTGCTAAAAAAAATGGCACATCAACATGCAATGAATGAGTTGAATCAACATATTGCTTAGTTTCTGCCGCGTAAAAAACTAGAAATCCAATTCTTCAGGCATATTTTCTGTTTCACTGTGTTCATACATATCGGATGTACACATGTACAGTATTGTGGTGGTTGGCTGAAGGTGCATTCTCATGAGATGACCGATCCAACTTATTTTCTATCTGGAAATGTATTCTGCAGACCATACCTCGAATTTCGTTGCTCGGCATTCTGTGTTTCCTGGTAACACAGATGGCCTTCCTCAAACATACCATTTGAGGGACGGCGTGGGCAAGTGGTGAAGTTGCACGCTCACAATCCGAAGGTAATTGGTTCGCTCCCCAATCACAGTACCGGTCGTTACAACAGGGAAGCAAACCCTTAGAAAATGCAGGAGGAAGCAGATCCTTACATAAAATGCATGCCGAAGTCGGATATACTGGACCGACCAGCGCAAAATAAAAACACAGTGCAACGCACACCGCTTTGGGAATTGAGAAATAAATCGAACACCAAAAAAAAACACACAAAAAACACTTCATTGCACAGGCCGAAATTCTGAGTTCACAAGCCATGGACAGAGGCCATGTTTGGCACTGGTAACACAGAGTCGGCATTAATATACTGTTTATCAATTGTTGCTTTGTTGCTAAACTAAGGCCCGGGTGCCTGAGCAGTGGTGACAGCTGATAAGTTACTGCAGATGTCTTCTGACACCTAGTCTCGATTTCCCTGTCGAGAAAAATACATCCCAAATACTTGAATTCATAGACCTGTTGAAGAGCAATATACTTTACATTTATGTTGAGTGGCCTAGATGTTCTACTGAACCTCATTGTTTCTGTTTTAGTTAATTTATCAAATTTTGACTGATCGTCGAATGCACACAACAACAACAAAAAGAACAACATAAAACCACCAAAAAACAAAAAACCCATTTCACAAATTAATCAAAGAAACACCAAAATAAAAAAATTACACTACCGTTGTCCTAAAAACAAAACAACAAAAATCGTAAATATGTATCTTATTATTTACTTGTTAAAAGAGATTTCCGACAAACTTTGCAAATGGTGGTTTGGATACACTTTAGTGCAATGTTGATGAAACGGTTCGATCAAACGTCGTGCCGGGTAATGAATGCTGACGTGTGTGCGCACTGGCCAGGTCATCATGCTCGAGAAACTGTTCAATTTCCTGAATGCGAGACACCCACATTCACACCTTCAACTCTTTTGTCATCGGACATCATTATCATCATCAAGTGCCCTGCCGGTTGGCGATCATGAACCTCCATCCATTTATATCACGTGGTCGTTTGTCAGCTCTTTTGTTGATTGTCGCCCATACCATTCTCTCAGTCTAACATTTTCTCTCTCTCTCTGCCTTCCTCTGTCTCTCTTTCTCGTTATCGCTTCGTGTTCCAAGCCGCCTCTTCTCATAACATACCCGAAAAATAATGACCGTCTTGTTCTGAACCTTGCAATAAGTTGTCTTTGTGTTTGTCTGCCTCTTCAAGGACCGCACAATAAGTTGTCTTTGTGTTTGTCTGCCTCTTCAAGGACCGCACAATAAGTTGTCTTTGTGTTTGTCTGCCTCTTCAAGGACCGCACAATAAGTTGTCTTTGTGTTTGTCTGCCTCTTCAAGGACCGCACAATAAGTTGTCTTTGTGTTTGTCTGCCTCTTCAATGACCGCACAATAAGTTGTCTTTGTGTTTGTCTGCCTCTTCAAGGACCGCACAATAAGTTGTCTTTGTGTTTGTCTGCCTCTTCAAGGACCGCACAATAAGTTGTCTTTGTGTTTGTCTGCCTCTTCAAGGACCGCACAATAAGTTGTCTTTGTGTTTGCCTTCTCGTGTACTGTATCATTAGTCTTCCTTGTAGTCCATACAACAGTCATCGAACAGCTCAGTCCTAAATCCTATTGGCTGTGCGATTTTTGACCTTGTGGTTCAAAAAGTGTAACGCTCAAAGTTAAATGACGTACGTGAGTTTATCCAATTAATATTGGACGCTTGACATAAACTCCATCCAATCACAAACGACACTTGAGTGGTCCCAATGGCGCAAGAGTCTGATGACGTGTTTCAGCAAAAAGAGGATACTTTTAACACAAAATGAAATAGCCAACATCTTTGTTTGCTAACTTTGTATAACAGCGTGAATTTTTATTAAATGTCTTCAATTAATAATCACTTACGATGAATTTATACGACTCCTGCCTGTTCCTATTATCTTGAATACATTATATATACACACACACACGCACACTGGGGAACTGAGACGCTAGTCCAGTCAGGCACAAAATACTGACCAGGACGCTGCGTTAGGGTCAATACACTGACCAAAACCACAATCCCTCTTCCATGTAGCGTTCCCTGGAAACAGGCTGCTTTCAAGGCAGCTGATAAGATGTGGATCGATGTGATCCCTGTAGTAGTGAGCACCACGTGGATGAAGCTAAGCAAAGCACAACCGCCTGGAGGACTGCAGTCCACCTTCATCAGCATGCTCGGGATGTGAGGAAAGCTACTACAAACCGTCACTTAACGTCCTTTTCAGGGCGTACAAAAGGGTGAGCTAACTCATTGTGGAGTTTAAACAACAACAACAATATATATACAACCAAGCCGTACTTCAGAAGGTACAGCAGAGATGGCTAAGGTACGAGTGGATAGCAGCTGTTGAGGCTGCACACCTCAATGGGTTGACAATTATCTACTGTCCTGGTCATGTTGGGGTTCAGGGTAACGAAAGAGCTGACATCTTGGCTCCACAAGCTTCCGCCACGGGCACGTTAGTGATGGATATGAGTGACATTTTTAAATAAATCAACAATCGGGTGCTGGGTGATGCCACCTACACAAAAAACGATGCCTATTATCAGATGAACAGAAGAGAGCAGGTCGTGGTCTTCAGACTTCGCACAGGCCACAATAGACTGAGGTATCACCTATTCAATAAATTGAAGATAGGTGGCACTGACGAATGCACGTGCGGTACTGGGAAAATGACCGCTGAACATCTGCTGCAAAACTGCCCGACATACGAGGATCAGAGAAAGCAGATGTGGCCATCACCAGTTGCAACACTAGACAAGCTCTATGGCAGTGTCGACAGCCTCAGGATGGCCGCTGCTTTTTTCGAAAAAGTAAGAAGTAAGTACGAAGAAGAAGAAGAAGAAGAAGAAAGATGAGGCCACCAAAATAGATGAATCAGCAATCCACAGATTGCAAAGTTTCGACATCAAATGAGATTCGAGCGGAGTGGGGCGCATGAGAGGATGGAGCAAGAGAGTGTACAACCAGCGATCTACAGTGACCATCAGCAACCAGACCCTGCACCATTTGCTGAGAGAGACTGAGCACCAATGGGTATGCCCGGAGTGCAGTTGTGTCAATTCTTAGAAACAGAAACATAATCAAGAAATCGGTTAACTATCATATAATGTAGTTTGTCCTTTGCAGAACGTCGCTATCACAACAGCCGATCTGTAAGACTCTCTATCTCTAGCCAAAACGTCGCTCTCACAACAGCCGATCTTTAAGACTGACTCTCGATCTCTGGCCAGAACGTCACTCTCACAACAGCCGATCTGTAAGACTGACTCTCGATCTCTGGCCAGAACGTAGCTCTCACAGCAGCCGATCTGTAAGACTCTCGATCTCTGGCCAGAATGCCCGCCTGCGTCGCTGTCATCTTCAGGACCTCCGTGATGTCTTTTGTCCATCTGCTTCTCGGTCTGCCTCTGCCCCGCCTTCCAGGAACCATACCCTCCGATTTTGTTCTCTCTAGGCCATTATGGCGTTTGATGTGACCAAAATATTTCAGTTTTCTATCGGTTAATTGTGAATGTATAAATGTAGGTGAAAGGTCGATATCTGGTAGTATTTTACTGGCTAGTGTGTAGAGGAAGGTTTCTGGTTAATGTCTCGAAAAATATTACAGATCCATGCTCTTCCATGACGTTCGCAGTGCAGTAATGGCCACATGCCCGATTGGAGCAAGAATGTAAGGAAGATGTGTTATGAGGACTTTACCTTTATCACACAGAATCCCGCCCCAGTTGAGGTGACAAATACACTGCCAGGGAGACCCGTTACATGATCCATGTTTGCATCCTGGATACGGGCTACATTGGTCGCATAAAGATCCCTGCCATCCATATGTACAGCTGTTGCAAAAAAAATAAAACAAAAAATTGGAAATATTAACTGATGAACTAGCAGAGAAGAACACCAACAAAAAGGTGAATATTTTTTGTCGTTCGTTTTGAATCTCACACTATCAAGCCCTGGACGTTCTCAAACTCCCAATACCAAGCCTTGAACGTTCTCCAACTCCCGCTACCAAGCCATGGACGTTATCAAACTCCCACTGCCAGGCCCTGAACGTTCTCAAACTCCCGCTACCAAGCCCTGAACGTTCTCAAACTCCCACTGCCAGGCCCTGAACGTTCTCAAACTCCCGCTACCAAGCCCTGAACGTTCTCAAACTCCCGCAACCAAGCCCTGAACGTTCTCAAACTCCCATTACTAAGCCCTGAACGTTCTCAAACTCCCGCTATCAAGCCATGAACGATCCCAATCTCCCGCTACCAAGCCCTGACAAGGGTTTTGTAAGTAGCGGGATGTTGTCAGGAGAACGGAATGCGTTGAATCTTAGTTTACAGGTTTACTGTGATATTTGCACCTTTCGGTCTGACACATCCGACTTCAGCAGGCATTATTGGGTACCGTGTTAGCCTTCCCTATTCGATCTCTTCTCCTTAGACAATCTGCCCCGTTGCAGGCTGTTATCCAGGCTCACCACATGGAGGTGTAGAAGGGTCTTTGCAGCTCTGGCCCTCTGTAAGCTAGCCGTCAACTTTGAGTCGCTGATCGCCGCAGCGCACGCATTGCTTAGCATCTTAATCCCAAATGGATATTCAAGAAAAGTACAAGAACGGATTTGACATCAAATCAAGCAAATTGGGTCATGAGGTCATCATTCGTATTTCTCTATTCTACTTTTGTAAATGTAAAAAAAATAACATAAAAGATTCTTTACTACTTTTAACAACTTAATTAGCCAGTAATTTTCAAGCGATCCAGAAAGGTAACTACGCCAAATTTAATTCAGATCAGTAGATTGGTTAACAAATGTAAAAGTAATGAGCAACGTTTCGAAAATCTAAAATGCAGATTATCAGTTTCATATAAACAAAATATCGTATGTTGATGATTTCAGTTGTTGTTTAATGTCCACAATGAGTAGGTTTACTCTTTTTTTGCGCCCTGAAAAGGACGTTAAGTGGTGGGTTGTTGTAGCTATCCTAACATCCCGAGCGTGCTGGTGAAGGTGGGCCATGAAAAATATCACGAACTGTCTTGTCCACTATTTTCTATCTTGAGAGTTTGATGTCTTCTTGTCTGTTGTGTCACATATTTTATACAAGATGGGATAGCCAGTACCCTTCAGAATCCTGAATAATAGTTGCTCATTGCAAGCGGAGATAGTGACAGCGTCAGACACGTACATTCAGTTATGACAACACGTGACTATAGAGTCCGACCTGAGCGCTACACTCTGCGGCACGTGAGCACAGCTAGGCAGCCTTAATAATTAGGCTGTCTTGCATTCTGTCCTTTTGCACAGCTCGCTTTTTCGACGCCTCGGTCATTGTTCTCTTTTCGGCGATGTGAGCACGTTGTGTGATGGCAGTGCGCTAAAATGAGCGGCTAAGAGCAAGCAGCTCCCAGGAGATGACATCAACGAAACTGTCCAAAGAAACTTCCAGATAGTTTTTACATCGTTTCTTCTGTCCCAATTTGAGGGATTGCCTGTCCTGGGCTCACTGTACAACAGTCACTTACGGAAAGTTTCTTAAAAAAACTACTGTCCGGAAGGCTACAGTGGTTCAATTCTTTGCTCCCCATTTGGGCTCAGTAATGCACAATTTAATCATCGAGTACCATACAGAGAAATCAAGAACATCATCAGAAATCAGTATATACACCAATGGAGAGAAGACAGAAACATAAACAGTACAACAGACCCAATTCACCAACTCAAAAGAAATCAACAAACTACCTTATTTCGTCTGAGAACTGGACACTGCAGACTACTAGAACATCTATACCGACTGAAGATCTCACACACCGATGAGTGCCCATGGGGAACAGGGGGCCATCATACTAAGCATATTCTACAAGAATGCCCAATCTATAGGGAAATGAGAAGCCAGACCTGGCCAGAGGGTGCGGAGCTGAGACAAAAGCAGCGGGGCAGTCGCTCCGACCTGGTGAAAACTACAGACTTCATCATGGCGACTGGCCTGCAAATATATCTTGACCAAAAGATCCTGAACGCAAAGAAGAAGAAGAAGAAAGGGCCTGGTAACACACAACCTAATCAATATCGCATTGATATGATTCATCAAATGTTATTATTTTCTTGTACATGATAATATACAAACAGCTTGGAATTTGTGTAATTGGAGAAAACGTTTATAATATTCTGGACGTTATGCTGGTGATCTTGGGATCAAGATGCTGGGCAGTGCATGTGATGTAGCGATCAGCGACTGGAAGCTGACTGCTAGTGTCCTGACCAGAGCTGACAAGATTCCTTCCACATCCACATGGTGATCCTGTGTAACAGACTGCAACATAACAGAATGGTTAAAGAGAAGGGATCGAACAAGGAACACTAACCGGTGCCCAAAAATCCCACGGTGAAGACGGATGTGTCGCACTGAAACGCACATCAATAGTAGTCAAGCTGTAAACTACTATACAACGTATTCTGTTCTCTGGACTACATCCTGCTACTTGCAAAGCCCTTTTTATGGTTTGGTAGGAAGAGTTTGAGAGCGAATAAGAAGAAGAAGAAGAAGAAGAAGAAGAAGAAGAAGAAAATGAAGAAGAAGAAGAAGAAGATGAAGCACTGCAAAGTGTCATAGTAGAACACACACAGCACATTACAAACACACACACGCACTCATCCATGCACTGGCCAAAACGTCTTGATATAACTGGTCTGAGGTTGAAAGAGCTGTGCTTTCCCCATAAGGAAGTCAAACCTTTAACGGCAAAAAAATACTGACAAGACATGTTAGTCAGGGTCAGGTAAAATATTCTGGCCAAGATCCTACCTCGGCTTCCTCGTTGTTCTCCCTGGAAACGAGCTGTTTACATGACAACCTGGCTAACGAGCTCAGGGATCTATGCGATCCCCGTAGTAGTGAACAGTAGGCAGGTGAAGCCAAGCACAACATAACCAATTTGAGGACCCCGTTCTACTTTCATCAGCGCGCTCGAATGGGAGAAGAGCTACTGTAACCCGCCATTTAATGCCCTTTTCAGGACGCACAGAAAGAGGAAACATACTCATTGTGGGCATTCAACAACAACACCATCACAAACACCATCACCAACAACACCACCAAC
The DNA here is from genome assembly GCA_036924085.1 of Ariolimax columbianus. Classification (NCBI taxonomy): domain Eukaryota; kingdom Metazoa; phylum Mollusca; class Gastropoda; order Stylommatophora; family Arionidae; genus Ariolimax; species Ariolimax columbianus. Next base: position 65,225,272 of record JAVGWX010000013.1, on the reverse strand, counting down.
AACAACAACACCACCACCACCAACAACAACACCATCACAAACACCACCACCACCACCAACAACACCACCAACAACAACAACACCAACACCACCACCAACAACACCCCCAACAACAACAACAACAACAACACCAATAACAACAACACTAACACCACCACCACCACCAACAACACTACCAACAACAACAACACCACCAACAACAACAACAACACCACCAATAACACCAACACCAACACCACACCACCACCACCACCAACAACACCCCCAACAACAACAACACCACCACCAACAACACCCCCAACAACAACAACACCACCAACAACAACAACACCACCACCAACAACAACACCACCACCAACAACAACACCACCAATAACAACACCACCAACAACACCATCAATATCACCACCACCAACAACACCACCACCAACAACAACAACAACACCACCAACAACAACAACACCACCAACAACAACAACACCACCAATAACAACACCATCAACAACAAAAACACCACCAATAACAACACCATCAACACCAACAACACCACCACCAACAACACCACCAACAACACCATAAACAACAACAACAACACCACCAATAACAACACCATCAACAACAACAACACCACCAATAACAACACCATCAACACCAACAACACCACCACCAACAACACCATCAACAACAACAACACTACCACCAACAACACCACAAACAACAACAACACCACCAACAACAACATCACCAACAACAACAACACCACCAATAACAACACCACCAACAACAACAACACCACCAATAACAACACCACCAATAACACCATCAATACCATCACCACCAACAACACCACCAACAACAACACCACCAACAACAACAACACCACCAACAACAACAACACCACCAACAACAACAACACCAACAACAACAACAACACAACCAACAACAACAACACCACCAATAACAACACCACCAACAACAACAACACCACCAATAACAACACCACCAACAACACCATCAATACCACCACCACCACCAACAACACCATCAATACCCCCACAACCACCAACAACAACACCACCACCAACAATCCCCAACAACAACAACACCCTCAACAACAACACCACCAACAACAACACCACCACCAATAACACCAAAAAAAAACAACAACACCACCAACAACAACAACACCACCAATAACAACACCACCAACAACACCATCAATACCACCACCACCACCACCACCAACACCACCACCAACAACAACACCACCACCAACAACAACACCAACAACAACAACACCACCAATAACAACACCACCAACAACAAAACCACCACCAACAACAACACCGCCACCAAAAGCACCACCAACAACACCACCACCAACAATAACACCACCACCAACAACAACACCACCACCAACAACAACAATACCACCAACAACACCATCAACACCACCAGAACCACCCTCAACAACAACACCACCACCAACAACACCAACAACAACAACAACAACACCACCACCAACACCATTCCCACCAACACACCACTACCACCACCAACAACAACGACATCGACACACAAAAAATGGAAAACAAACATGCCCTTTTATGCAGTACTTCTTTGCCTGTTACTGCCAGGCTTATATCCTAGTAAAACATAACTATTCTATGGATTACAGCGACAGAAATGGTTACTCATACTTGCATTCTCCAGGTTTATTGCAGCTTCCATATATTGCGTGGCAGCCTTGCCGGCAGATAGCTGAAGAAAAAACAATACCAGAAAATATATATCTCCATGAGATGAAAATTAGCCCACACAAAGAAGTACCCGTAATATTTATATTACTGGTTTACACTTTCTTTTTCTACACTGATGTGTAGAGTCTTCTTCCCTACTTATTCGCTACTCTTCCATTCTGGGGTATTGAGGCGTGCCAGAAATATGGCCAGACCTTTCTATCCGCTGTCTTCCTCTTTTCCTGGTTCCAATCTAGTCCAAGGTCTGTTATAGACCGTCCACGTGGTCTGATCCTTTACACTTTGCTTCACAAGCCTGCCGTAGTTCATGATCTTGTTTCTTGCTGTAGACTTTGCTAATCGATCTAAGTTGAGATTGCTCTACTCAAGTCTGCATAGGCTGGATTTTGTTGTTGCTTAGATGTTTGCCTCACTAGTTTCTACTGGCGGAGGCTCGCCATTTTCCACCCCAGACCGTAGTCCATTGGGCGATATCAGGACGCATAAACCAGTGATTGGATGAATGTATGCGTCTGTATGTACCTATCCTAGGTTTGTGCGTCCTCAGAAGCCAGCCCAACCAAAGTGCAATAGAAGGGTCTCACCCTGAGGGCGCGTGTGAAAGTTGTGCAAGAGTATGAGGTCGCTCAGATCGTGTCGTATTGTCTGATGGCACGGACCTTGTCCACTTGTTACTTGGACCACTTCCCGTAGATATCTCATTTATAACGTTTGGAGCTGACTTACTTGTCTGTGTTGTTGTCATTATCCATGATTCACATTTATAAGTCACAATTGGTACATGGGCAGAGCCATTTATTTCTCAATTGATGAGGAATTCTCTATTTATGACATGAACACGTTTACCGGTTTGCTGCCCTTCGCGTTGACAATTATCTTTATTACCTCCCTTCTGGTTTATTACTGCTCCAAGTTATTTGAACTGCTTAACCTGTTCCAGAGGTTGCACACTCAGAAAAATGTGATGTCTCTTCTCTTCTCTTGAGTACTCCATGATTTTTGTTTTTGAGCTGTTAATAGACTTCCATCTCTTCCCCAGCTGCTCTTTCCAAATTTGAAAGTTGGGAAACGCTATCTCCAATATATATATATAGCTTTAACTCTTATACTATGGAAGCTACTTCAGGTGGCTTGTTGTTAAAACCTGTTTTTACGAAAGCCACTTAAAATGGCTTGTTATGTTAAATCTCTATTAGCAAAGATTAAAGAAACATTTTAGAAACTTAGTCCAATCCAGTATTTTTATTGTTACTTCCTGTGGACGAACTATTCAAACTATGAGCCATTTGCGCTTGTTTTTTTGTTTTTTTCTCAGACGGAGAATGGAATTTGTTCCAACAACATTTACAAAATAAAAATGGCTACCAGTGATCGTTAGCAAATATTATTGAAATATAATTAACAGAACAAGTTACTCATCTATTCATAGATTTTGTATCTGGTCAACAGCATTAAATGGTTGATTGTGTCAAGGGACCGGTGGTTGGGTAGCCACTATAGAAGCCTGTCAGGTCTCATGGTTGATTTTCATGCAGTTACTTCTCGATTATGTTCACAATCTCTCTAGCGAGAGGTTTGTGCATTCATGAAAGCAACCATGTTGCAGGTATTCCGATACTTTTTAATTTGCAGATAGGCGGAACTTGTGGTGCGCATGCGCGACAATAGATGGTCACGAATGTGCTTAGATGTTTGCCTCACTAGTTTCTACTGGCGGAGGCGCGCCATTTTCCACCCGGGACCGTAGTCCATTGGGCGATATCAGGACGCATAAACCAGTGCTTGGATGAATGTGTGCGTCTGTATGTACCTATGCTAGGTTTGTGCGCCATCAGAAGCTAGCCCAACCAAAGTGCAATGGAAAGGCCTAGCCACGAGGGCGCGTGTGAAAGTTGTGCAAGAGTGTGACTGTAGGACAGAGTCAAATGAAACAGGGGGAGGTAAGAGGAGAGAGAAGGGGAAGAGTTGCCCCCCGATGGTCACGAAAGCGAAGTCTCCACAACTTTATACGCCCACGCGGACATCCACAAATGGGATGGAGATATGACCTGATTAGTCAAACATGGTTTTTTTCATGCTAAGCAGAACATGAGCTGCAGTGGTCAGCGACCCATAGCTGACTGCTAGCGTCAGGGCCAGCGAAACCGAGCTGCCAAGACCCTTCTACACCTCCACGCGGTGATCCTGGAAAACAGGCTGCAGCAAGGCAGACTGGCTAAGGAGAAGGTATCGAAGAGGGATTGATAACAGGTATTTTAAAAAATGCTTGCTGAAGTCGGATGTGTTGTACCGAAAGGTGCAAATATCGCACTCAAGCTGTAAACTACTACACAACAAATTACGTTCTCTGGACTACATTCTGTTACTGAAACCCTTTCAGGGTTTGGTAGCGGGATATTGAGAACGAACGAAGCCAAGCCAAGCCAAACATGGTTTTCCAAAGTAAAATACCACATTGAGTTTAAACAGTATTTTGGCTATCCATCATCAGACACTACCTTTTTATGAAGAACCCGGATTAAAGATTACAGATTACATTGATTATCTCAGAAATGGAGCACTTACCTATGTCACACTCTCGTTCCATCCAGCCATGCAAGCAGATTTTATCTCCCTGAGTGTCGCATGTGAAGTGTCCAAAATTGTCATCTCTAGGCCTATCGAAATAAAATATTAATAGCTAGTTAAGTAGTTTTAATTCCATTTTGGCTAGAAAATGCAAATACTTTGGGTACATTAAGAGACACAGCGGTCTCGAGAGAACAGTGATGGAAGGTATGGTGCCAGGTAAAAGAGGAAGGGGTATACCAAAAAGACGATGGCGCAAAGATATCCAGGAATGCCCGAGTATGACTGTGGCGGAGGCTGGAGTTTTGGCAAGGGAACGAGTTTCTTTCAGACAGATTGTGATGGGAAATATATTCTATAAAGAAAATGCTACATGATGATGATGAGTTAATTAGCTTTTCTTCCATGTATGCCGTTAAGAGTCGTGAGGAGCTTAAATCGTCTGTCCTGCGACAAGGCCGTTGCAATAGTCGGTGTTATCTCTAGTCGTTTCGCAATCACTCTAAAGTCATCTATCCATGTGTCCCACGGCCAATATATTGCTGAATCTACAAACTCTAAAGTCATCTATCCATGTGTCCCACGGCCAATATATTGCTGAATCTACAAACTCTAAAGTCATCTATCCATGTGTCCCACGGCCAATATATTGCTGAATCTACAAACTCTAAAGTCATCTATCCATGTGTCCCACGGCCAATATTTTGCTGAATCTACAAACACTAAAGCCATGAGCGAAAGTTAACTTTAAGATTACGTAAGCCACTTCAGGTGGCTTGGTGTCACTACGTATTTACTTATTTTTTTGCGGAAGCCTCTTAGAGTGGCTTTTTTAGTGTCAATCTATTTTATTAGCAAAGTTTAAAGAACAGTTGATATATTTATATATTTTTTTCAAACTTTTTTTTCAAATTATTTTTAAAAAAATGTATTTTCAATAACTACTTCATCTACACTTCTTTATGTAAAGACACAACGTGGTTCTATGTGATTGCTCATTCAGTTCTGCACATTTGCTTATGAAATACATCAATGAAATGTTTAAAATAAGAAAAGTATGATCAAATATGCTATGGTACCCTAATCTCAAAATATATTTATGAAATAGATGGTGTAAAAACGTGGTTTTAGTATGCGTATACGAAGAGTTAATGAGAGTACATTCTCACAAGGTGACCGACTCAGCGTATTTATTGGACGAAAATGTATTCTGCACAAAAATTAGTGCCGACTATATTTTGAATGTTTTTGCCTGGGGTTCTGTGTTTCCTGGTAACAACGATGGCTTTTCTTGGTTCTTGTGCGTTAATTCACCCATTCAGAAATTGTATGCCATTTATTGACCACACGGGTTTCCGTACACAAATAATAATGTGTCTAGCTATAGGTCTTTGATGCTGGTTTGTGGGTTTTGTGCGCCCTGAAAAGGGCCGTGAGGAGAACAGATTACCATGGAAATAACGTGATTTTTAGCACACAGTCAGACGGTGTGTATAATTCGTCTTTCCTGCAAAAACTGTACACAATTAATTTTCTTGCGTGTCAAGGGTGACAACTGCAAGAAATCCATCTTCCACGTACGGTGTTAGATCTGAGAATGACATGGACATAGGTTTACCGCGCAAATTGAAGACACGCGATTTGAAAAGTATGGTGCTTCGTGTGGCTACATTCTACTAAATTTGACCTTTTATAATCCGTGGGTGAAATAACACGCAAGTACCGTTTAAGAACACTTCATTTCATACATACGTCGAAATTCTTATGTCTTCCGTGCTCTGGAAAGAGGTCACGTTGGTCACTGCTAGCATAGAGTCGGCATAAATATACTGTTTATCAGCTGTTGCTTTCAAGCCAAACTAATGTTCATATGTTCAAGCGATGGTCGGCTTGGCTTCGTTCGTTCTCAATCTCCCACTACCAAACCCTGACACGGGCCTAAGTAGCAGAATGTAGTCCAGAGAACGGAATGCGTTGTATCGTAGTTTACAGCTTGACTCTGATATTTGCACCTTTCGGTCCAACACATCCGACTTCAGCAAGCATTTTTTGAGTACCGGGTTAGCATTCCCTCTTCGATCCCTTCTCCTTAGCCAGTCTGCTCTGCTCTGCTGCAGCCTGTTATCCAGGACCACCGCGTGGAGGTGTAGAAGGGTCTTGGCAGATCTGTTTCGCTGGCCCTGACGCTAGCAGTCAGCTATGGGTGGCTGACCGCTGCAGCTCATACGCTGCTCAGCATCTTGGTCACGTTTGTCACTGCTAGCATAGAGTCGGCATAAATATACTGTTTATCAGCTGGTGCTTTCATACCAAACTAATATTCATATGTTCAAACGGTGGTCACAACTGATAAATGCCAGCAGATACTTTCGGTTATACTTTCCATGTGTATTTAAAATGCTCCAAACTAGTACTTTTGTTCCATTTTGATTCCAACTAGAGCGTAGATTCAACACTACTATAAGGAGATGGTACATGAACACTTGTGATGGTCGTGTCAGTAGTAGCAGTTCTACGTAATGGAATTGCTAGCGCCATCTGCAACCTTCTTTAGTCGTTATTTGCGATGTGCTTGGCAGAGTAGTGTACTATTATCTCAACCTCGGGCGCCACTCGCATGTTTGCATTTCTTCCTTCTTTCTTCTTCCTTCTTTCTTCTTCCTTCTTTCTTCTTTCTTCTTTCTTCTTTCTTCTTCCTTATTTTTTCTTCCTTCTTCCTTCTTTCTTCTTCCTTCTTTCTTCTTCCTTCTTCCTTCTTTCTTCTTCCTTCTTTCTTCTTCCTTCTTTCTTTTTCCTTCTTCTTCTTACTTCTTCCTTCGTCTTCTTCTTCTTCTTCTTCGTTCATCCTCAGATCAAGGTTCCGGTTTCTCTTACAAAGGACACCGTTGTTTGTAAGGCTGTTTTATCTCCTTTCGGCTTTTGTCTCATATCTGTCTCACGAGGCCAGCATTGTTCTCTCTTTTCCTGCGTAAGTATGCAGCTTTGTGGGATGTGTTCCACGGTCATGATATGCTCCCCACATGGGCACCTGTCATCTGTCCCAATCCTCATTTTGTTGTACATATGAACATTGAGTCTGTTATGCCCAGTTCTCAGTCTGAAGATGATGACCTGCTCTTTTCTAGTTAAGTTATAGTAGCTGTCTTCTTTTCGGAAGTCGGGATGTTGATCAGCCCATTTTCTCCTGAAGTTGGCTTTAATTATGGTCTTGACCTCATTATATGTGATACTCAGGTCTGTTTGTGGGGATGCTCCTCCACACTTTGCTAGTTTGTCTGCAGCTTCATTGCCTTCAATATTGCAATGGGATAAGATCCACTGTATGACCAACCTTGGGTGTTCTGCCGAGAGCTGTGTCAGGGAGAACATAATTGCATATGACACTACTCGGCAAAACTGCTCTCTCAGCATCTGCCCAGCGGGGCACAGGACGGCTCCCAAACACCGAGGTGGGGGGGAGGGGGGGGGGGGTTGGATGGCACGCTGTCCTATCGAATACATTGTCAGGAAACAAAACGGGAGACACAAACGGGAAATAATATCTTTAGAAAATAGACTGGTGCAACATGGGAAGCACAGCCAGATGTCCTAGGAATATCAACACTCATCATGTGCTTCTCCGCAGCTGAATACGCCTCGCCAATTTGAACAATCTCTACACATGTCTAACTTACTGATACAGCAATACATGAGGCTGGCCTGACAGTTACAGGGTGTCTAAATTCTACTCCAACTGACCAAAATATACCCTGTAATCGGCGTAGCGTAAACTGAGACACGAATAAGTGTTGCAACAGAAAGTAAAAGAGAGAAATTGACAGACAACCCTGATCCTGGGCACCCTTCGTTTGGACACCAGGCTATGTTTGCAAAAGTCTGAAATCTAGACAAAGATCGTTAAAGTCAACACAGCATGTGGGACCAGAGTGCCTGCATCTCGAGCTACTTCGAATCGTCTTGATTAATGTCTTGCTATTAGTCCAAGGTAGCTCGGCACTATAGATTGAGGCTTGACTTGGCATCATTCGTTCTCATTCTCCCGCTACCAAACAATAAAAGGGATTAAATAGCAGAATGTAGTCCAGAGTACGAAATGCGCTGTGTCGTAGTTTACAGATTGACTGCGATATTTGCATCTTTCGGTCCAACACATCCGACTTCAGCAAACATTTTTTGAGTACCTGGTTAGCATTCCCTCTTCGATCCCTTCTCCTTAGCCAGTCTGCTCTGCTGCAGCCTGTTATCCAGGATCACCGCGTGAAGGTGTAGAAGGGTCTTGGCAGCTCTGGTTCTCTGGCCCTGACGCTAGCAGTAAGCTATGGTTCGCTGACAACTGCAGCTCATGTGCTGCTCAGAATCTTGAGTGAGGCTGATGACCAACGCAGTTTCTTCCACACTATAATCCAAATACAGTGTAAAACCCGTCTAATTGTGTCGCGATCATGGCTTGCGATGGACAACAAAGTAACTTACAGACTAGTCCAGGAAAACGCCGCATCGAAAAATAGGATGAACTTACACAGGTTTGTTACATGGAACTGCGAGAGGGGATCAAGACGCTGAGGAGCGCATGAGCTGCAGTGGTCAACGACCCATAGCTGACTGCTAGCGTCAGGATCAGCGAACCAGAGCTGCCAAGACCCTTCTAGACCTTCACGCGGTGATCCTGGATAACAGGCTGCAGCAGGGCAGACTGGCTAAGGAGAAGGGATCGAAGAGGGAATGCTAACCCGGTACTACAAAAATGATTGCTGAAGTCGGATGTGTTGGACCAAAAGGTGCAAATACCGCAGTCAAGCTGTAAACTACGACACAACGCATTCCGTTCTCTGGACTAAATTCTGCTACTTAAGCCATTTCAGGGTTTCGTAGCGGGAGATTGAGAACGAACGAAGAAGAAGAAGAAGTAGAAGAAGAAGAAGAAGAAGAAGAAGAAGAAGAAGAAGAAGAAGAAGAAGAAGAAGAAGTAGTAGAAGAAGAAGAAGAAGAAGAAGAAGAAGAAGAAGAAGTAGTAGAAGAAGAAGAAGAAGAAGAAGAAGTAGTAGAAGAAGAAGAAGAAGAAGAAGAAGAAGAAGAAGAACTGACAGAGAAACTTGAGCATGGACACTACTTTTCATACGCAACTCGGAAGTCACTAAACAGACTCCGATCTGGTGTATCACGATGCAAGATGAACTTAGAAAGATGGGGGATACAGGGATGATGAGACACGGGTCTGTGGAGCAACAGAAGACCACGGGATGATTTGTCCAAACATTCTGGAAACATGCAATATGGATGACATGTTGACGAGGAATGATAAGGCAATATACGTGACTGAACACATGATGATGTCTGAAGAAGTGCCCAGGACTGTCTGACGTGGAACCCAAGACTGTCTGACGTAGTGCCCAGGATGTCTGACGCGGTGCTCAATACCGTCTGACATGCTCAGGACTGTCTGACGCGGTGCCCAGCACTGTCTGATGCGGTGTCCAGGACCGTCTGACGTAGTGCCCTTGATTGACTGACGTGGAGCCCAGGACTGTCTGACGTGGTTCCCATTACTGACTGACGTGGAGCCCAGGACTGTCTGACGTGGTTCCCATTACTGACTGACGTGGAGCCAGGGACTGTCTGACGTGGTTCTCAGGACAGACTGACGTGGTGGCCAGGACTGACTGACATGTTGCACAGGAGTGTCTGACGTAGGGCACTGGACAGGGGAAGTAGGCAAACATCTGAACCGTCCTCTTCAGGAAATGCATCCCTGCAGTAGACTTACGTGTATGAAAAATACCCAATCGCACGTATATTTTGACCTGAATGGCACACGAATTGAAAATAATTCAACTACTCTAAGCCAGCCAAGCATATTAAAAGCGAATGTAGAGGGTTGTGCATGTGACTGGTAACCTCACTGTGTAAAAACGACTGTTATTAAACTACCATTGTGAATGATCGGGTACAGGCTTCCTGCAAAGGGGCTATGCCATTTGTAGTGGCTTAACTATGCTTCACTTAGAGCGCAACGGCGAATCAAGAAATCAACTGATAATTCAATAAATCAATTAATCGCCCATTTAAATAATCACTCAATCAATCAGCAAAGCGTCAACCAAACAATTTATTAATTAATCAATAAATCAATCTCCGAATTAATCCGTCAATCAGCCTCACACTCAATAAATCAATAAACAAAACAATAATTAGATTAATCAAATCAATCATCAAATTTCTCAATCATTCACTCAATAAAATACCCATTCAATCAACCAGTCAGTGACTAATTGAATCGATAATCAAATCAATCACTCATTCCATCAGTGAATCGATCAATGAATCACTCAATCAACTAATTAATCAATAAACCAATCACTCATTCCATCAGTTAATCTATCAGTAAAACACTCAAATAATTTATCAAGAAACCAATCACTCAATCATTCAATTAATCAGTCAATCAATTCCTTGAACAATCATTTAATCAATAAATTGTGCATTTAATCAGTCAGTGACTAATTGAATCGATAATCAAATCAATCACTCATTCCATCAGTGAATCGATCAATGAATCACTCAATCAACTAATTAATCAATAAACCAATCACTCATTCCATCAGTTAATCTATCAGTAAAACACTCAAATAATTTATCAAGAAACCAATCACTCAATCATTCAATTAATCAGTTAATCAATTCCTTGAACAATCATTTAATCAATAAATTGTGCATTTAATCAGTTTCAATTGCGATTAAGCGATTCAACCAATCGCTTAATCAGTCACTTTTATGTAAGTAAAGAACCCGTCATGTTATGCGGCACATAGGAAAGCTGATGTAAGGCCCATATCATTGTGTAACCAACGGCACTAAGTGATTGATGTGGTCAGCATCACACCGGCCAATTTTACTTCCCGGACTGAACCGGTACCCATTTAAGGCTGGGTCGACCCGGGAGCAATTGCGGTCTGAAAAAAAACCATTTCCGCCTCAACTGGGGAATGAAACCAGAACCACTCAGATGCGAAGCCAGTACACTAGCAACTGCGCTGCGTGGCTCCCTATATTCACTTGTAGTAAGACCAGAGTGCCTGCATCTCGAGTTACTTCCAGTCGTCTCGACCAATAGTCTTGCCACTGATCCAAGGTAACTCGGGATAAGAGTGAGATTGATAACCAGCGCATATTCTTCCTCACTAGAATCCAAATACAGCACACATCACATTATTAACACGAAACCTATGGGTAATAACAATAACACCTCATGTAAAGGTTTCTGTCGCTTCCCTTGTCATTTTCCATCATTTAGAAAACTACGATTCCAGCAGTCATCATCTTCAAGTTATATTTCGCTTCATCTTCTTGATCACCTTTTTAAAAAAAACTACTTAATTCTCCGGGCTGCTGATTCGATCATTATTCGCCGTCCTCTGTTGGTTCCAATCCAGCGCATGTCTGATCAATTGTTATGTTTCTTTTTGATCTGTCCACTTTCTCTTTTAAATCTCCAGCTACTTAAATGGTTTTAGCAGTTATTTTGATGTTGTTCGTCTTATCAAACAGACTCGTCGTAGCCATTTAGGTCAGGTCAGGTCATCCCGTAACCGGTGAGGTCGTTGGGGCACACATGAAGACATCCTCCCAACTCCATGCCACCCCTCTCTGTCAGGTGCCGCTGCCTGTGCCTCTTCTGGTCGGAGACTGGTCCATTTTTTTATGTTGTCCTCCCATCTCTTTTTGGGCCGGCCTCTTCGTCGTCTGCCATGCACCTTCCCGTGGAGGATTGTATTTGCAGGACCATTTGATCTCGATATGTGACCGTACCAAGTGAGTTTCAATCTTTTGACAGTTGCCAAGAGGTCTTCGAAAGGCCCTATTGCTGTTGTAATTCTATCTCGTATTTCCTCATTAGCCATTACGGAATATGTACGTTAATCAGAATGAAATCAGAGCCAAAGACCATTGCTCCTCTTTGTATCTATCATTGAAAACATCTCGCCAGAATACACGACAGCTCTATGTTATACTTTCTCGCTCTATCCAAGTGTAACAATTTAACTGTAGTTCATTCTCAAATTCTCTTCTCCCTGTATTTTTAGACCTACCCCTCTTTCTCTTTTCCTGGGGAATCCAAGTGAAAGCCTGTATTGTTGTGTTGGACGAGCCTTCCTCAGCGTGTTCTATTTAGCCCCTTTTTTCTTTTTAAAGTGTTGTTTTTCTTCTTCGTTCGTTCTCAAACTCCAGCTATCGTCCAAATCTCTGAAAAAGACTTTTTCAGTATCATAACGTTGTCAGGAGAACGGAATGTGCTGTGTCGTAGTTTACAGCTTGACTGCAATATTTATTACCTTTCGGTTCGACACATCCGACTTCAGTAGGCATGTTTAGTTATCGGGTTAGTCTTCTCTCTTCGATCTCTTCTCCTTAGTCAGTCCGCTCTGTTGCAGTCTGTTATCCAGGACTACCGTGTGGAGCTGTAGAAGGGTTATTCAGCTCTGGATCGCTGGTCCTGACGCTAGCAGTCTGCGTTGGGACCGCTACAAAATGTGATCTCTGGTACTGACGTTTGCAGTCAGGGTTGGTACCGCTACAAAATTTGATCTCTGGTACTGACGCTAGCAGTCAGCGTTGGTACCGCTACAAAATGTGATCTCTGGTATTGACGCTTGCAGTCAGCGTTGGTACCGCTACAAAATGTGATCTCTGGTACTGACGCTAGCAGTCAGCCTTGGGACCGCTACAAAATGTGATCTCTGGTACTGACGCTAGCAGTCAGCCTTGGGACCGCTACAAAATGTAATCTCTGGTATTGACGCTTGCAGTCAGCGTTGGTACCGCTACAAAATGTGATCTCTGGTACTGACGCTAGCAGTCAGCCTTGAGACCACTACAAAATGTGATCTCTGGTACTGACGCTAGCAGTCAGCCTTGGGACCGCTACAAAATGTGATCTCTGGTCTTGACGCTTGCAGTCAGCGTTGGTACCGCTACAAAATGTGATCTCTGGTACTGACGCTTGCAGTCAGCGTTGGGACAGCTACAAAATGTGTTGTCGCAGTTTTTGCTTTCTTTCCCATAGGTATTTACTCATCACCATGTCCTGCCAGTGTATCTCCAACATCTTTTGTCTGCGTCAGTTAACGAAGAACTGACGCCTTTGTTGTATCACCTATGTCGCTCTCCATCTTCCGGCTCAATACAACAGCAACGGGAGAGCAGAGCACGAGGTAAATCAGCTGATAACTGAGATTACCCAGGAGAGTGACGCTGTCATTTACACCGACGGATCAGTCGTGCGCAGTGGGACACCAGGCTGGGGTTTCTCGGTTAGAGTGAGAGGAGAGGTCGCGGCTGAGCGCAGTAGGGCATACATGTCAACAACCTCCAATATGAGAATGGAGACGGAAGCATTAAACAGAAACGGAAACACCATTAAACGGAAGCATGACCTCAGCATTAAAATTGATATATGAGACTTCTATAACAAGGGCAGTCATCGTGACAGACGCGCAAGCCGTACTTCAGAAGGTGCAGAAGGGATGGTCTAGGTACGAGTGGATAGCTGCTGTTGAGGTATCTAGCCTCCAGGGGTTGACACGGATCTACTGTTCTGCTCATGCTGGGATTCAGGGCAATGAAGGAACTGACATCATGGCTTCACAAGCTCCCATCATGGGCACGTTACTGATGGTTAGAAGTGACATTTAGAAATCAATCAATGACCGTCTGCTAGATTAGGACACCGCAATAAATGAAGCAGCAATCCACAGACTGCAAAGTTTCCACATTAAACGAGGTTCGAGCGGAGTATGGCGCATGAGAGGAGGAAGCAGGATAGTGTACAACCAGCGAGATACAGGGACCCTCATAATCCATACCTTACGTCATTTGATGGGAGACTGAGCACTTATGGGTATGCCTGGTGTGCAGTGACATCGATTATTAGAAAGAGAAACATAAACAACAGCACTGACTTGAAAGTGGCGCTGAATGTTCTAACTTTGAAGTGGATCTTGACTTCTCTGGGTATCCATATGTTTAGTTTGAAATTTGACATTCCCGCCTTTCGAAATGTGGCATGTGCATCTTCATCTGTACTGCCTGAGACAACTGTGCTGCCCAAATAAGTCAAGGCATTCCCTTCTTTGGAAGGCTCTTATTGCATGGACTAAACTGGGATTAAATATGTGTATGCAGAAAGTTCGGTGCTAGGTGTGGGGGGGGGGGGGGGGGGGCGCAGATAAAAGAGATAAAAGGGCTAACATTGGAAAGGCAGGGACATCATTTCTGTTACTGAATAATATATGGAAATCCAGGTAAATAAAAACTAATACCAAGTTAAGATCGTTTCATTCCAATGTCAAGTCAGGACTCCTGTATGGAGCAGAAACTTGGAGAACGACAAAGGCAATAGAGAGGAAACTCCAGTCGTTCGTCAATAAATGTCTATGGAGGATAATGGATATATGTTGGCAAGATATGGCGAAGGATGAAGGCCAAGGGGAAAGGAGCCATAAACAATTAGTGGAGAGCCAGATCAAGAATAGGAAATTAGATTGGATAGGACAAACTACGGAAATCATAAGCAAACTTGACCAGACTGGTCATGACATGAAATTCACAAGGGAATCGGTAAAGAGGTAGACCAAGAAACACATGGAGAAGAGACTGAAAATGAACTTCAGTACCTAGACCTCAACTTATAAAAGCCAGAAAAGGCAGCTCAAGACCCAACGTGCTGTAGGAGGGTTGTCAATGGTTTATGCCTCAAAAGGAGCAGAGAGCATTGATGATGACTTGAGTAAGTCAGGTATCAGCCGCGTCCCTTCCAATGGTTCACCTTCTTGGTACTGGTTCTTTGTTAATATGACTGATGTTAACATTTTAGGGAGCTAGGATTTCTTCATGTTGATATCCAGTCCCAATTTGCTTGACACTTCTTCCACTCTGTCATGTTTCTCTTCCATTCCATATGGTTGTGCGATAAATTTGTTTTTCAAATTCGTTTTAGATTTCTGCCTTCCTAACCCAGTCTCTTCCAGAAGAGATCAGATGAACAGGGCATTGTTTGCATGTCAGATGAGCGCCTCCCTAAACAACTGTTGAACGATGAGCTCATGATAGGACAGCGCTCGCAGAGGGAACAAAAGAATAGATACAGAGACACTCTCGGCGTGTCTTTGAAGAGTTTCTCCTTTGATGTTGCTGACTGGGAACTGCATGCTCCGAAGCGCTCAGCCTGGTGCACTGCCGTCACACACACTGCTTGCGCCGCTGAGCAGAGAACCATAACGGAGGCGCATGAAAAGCGAGCTGCACTATAGAAAAGAATGCAAGACTGCATAACTACAACTGATGTTCACATGTGCCCTACGTGCGGTAAAGTTTGTCACGTTCAGATCGGACTGTACAATCATATGAGGTCACTAATGAATAAACATGCCTGACTCTTTCGCCATTGTCACTTGCGATGTGCAACTAACTAACTAACTAACTAACTAACTAACTAACTAACTAACTAACTAACTAACTAGCTAGCCAGCCAACCAACAAACCAACCAACCAACCAAATAACTAACTAACGTGCTAACTAGCTAGCTAGCTAACTAACTAACTAACCAACCAACCAACCAACTAACTAACTAACGTGCTAACTAGCTAGCTAGCTAACTAACCAACCGACCAACCATCCAACCAGCCAGCCAGCCAGCCAACCAACCAACCAACCAACTAACTAACTAGCTAGCTAACTAACTAACTAACTAACTAACCAACAAACCAACCAACCAACCAACTAACCAACTAACTAACCAACCAACCAACCAACCAACCAACTAACTAACTAACTAACTAGCTAGCTAGCTAACTAACTACTAACCAAACAACCAACCAACCAACTAACTAGCTAGCTACCTAGCTAACCAACCAACCAACCAACCAACTAACTAACTAGCTAGCTAGCTAACTAACTAACTAACTAACCAACAAACCAACCAACTAACTAACTAACCAACTAACTAACTAACTAACCAACCAAACAACTAACTAACTAACTAACTAGCTAGCTAATTAACTACTAACCAAACAACCAACCAAACCAACTAACTAACTAGCTAGCTAGCTAGCTAGCTAACTAACTAACTAACCAACCAACTAACTAACTAGCTAGCTAGCTACTAACTAACTAACCAACAAACCAACCAACTAACCAACTAACTAACTAACTAATATAGCCAATCATACCTGCACAGCTTGGTACACGTTGTGTTGTAGTAGTGTTCATGACATCTGACCCGGAGGCGGAAAGTGGTGCTAGCTGTGGTACCAGTGTGACAAATGGTGTGCCAATCTTGTCCAGGCAGAATAATCCCAGTGTGAACGGTTCGCTCTATCAGATCGTCTGAAAACGAGCATTGAAATCTGGTTAACTAGACATTACAAAATGGTTGTTTGGTCATAGAAATCTGGTTAACTAGACATTACAAACTGGTTATTTGGTCATAGAAATCTGGTTAACTAGACATTACAAACTGGTTGTTTGGTCATAGAAATCTGGTTAACTAGACATTACAAACTGGTTGTTTGGTCATAGAAATCTGGTTAACTAGACATTACAAACTGGTTGTTTGGTCATAGAAATCTGGTTAACTAGACATTACAAACTGGTGGTTTGGTCATAGAAATCTGGTTAACTAGACATTACAAACTGGTTGTTTTGTCATATAAATCTGGTTAACTAGACATTACAAACTGGTGGTTTGGTCATAGAAATCTGGTTAACTAGACATTACAAACTGGTTGTTTGGTCATAGAAATCTGGTTAATTAGACATTACAAACTGGTTGTTTGGTCATAGAAATCTGGTTAACTAGACATTACAAACTGGTTGTTTGGTCATAGAAATCTGGTTAACTAGACATTACAAACTGGTTGTTTGGTCATAGAAATCTGGTTAACTAGACATTACAAACTGGTTGTTTGGTCATAGGAAACAGAATATGAAGTTATTTGCTCATCCCAAGCGAAGACGGTAACAACCTCAGGTGGTTTTGTCTTGATGATGTAACTTGCGATGTATTTGGATTATAGTGAGAAAGCAACTGCGCTGGTCATCAACCTCACTCTCTGGTCCCAGGCTATCGTGGACCACTGGCAAGATATAAGTCAAGAATACTGGAAATAACTCAAGATGAAGGCAATCTGCTCCTACCTCCCTATAGATCAGGGGTCGCTTAAAACTTGCAGGATTCGATCCCCTGCCGTTTCCGTTCATCGCATTCAGAGGCGCGTGTTTTACCTCTGAACTACTGGAAATACTGATATAAACCATCAGTATCCACACCCTTTCAGTTTGGAGGTGAAGAGGGGGGGGGGGGGAATCTCTTGCAATTTTAATGACATGATGAAGTTGCTAGCCACATACACAACCCTCGTCTGTCGTCATTTTTCAGCAAACTTGGAAGACTAGTAGTTCTGATCTTCACCCATTTAAACATGCCTAGTTTATAAATAAATCGTTGCAGCCTGGTCTAAGGGTGAAACGTCTGTTTTAGATTCCCAACGGACCAGGTTCGAATCCCTCCATGACCAGTTTCGCAGACAAGGAGTTTTTTTCTCGATACGATCACTCATTCGGGTATGAAAGTTGTCAAGAAACTTATAACAGCCAAATATGTTTGTGGTTATTAAACAACTTTCTGCAAAGAGAGGACGGAAGAACACTCGCCTTTCACATCACAGGTAGGGAGGTTCAACTCATGAAACGTGACGCCCCAGTCCACCCAACTGTAGATGTGGACCTGACTTACGGTTAGGGAAGGAAAAGGCAACGAGGAAGGGAACTGGCCTCCTCACCTCATGTATTATGAAGTCTCTAAAACTTTATTTCTGATCAGCTGTTAAGTACAAACGTCAACTCCGGCGACGGTCCACCCGAATTGCTGCATCAATTTTGGCGATGCTATATTCTGACGCAACAATTTACGCCTGACCTGGTCTCAGAACATCTTTCGTTAACTCACGTCCTTCTTTAAACATCGTTGTCCAGTTCTTCACTGTTGTCTTCGCCGCCACACACTTCCTGCATTCTGCAATGAATGTCAACTGGTCGACATCCTTCAGCTGCTAGAAACCGAATCATCGATCTCTGATCAACTCTGTGTGGATTTTGTATCACACCCTCCATATTTTCAACGGTCTGCGGAAGAAACTAAGAATCGATGGATAATACAATGTTACAAACTTGATGGTTCGTATGTGCTGTATACACCAGAAGTGACGTCATCATGCGCATCGTACGTATGCTAACTTGGTATAGCTAGTTCCGGTTTCATTTGAACACGCCTAGTATATCGCTATTTTAAAATAAATAAGAAACCAGACTTACCAGGTCCGTCTCGGTCCTTGTCCCATAGCTCAACAATAAGGGTATAGGCTCTCTGAAATGGAATAAGATTAATTTTTGTGTGCACGAAAGTTGTGAGTCGTGTATTTGAAGTGTTACAATTAATCTGGACAGAAATTCTAATGGAAATGTAAAACTCAAATGTCAGCTTAACTCAAAAACAAAAACATCTAATGACCGACGTTTTAGTTAATAAATTGTTTTTAAATAGGTTGGACAAACTTAATTGCTTTCTGTCATCACATACATTGAGACAAAAGCATTCATCAGGGCAACGTACAGTGCAAAATGGAAAAAAAGACCACCCTGGCCACATAGAAAGCCATGCCTACCATCAACTCTTCAGGCGAGACCAGATGATAATTTTCCGGCTACGTACAGGTCACAACAGACTTAGATGCCATCTGTACAACAAGTTCAAGATTGGCACTACAGACCTTTGTGCCTGCGGTACAGCCCCCATGAAGGCAGAACATATTTTGCAGTCCTGTCCACTGTATACCGACAAAAGAAGTAGTATTTGGCAACAGCCAATGTCCTTCCACGAGAAGCTGTACGGGAGCGTACAGAGTCTTGAGTCGACCGCTGCTTTCGTTAGAGTCATTGAAGTTGAAGTCTGAAGATTAACGAGGAAGAAGAAGAAGAATTGTTTTCTGTGTAAGGCGACGTCACAGAGTAATGGTCCAAGAAACAGCTTCCATGGAAGCTTTTACATTCGTTTCCATGAGATTCGCTAAAGTACATAGTTTTTTGTACCATTGGGCAGTTATCCACATGTTAGGGTCTTTGACGTTTGTATGGAGCTGAGGGTGTCGTGCCTAGGAACAGTGAAACTATCTCCAACATAGACTAACAATGTATGATCGATAACTCATGTATGCTAGCATCAGATGTACGTATGAGTGTACTGTGTTCTTCCTTTCTGGTTTTTTGAAAAAAAATCAGGCGTGAATGTATGTCTAATCATCGCAAATTTTTATTTCGACAGCACATCCCTTGAATTTAGTTCTGGAATTAGGCAATATTTGAGTTTACATATTCGCTAGTCCAGTGTTTCTCAACCGCTGGTCCACAGACTGGTACCTGACCGCAGAAATTTCCTGCCGGTCCGTGAACAAGTTATTGCAGCTCAACTTCTTAACTGCGGAGGTCGACTTTATGTGATCTAAGCTTTGATAGGCTCATTTTTTTTAACTCAAAAGACATCAGCTACGCAAGAATATGTACTTTTGGGACACAAGAACTCATCTAAATGTTGTGTTTATCAAAGTATGGAGGTTGTCTCATTTTAAAAAAAAGTGTAAGGGGGCTGAGTGATCTCGAGGTTAGACGTCGGCGCATGGTGCTGGGGGTCGCTGGTTCAAATCACGGTAGAAACCAGAATTTTTTTCACGTGGACTTTCTGACATTTCCCCGGATCTCTGGGTAGTTAGACATCGGACGCTCGTGTGCAATGTCGCGCACATTGAAAATCCCTCAACAGTTGGAAATCGAAAATAGTAGGCTTAACGGCTACATCCCGGACAAAATTCAAAATTATGTTAAAAATGTATTACTGGATCCTTGCCGGTGCAACAGAGTCCGTCCATTGTACTGAGATTCTCCAACAATATGAAGAAGAACAGAGCATTTGTGGGTTAAACCGTGTGCAATGACGCTGATTCTTCGACTGAACTGAACTAAGGCTCTGCATACACATACATCGACATCCGCATATCATATGCAGAAATCGACATCCGGATATCCCCATTTTTTCAAGTTCGATCTATATCTGTACACTCTCATTCGTAATATGTTAAGGGCTCTCCACACAAGGTATGGCATATTGCGCATGTGGCAATTTCTTCTTTGATCTCCCTCCTTTCCTCACCATGTCTTCGGCGTTAATCTTCGATTCGGTTATGTTCAGGTTTCTGGTCTGTTAACTGTACAGTTTAAAGAAAACGTTTCCTTGATTTCAATTGTCCCTTTTCTGGATTATTTAACAAAACGGGGACGGCATGGGCTAGTGGTTAAGTTACACGGCTCACAACCAGAAGCTGCTGGGTTCGATCCATATAACAGCACCGGCCGTTTCCCCAGGGAAGCAAACCCTTAGAAAATTCAGGAGGAAGCAGGCCTTACATAAAATGGATGCTGAAGTCGGATGCACCGGACCGACAGGCGCAAAATAAAAACCACAGTGTAACGCACACCGCCTTGGGGATTAGAGATAGAAGATAAACGCAAAAATATAAAAGAAATATAAACAACACTGAGTTTCTGGACAAACTGTAAATGTTTGGAAGAATCGATTTAACTTAACTAAAGTAATACATTAACTAGTAACTAGTCTACACTTTGCAGATGACATAGATGCACTGCAGGGAATAAAAAAAGTGTTACAAGCACTAACAACCAAGTTTGATTCTAGAAAATATGGAACAGAAATCAACAGAGACAACAATCCAAACTAGTGTCATAAAACAAGGAAGAATCAAAGTTAAACAAACAACATCATTGTAAAATAAAAACAATTGAAGTCAATGCTTGCGAACTTCAAATTTCTGTTGGAACGAATTAATGAGATAGTAGGAACAATGACTGCCTGCGTAAAAACAATTTCACAACATTGACGCCAGCGTGGGAAGATAAGACATTAAAGTAAACAATAAAATAACATAATCTTAACTTATATTCGTGTGGGATCAAGATGCTGAGCAGCGCATGACCTGCAGTGGTCAGCGACCCATAGCTGACTGCTAGCGTCAGGGCCAGCGAACCAGAGCTGCAAAGACCCTTCTACACCTCCACGCGGTGATCCTGGATAACAGGCTGTAGCAGGGCAGACTGGCGACTAGATCGAAGAGGGAATGCTAACCCGGTACTTAAAAAAATGCTTGATGAAGTCGGATGTGTTGGACCGAAAGGAGCAAATATCGCAGTCAAGCTGTACAATACGACACAACGCATTACGTTCTCTGGACTACATTCTGCTACATAAGCCCTTTCAGGGTTTGGTAGCGGGAGATTGAGAACGAACGAAGCCAAGCCATATTCGTGTGAATATCGATCACTATTGGTAATGAAGAAATTGAACACGTGGATGAGATCAAGATGCTGAGCAGCGCACGAGCTGCAGTGGTCAGCGACCCATAGCTGACTGCTAGCGCCAGGGCCAGCAAACCAAAGCTGCCAAGACCATTCTACACCTCCACGTGGTGATCCTGGATAACAGGCTGCAGCAGGGTAGATTGGCTAAGGAGAAGGGATCGAAGTTGGAATGGTAACCCGGTACTCAAAAAATGCTTGCTGAAGTCGGATGTGTTGGACCGATAGGTGCAAATATCGCAACCAAGCTGTAAACTACGACACAACACATTCCGTTCTCTGGACTACATTCTGCTACTTAAGCCCTTTCAGGTTTTGGTAGTGGGAGATTGAGAACGAACGAAGAAGAAGAAGAACACGTGGATTACTTTCAATACCTTATCGCTTTGATACCAAACGATGGGGACTGTGCAAGGGAATAAGGAGACGGTTATCAGTAGCGATGGAGAAACTGAATAGTATGCTAAATATGTGGCACAATACTAACACAGAATTAAAATTGAAAATTCCCAGAACATGTGTATTCGCCGTGGCAATGTACGGATGCGAGACATGGAACATTACATAAATATTAAGAAAGAGAAAAGGGGATTTCGAAACAAAATGCTACATAAGAATTCTCACAATATTTTGGGTAAAGCAAATAACAAACAAAGCAATCCTGCAAGATCTGAGAGTTGAAGAGAACTGTCTTTTAAACCAAGTTATGTCTCGGAAACCGAGCTTTTTTGATCACATTAAGCACCATGTTGGACTGGAGAAAGCAGTTCTGGAGGACATTGTTCCAGGAAGAGGTGGCAGACAGTTCTGGAGGACATTGTTCCAGGAAGACAGAACAGACAGTTCTGGAGGACATTGTTCAAGGAAGACGGGACAGACAGTTCTGGAGGACATTGTTCCAGGAAGACGGGACAGACAGTTCTGGAGGACATTGTTCAAGGAAGAGGGGACAGACAGTTCTGGAGGACATTGTTCAAGGAAGACGGGACAGACAGTTCTGGAGGACATTGTTCAAGGAAGAGGGGGCAGACAGTTCTGGAGGACATTGTTCAAGGAAGAGGGGACAGACAGTTCTGGAGGACATTGTTCAAGGAAGAGGGGGCATACAGTTCTGGAGGACATTGTTCCAGGAAGAGGGGGCAGACAGTACTGGAGCACATTGTTCCAGGAAGAGGGGACAGACAGTTCTGGAGGACATTGTTCCAGGAAGACGGGACAGACAGTTCTGGAGGACATTGTTCAAGGAAGAGGGGACAGACAGTTCTGGAGGACATTGTTCCAGGAAGACGGGACAGACAGTTTTGGAGGACATTGTTCAAGGAACAGGGGACAGACAGTTCTGGAGAACATTGTTCAAGGAAGAGGGGACAGACAGTTCTGGAGGACATTGTTCCAGGAAGACGGGACAGAGGCCGACCAAGACGCATATGGACACAAGACATCAAGGACACCTTAAACATGAACACGGAGCAAGCGAGTAGACTGACTGCTGATCGAGAATCATAACGGATGGCTGTGATGAGAGCGACGTTTTGCTAAGAACATGCTACATGGTGATTATGACATTAGTGTGAAACATGGACATTCAATTCTGAGATTTAGTGAACGATTCCAGAATTAAACATTGGATGCTTCAGAAAGGTCACTGGAATAGCATATAATGATCACATTTTAAAAGACAGCATTTCAAAAAAAAAAAGTCCTTCGAGATTTCAGACCTATATGGCTTGGCTTGGCTTCGTTCGTTCTCAATCTCTCACTATCAAACCCTGAAAGGGCTTAAGTAGCAGAATGTAGTCCGGAAAACGGAATGCGTTGTGTCATAGTTTACAGCTTGACTGCGATATTTGCACCTTTCGGTCCAACACATACGACTTCAGCAAGCATTTTTTTAGTACAGGGTTAGCATTCCCTCTTCGATCCCTTCTCCTTAGCTAGTCTGCCCTGCTGCAGCCTGTTATTCAGGATCACCGCGTGGAGGTGTAGAAGGGTCTTGGCAGCTTTGGATTGCTGGCCCCGACGCTAGCAGTCAGCTATGGGTGGCTGACCACTGCAGCTCATGCGCTGCTCAGCGTCTTGATTACCTCAGACCTATATAAAATGATGCTAATAATTGGGTAGAAACACGTACATTGAGATGGCACGTTAGTGTGTAGAGACAACATGGCTTGTTTAAGATTACCTTCACAGGGATAGACAGGACAACGAGAAAGAGGAGGACTCTATGTGCTGAACAGAAACGGTTCAGAAATAGCAAGAGAGCAGGAAAAAGAGAGAGAGCAGGAGAGAGAGAGCGAGAGAGCAGAAGAGAGTGCGCATGAGAGAGAGCAGGAAAGCGAGAGAGAGCAGGAGAGCAAGAGAGAGCGAGAGAGCAGGAGACAGAGCAGGAGAGAGAGCGAGAGAGCAGGAGAGAGTGTGCGGAGAGAGAGTGCAGGAGAGAGAGAGAGAGCGAGAGAGAGCAGGAGAGAGAGAAAGAGAGAGACAGGTTGAGAAAGTGACGTTTAGAGTTTAGTTTCAGACAGAGATAGACAGAGGGAGAGAAAGAGAGAGAGAGAGAGAAAGAGTGACAGATAGTTTTGGGGTAAGCTAGATCATTAGGCAAATGTCCCCGATATTACTTTGTAAGCACGTGACAATGGATGCAAAAAAGAACTTTATGGATCACAATATTTCTACCACATTGTGCTATCAGTTGCTAGAATTGAAGATTAACCAATAAAGATAAATGCAACATCGCAACAACAGAGATGAAATACCCGCACATAATGCTTGGAGTAACTAGAATGAATAGAATCAGAAACGAAGATATTAGGAGACAAGTAGGTACAACAACCGTGCTAGACTTCAAAAAGAGACAGCAAAACCAAATAGTTGGGCCATATGACACGTCAAACACTAGATAGTATCCCTCAGAAAGCAATGCTATACTGATACAATGGATACAAAGCCAAGGGCCGACCACGCAAAAGATGGATAGCAGAAATAACAGCAAAATAACAGAAGCAGTGACGACCATTGTTTACGAAGCACATTCTAGGGCCCGGTCAAGAAACCTCTTCATAACTTGCCGCTCAAAGGCACAAGAACATACTAGGGCCATGTCAAGAAACCTCTTCATAACCTGACGCTGGCATCAAGATACTGATCGGCGCATGAGCTGCAGCGGTCAACGACCCATGGCTGACTGCTAGCGTCAGGGCCAGCGAACCAGAGCTGCCAAGACCCTTCTACACCTCCACGCGGTGATAAGGATAACAAGCTGCAACAGAGCAGACTGGCTAAGGAGAAGGGATCTAAGAGGGAAGGCTAACCCGGTACTAAAAAATGCTTGCTGAAGATAGATGTGTTGAACCGAAAGGTGCAAGTATCGCAGTCAAGCTGTAAACTACGACACAACGCATTCCGTTCTCTGGACTACATTCTGCTACTTTGGCCGTGTCAGGGTTTAGTAGCGGGAGATTGAGAACGAACGAAACCAAGCCAAGCTATAACCTGACGCTGAAAGGCACAAGCACATACTAGAGCCCTCTCAAGAAAACTCTTCATAACCTGACGTTGAAAGGCACAAGCACATACTAAAGCCCTGTCAAGAAACCTCTTCATAACCTCACGTTGAAAGGCACAAGCACTTACTAGAGCCCGGTCAAGAAACCTCTTCATAACCTGACGCTGAAAGGCACAAGCACATACTAAAGCCCTGTCAAGAAACCTCTTCATAACCTGACGCTGAAAGGCACAAACACATGCTAGGGCCCGGTCAAGAAACCTCTTCATAACCTGACGCTGAAAGGCACAAACACATGCTAGGGCCCGGTCAAGAAACCTCTTCATAACCTGACGCTGAAAGGCACAAACACATGCTAGGGCCCGGTCAAGAAACCTCTTCATAACCTGACGCTGAAAGGTGCAAACACATACTAGGACGCTGTCAAAAAATCTCTTCATAACCTGACGCTGAAAGGTACAAACACATGCTAGGGCCCGGTCAAGAAACCTCTTCATAACCTGACGCTGAAAGGCACAAACACATGCTAGGGCCCGGTCAAGAAACCTCTTCATAACCTGACGCTGAAAGGCACAAACACATGCTAGGGCCCGGTCAAGAAACCTCTTCATAACCTGACGCTGAAAGGTGCAAACACATACTAGGACGCTGTCAAGAAATCTCTTCATAACCTGACGCTGAAAGGCACAAACACATGCTAGGGCCCGGTCAAGAAACCTCTTCATAACCTGACGCTGAAAGGTGCAAACACATACTAGGACGCTGTCAAGAAATCTCTTCATAACCTGAAAGGCACAAGAAGAACAAAAAAGAAAAAGAAACAGAAAGAATCAAATTCCTACTAAACTTGTGATCTATCTTCACCCAGGGGTGAGGAGACTAATGTCTTATCAGGCAAAACAGAACGATAGGATAATGTTAGACAGGGTCAGGCGATATATACTGATCTGACAATGTTTAGCGGGTTAGGCGAAACATACTGATCTGACAATGGTTAGCGGGTTAGGCGAAACATACTGATCTAACAATGTTTAGCGGGTTAGGCGAAACATACTGATCTGACAATGTTTAGCGGGTTAGACGAAACATACTGATCTAACAATGTTTAGCGGGTTAGACGAAACATACTGATCTAACAATGTTTAGCGGGTTAGGCGAAACATACTGATCTGACAATGTTTAGCGGGTTAGGCGAAACATGCTGATCTAACAATGTTTAGCGGGTTAGGCGAAACATACTGATCGGTCATACTGGTCGCAAGGAAGATGAGAGGCTACCAAAGGATATTCTATATGGACAGTTAGCCATTGGAGCTAGAAGAATCGGCCGTCCTACATTGCCATTCAAGGACGTATGCAAGAGGCACATGAAGTCATGTGACATCGTATCCGAGGGCTGGGAAAATCTTGATCAGGATAGAGCTGTTTGGAGATAATCAATTGGAGAGGAAATAGTGGCATCTTGCGCCCGTAGAGGCCTTCTGGCTGCAGATAAAAGAGAACGACTGAAGAGATCTAGGGACAGCGCGGCAAGCTAAGCTGCTCAGAATGGTTCTATGATCTGTGGCAGGGACTGTCACTCGTAGATCGGCCTTTAGTCATAGCAGACGATGTCGAAATACAGGACACAGAACTGGACAAAAATCACAAAATGTATCAGCTAAGTTCTGCACCGCTATACGCGACAAACGCTTCTCACCGTAAACAGGGAGCATTTCCTTCTGAAGATATTTTGCGGAAAATCATTTTGCTTCCCTAACAACGCAGAACAGCAAGCTGTTTTATGATTGTATTATACTACGGGGACTAACACTGGCTAACATTGTCCGATCAGTATATTTTACCTTTTCCTAACATGACCGAACAATATATTTTGCCTGACCCTAACAAACATTGTCTGATCAGTATATTTTGCCTGACCATGACTAACATGACCGAACATTAAGGTTTTGCCTGACCCTGACTAACATGACCGAACAGTATATTTTGCCTGACCCTGACTAACATGACCAAACAGTATATTTTGCATGATCCTGATTAACATGCCCGAACAGTATATTTTGCCTGACCCTGACTAACATGACCGAACAGTATATTTTGCATGATCCTGATTAACATGACCGAACAGTATATTTTGCCTGACCCTGACTAACATGACCAAACAGTATGTTTTGCCTGACCCTGACTAACATGACCGAACAATATGTTTTGCCTGACCAGAAGTTAGGCGCCTCTTCCCCACTCGTACAAGGCTAACTACCCCTTGTCGACGAACGAGTCGAAATTTTTCTTCTACTTCTTCGTCGTTCATCTTAAAATAGCCGCTGTGATGTGACGTTGTGATGTTGTGACGTGTTGTTGTGACGTTGTTATGTTGTGATGTTCTGACGTTGTGATGTTGCGTCATAATTTACAGGGATGCTGCGATATGTGAACAGTTCGGCTTAGCAAATCCGATTTCAGCATGGCATTTGTGGGACCGTGTTCGCTTCTCTTCTACGATAAATAATCTCTTTGCCAGGCTGCATAGTGGCAGTCTGTTTCCAGACCCGCCATTTGAAGGTGGAATAGGGTCTTGCCCATTTATGGGTCCCTGGCCCTGATG
Source organism: Ariolimax columbianus (assembly GCA_036924085.1). NCBI lineage: Eukaryota > Metazoa > Mollusca > Gastropoda > Stylommatophora > Arionidae > Ariolimax > Ariolimax columbianus. The sequence continues at coordinate 65,197,358 of JAVGWX010000013.1, read as the reverse complement.
CAAGCAACCATATATGGGTTGCTGACTGCTGAAAGCTAATTCAATGCTGCATCTTTGGCGAACGGATCGAAGAAGATATAAAGAGTATATGACGTAACAAGGGGACTGTGTGGCTATATGACCAGGTCTTGGATATGTGGTTAGCGGAGCGGCATAGATGGCGCCTGACAAGCTGCGGGTCTATCTTGCTCTAATTTATGCTTCCACCACTACTAGTCCTAAAATAAGGCGATCGTATATTCTGGGGGCTACCAACCTACCGGTTTTTAACAGGTACTGGGATTGACCTGGCAGGTCACCTGCGGATTTTCTACTTCAAAAAACAATTTACACAAGAGGTCACACCTCCCCACGACGTATAATGACACAAGATAGATATATAGATGACAATGATAGTAATTCTTCTTCTTATTATTATTATTAGTATTTTTATTATTATTATTATTATTCATATTCAGAGAAGCAAGTAAAAAGAAAGAAAGAAATAAAGAAAAATGAAATTTTAATTTAATTTGTTAGAATATCTTTGATTGACTTCAACCAACTATGTTTGATTCATTGTTCGGTCTATTATCCCCAATTGACAGATGGCTATGTCCTCACACATGTCAGGCAGTAGCGACTCTTGTTAACTTAAGTGATTTCTCTCCGATCTCAATTTATGGATGTCTGCAAATCCCAACATCTTTCAGCAAATAAAATATCTGTTTCATTCAATCTCCCCTCTCCGTGCCTGTACAATTTTGGGCCACGATCTTCTTTGTGCTGTTTTTCATTATCCAGTAACCTTCCCTGTGGCTCGTGAAAGCGATGTCGTGGCAAGATTGAACCAAATACATTAAAATGTTAGGTGTGCAAATGACAGGAGATTTCACTTCCTGCCAAAGGGAGATATTTGCTAACTTCACGGAACCCAAAACGGGGGAACTCCCTAGAAATTGGTGATAAAGATCTTTGAAACTGTTTCTAACGAGAAAATCAACCTGTTTGAAAAGTAGAGGGTCATTCACGTCTATCTTTATCATAGTTTTTTTTGTTTTTTGTTTTTTGGGTAAGGAAATAAAGAGACGTGATGACGTTTTTCTCGGCTGAATGTGGTGCGGTCTGGCTTCCAGGAAATTGCTTGGGGCGGAGAGGATTATTGGTTCGAAATGAGCTTCAAATCTGATGCTTACCGTGTGATACAGGGATTCTCAACCTTTTTGTGATTATGGACTGATTTGCCAATAATAATGTATCGGTGCCACGTATAAGACAGCATGAACCAACCTAGCACCAGATGGAGAATGAAACAGCACAGTTTAGAAATATTTACATCAAAAGTGGAAACGACACTTCAAGACATAAATACAAATAAGGTAGCAGGCATAGATGGTATCACAACAGAAATACTACTAGCCTGCAGAACAACTGCAGTTGACTCAAGTCAGGTCATCCCGTAACCGGTGAGGTCGTTGGGGCACACATGAAGACATCCTCACAACATCACGCCACCCTTCTCTGTCAGCGGCCGCTGCCTGTGCTTGTTCTGGTCGGAGATTGGTCCATTCTTTTATGTTGTCCTCCCATCTCTTTTGGGACGGCTTCTTCGTCGTCTGCCATGCACCTTTCCGTGGCGGATTGTATTTGCAAGACTATTTGATCCCGATATGTGACCGTACCAAGCGAGTTTCCTTATTTTGACAGTTGACTTTATGACCTAAATATTTAATGTGATATGGACGCCGAGAACGGTACCGACAGACTGGCAATGGGCAATCATCGTTTTTATTTAGAAAAATAAAGTGAGAGTGTGAAACGTACAGGGAAATCTCTCTTCTAATCCACAAAGGCAAGAATATGTGAAGATACTAGAAAAATGAGCAGGACCGATACTGGAACCCCAACTAGGAAATAATCAGTTCGGGTTCAGGAAAAGAAAGAGCTGAACACACGCAATATCTACATTGAGACAAATATGCGAACAGTCTGTAGAATACGACGGAAACAACAGCCTTATATTCAATGATCAAGAAAAGGCGTTCGATAGAATCAACAGAAGTGAGCTATGGGAGATCCTGGCAGATTATGGACTGCAAGGTCCTCTCCTTAGTAACATCAAGGTCATATAGCAGGACAGACAGAGTGCAGTAAGAACAACAGAAGGTATGTCCGAGTGGTTCCCAATTTCCTCAGGCGTCAGGGTTGTGGTCTTTCCCCACTCCTCTTTGTCACTTATATGAATAAAATCATCTAGGAGGAAAATACAGAACAGGAAAGTACCAACGAATTGCTTTTTGCAGAAGACCAATGTCTGATACACTCCAATAAACGAAACCTACAAAGCAATATTGGATCACTCTAATTGAACTGTCAAAAGTACGACATGAATATCAATACATAAAAAACAGAGACAATGAATATAGGTAGAAAGCACACCACACTTGATATTCGTGTGAATGAAACAAAAATAAAGCAGGTACAAGAATGTATGTATTTGGGGGCTGTTTTTTTACTGAGAACGGCAGACTCGACAGAGAGATAGAGACGAGAGTGCAGAGGGCAAACGGTGTGACATACCAGCTGTCTCCACTACGAAGGCATCCCAAGATTTCCCTCCAAACAAAAAAGCAGATGATAAATAGTATCTTCATCCCAACCCTGTGCTACCAGTGCCAAACATGGGCATTGAATAAGGTCCAGGAACGAAATTTAGCCACCTGCGAAATGCAGTGCCCACGAAAGGTCACTAACAACACCAGAAGAGACAGAATCACAAATAAGAGTATTCAGGAGAAGGTTGGAACAATTCTCTGCCTACAGTATATTGAGCAACAGAAAATGAATTGGTTCGGACACATTGTGAGAATGCAACCAGACCATATTGTTCATACAACCTTCTACATGAGAACATCAGGAAGAAGGGCTAGAGGTAGACCGAGGAAAAGGTAGATAAATAGAGTGAGAGTAAAAGAGACCGTGCAATGGGGACAAATGTTACTCGAGCCATGAGAGAGGCGAAATACAAATATGTATCACGACACTGGACTACAACCAGGTAGAAAGTGAGACGACACTGGGCTAAAACCAGGTAGAAAGTGAGACGACACTGGGCTACAACCAGGTAGAAAGTGAGACGACACTGGACTACAACCCAGTAGAAAGTGAAACGACACTGGGCTAGCCCAGGTAGAAAGTGAGACAACACTGGGCTATAACCCGGTAGATAGTGAGACGACACTGGGCTACAACCCGGTAGAAAGTGAGACGACAAAAGAAGAAGAAGAAGCTACGTGTAAGAAAGCCGGTTAGGGCTTCTATGCTACATTGAGAGGTAGGGTCGTTGTAGAGAGAAACGATGCAAACACAACATCAAGGTACAACATCCCAATGGAGATCCAGACAGTTACTTCGGCTCTGATGTGGCTATCTAGGGCCTTTTTAATGAGAGATGCAAGCAAAAGGACTTGGTTGAACTGATCCAAGGCTATCCATGGGGCTGACCATTATAAAAATGATGTGTCACGTGGTGTCTGGGTCACGGAATGTAGGTAAAATCCGACAAATTAATGTGAACAAAACAAATATAATGAGAATACATAACAAACAAAGAGACCACACTAAAGAAGAATGAAACCATTATTGAAAAATTAAAAAATTTTACCTAGCTGGGAAGTAACATTGATACAGAGGAACAAACAAAGGTATCAACGCAAGGATTAACAAGGCCAGATTTGCTTTGAACTCTCTTAGGCCAATATGGAACTCTCCAGAGTTTTCTGTGAAGAATTCGATTAGGATGTTTAACATGATTGTAAAGTCACTTCAGCCCCTTGGAGGCGCGTAACGCAGTGGTTAGCGCGCTGACTTCGCATCTGAGTGGTCCTGGGTTCGTTCCCCAGTTGAGGCGGTAATGTTTTTTTCAGACCACAATGGCTCCCGGGTCGATCCAGCCTTAAGTGGGTACCAGTTCAGTCCAGGAAGTAAAAGCGGCGAGGGAGAGGAGATGGCTACCGCCCTCATATAGCCGACCCTTTGAAATGTGAGATCGCTAACACCTCACACGCCTACGGCAATAATGCTATAGGTTATTTTATTTTACTAAAGTCACTTCTGCTATTTGGTTGAGAGTAGTCTGAGAGCTGGTAAATGGAGTTTAATGTAGATACATGTACAGTCAACCACTTAGGTAGATCCAATATGTGACATACGAGGCGTGTTCAAATGAAACCGGACCAAACTGCAACAAGTGAACATACTTACGATCCGTATGATGACGTAACTTCTGGTATAAACAGCACATACTAACCGCCATGTTTGCAAAATTTCAGTATCCTCTAATTAATAGTTTCCTCGGCAGAAAACATGGCGGGTGTAAAACGGAATCCGTCCAGAGTTGAACAGCGAGCGGTGATTCGGTTTCTAACAGCTGAAGGATGTCGACCAGTTGATATTAGTCGCAGAATGCAGACAGTGTATGGTGACAAAAGTGTGTCGAAGACAACAGTGAAGAACTGGACAACGATGTATAAAGAAGGACGTGAGTTAACGCAACAATATGCGCCTGACCTGGTCTCGGAAGATCTTTCGTTACTCACGGCATAAATATACTGTTTATCAGCTGTTGCTTTGTTGCAAAACTAATGCTGGGGTGTGTAAAGAGTGGGGAAAGCTGATAAGTCACCGCAGATACTTTTTGACACCTAGTCTCAATTTCATTGTCTATCCTACCGTCTGCCGAAAAAATACTGCCCAAATACTAGACGTTTCTATATTCCCTATTTTAATCAACGTCCCTATAATCTTAGAGAGCTGAAGTTGCGTGCACCGCCGCTGATAGTACGACCTGCCAATCCATCAAATTTTGATGGATCCGCGAATGACCTACCAAAAAACACCAATACACAAATTAGACAAATCATTTAAAAAAACACAACAATTTAAGATATACCCCACCAGTTTCCCCCCCCCCCCCCCCCCCCCCAAAAAAAAATCACCCCAAAAAAATTATACAATTGCAAAACAAGACAAATTTTTATTTAAACCAAAAAAATGTAGTTTAAAAAAATTTATTACTTGTTATAGACATTAAGATACATCTGATTTTTAAGAAAATATTAAGAAACCAATTATAACGTGAAGGTCAGGTGAACCATACTGACCAATACCCCACCTCTTGTTGTTGCCACGCTCCTGGAAAATTGCTGAATTAACGCGGTATGGATAACTGACTCTTCATGGAATCCACATGGATCAGGCAAACCAAGGTTCTAACCTACTCCAGTCGGGATGACGCACGGACAGGAAGTTGATATGGCTTTTGAAAAATTGGAACACCTGCAGTGGCGTATCTACTAACAGGGTGGATAGGGTACGCCAGACTTTCAGACTTCATATAGTGACGGTTGAAGTTTTATTATCATCATTTTCTTCATTATCATCATCATCGATGTTCTTTAAGTGCCATAGACGGTACATAATGCAGAAACCAGTGTTCTATAGTCTGTGCTATGTGACCTCACTCTTTTCAGTTCATGTATGTCTTTCAAGCCCATAGTAGAACCCTCTCGGACGATTGTTCTGCGGAGAGCTTCTTTCAGTCTGCCGCTTTTCCTGCTGCCAGGTGGTGACCACATAAACGCCTGCAGAGAGAGTATTTTGCTGTCCATTCTAAGAACATGTCCGATGTGTGACCACTTCTTTGTCCCGCTGAGTGCTAAAACAAATTGATGGTTGGTGACATCTCTAATTGTTTTCTTGGTTCTGTCATGCTTTACATTCCTTTGGATTACATCCGCGATCCCGGGAGGGGGATCCTGCAGTTCTCCAAATGTTGTGCCCTGAGAGACTACTCAGAGGATCCACGCGCATGGACTGATACGCCAATGAATGAATGTTTTGCCTGACTAAACGTTATTCTTCTCTCCCCATTTGGGCCCGGTAACACCCGTTAGTCAGTACGATGCAAACAGTAGATATTCAAATGAGTGAAGTATTATTTCCATTCCCATTTATTGTCAAATGTTTGTTTGTTAGCAAATATCAAACCAGAACACAATTAGATTATGTTTGACTTCTCTCCCATTTCTACCAGCAATCTCGCGAGATATTTACCGGTGACCCATCACTTTTGACGCACGCCTACAACTTTACTTGGGTCAACAAAAGGATATGACAGATGTGTTTTAATCAAGATGTTTATTTAGTTCAAAGCTGTTAGTCGTTCATTTGGAATTTTTATGTTTTTCATCAGAAGTGGGGTGACCATAGGAATAGTGTAAATTAATACAAACAGAGGCAGATGAAATGATAATTTGTACAGACACCGTTTGTGTTGACATGGTTACAGGACACCCAATCATTATGGTTCCTACGATGATGGGTCTGTGAGTGGAACACACAGTCAGGACAAATATAGACAGATGTTAACAGAAGACAGGCAGAAAGGTATTCATGCAATCAGAACGTATGCATGCGTAGACATACATACACACAAGCCGTTAGACGGTCAAGCCGATGTAGATAGGCAGGCAGTTGGACATACAATCAGATCGACATAGATAGGCAGGGAGTCAGACAGACATATACAGACTGACCGACATAGATAGACATGCGGTCAGAGAGAGTCAGACCGACATAGATAGACAGACAGACAGTCAGACATACAGTCAAACAGACAATCAGACATATAATTATACCGACTTAGTTAGATCTACAGCAGTCAGACAGACAATCAGATCAACATAGATAGACCGACAGGCAGTCAGACAGATAATCAGTCCGACATAGATAGACAGTCAAAAAGACAGTCAGACTGACAGTTAGACCGACAAAGATATACCGATAGGCAGTCAGACAGACAGTCAGACAGGCAGTCAGACAGGCAGTCAGACAGACAGTCGGACAGACAGTCAGACAGACAGTCAGACAGACAATCAGACAGACATTCAGACAGACCGTCAGACAGACAGACAGTTAGACGGACAAATGTTTATCAATAGGCAGTCAGGCAGACAATCAGACAGACAGTTAGACCGACATAGATAGACCGGCAGGTACTCAGACAGACTTATATAAACAGCCAGACAGACAGTTAGACCGACATATATAGACAAACATGCAGCTAGACAGACATATATAGAAAAACATGCAGGCAGTCATAGATACATAAATAGATATACAGTCAGACAGATATTCAGACTGACATAGATAAACAGTCAGGTACTCAGTCAGGTCAAAATACTAAGATACGTAGATAAATAGACAGATAAATCGGTCAAAATACAGAACGTAAACAGACAGTCGGACCGAAATACAGACACATAAAGGCAGTTAAACTAAAATGCAGACAGACATAGATGAACATACACATAGTCAGATTGAAAGACATACTAGTGTCAAAATACAGGTAGAAATATATAAAAAAAACCGTTACACTTAAATACGGACAGGCATACATACAGATGAAGATAAACACACGGATAATCAGAGAGATAGCCAGAGCGAAATACAGACAAATGGGATAGAAAAACACATCATCTGTTTCAAATACAGACCGATACACTAACAGCTACACTTAAATGCAGATAGAAGAACAGACATAATTAGACAGAGGTAGACAAATTGACAGTCAGATCGAAATATACACAGAAGAAAACAGACGGGCATATATTCGGACCGAAATATAAACAAATAAAGAGAGATCAACTGACAGATACAGATTAACAAATATACAAATACAGAGAGATAAACTGACAGAAACAGATTAACAAATAAACAAATATAGAGAGATAAACTGATTCAGGTAACATATATACAACTGTATAGAGACAAACTGACATATACAGATTAACAAATATACAAATACAGAGAGATAAACTGATAGATACAGATTAACAAATATACAACTATATATAGAGATAAACTGACAGATACAGATTAACAAATATACAAATACAGAGAGATAAACTGATAGATACAAATTGACAAATATACAACTATATAGAGAGATAAACTGATAGATACAGATTAACAAGTATACAACTGTATAGAGAGACAAGAGATAAACTGACAGATACAGATTAACAAATATATAATCAGATACATTTATTTTTAAATAAAAAATAGACGAAATGTACGCAATTTTGATTTCAAGAATGAATGGCATTTATTTGTAATTACAAATACGCCATCTATCTAGTCGGGTCGAGTCGGGTCGGGCTAGCGCTGGGACCTCCACAGGAGCGTCCGTCTCTATTGAAGCACAGGCCGACTAAGACTAGGATGTGATATGGTTTGAACGCAACGAAAGTAGGCTTGATAGTCACTCCAATAATAACCCAACAGGCGCTAGACGAAAGCAGAAAGATCAGCCAGAATGATAAAACTTTACCACAACCAAATAATATATAGTTTTACAAGATATCCATCGGGTAACCATCCTTCCGCGGCCCTTGTCCCAACTGGCGGAGTAATAAGCTGCTCGAGCCTAGCCAGCTAAGCAGGAAATCCTATTTCCAGGCACATGCAGCTCACGCCATAGAAGAGACCTGCATATGGGCATCCGCCCTTTAGAAGTACAGGTCGACTAATAGAGATGAATGGGAAGGATAGAAAGACGTTAGAAAATCAACTGAATGCTTTTGAAAATAAATCTTTTAGAAAAATAGCGAACATTAGCTGGGAGTAACTCAAGACCAACTAGTCAATGAGAGAAATCACGAAGCAGCAATATAACTGAACTTCTTTATCCTGGTTTAAAAGTATCTGCTGCTGCCAAAGACGGATGTGTCGGACCGAAAGGTGGAAATATCGCAGTCAAGCTGTAAACTAGCGACACAACGCATTCCATTATATGTACTACATCCTGCTACTTGCAAAGCCCTGTTCATCGCTTGGTAGCGGGAGATTGAGAACGAAGGCAAAAGAAGACGAAGAAGAAGAAGAAGAAGAAGAAGAAGAAGAAGAAGAAGAAGAAGAAGAAGAAGAAGAAGAAGGAGTCTGTATACAACCAGTTTCTTCTACGCTACTTGAACTAAAAAAAAATCTATGCGCATCCAATCTATTCTTGAATGCATTTAAAAACCCTGCCTCCACTACTTTCTGTGGCAATGCTTACCAAGCATTTGTTACTCTCTCACTAAATTAGAAATATTTCACAATATCTAAATTACATTCTTTTAAAATAATTTGTAGCTGTGCCCTCTTGTTCTAGTTTAATTGTGTTTCTTCCATTTTAAGGAACAAAAACAGTGGACATACATTAGGCATGCGCTTAAAACGAATAACAACAGACTTTCACTACAGCCAGTTATGTGAGCTCCAGATGGCATCAGAAAGATTGGAAGGCCAACAGAGATATCGGGCAACGATCATCAGTGAGGGCTAAATTATGGGTCTGAACAACACACAAGAACTTTGACAAGAGACGTCACACCGTTCAAACTGGAGAGCACTTGTTTCTAACTCACGCACCTTGTTTGACGTTCAAAGAACACACACACACACACACATAAAATATTGTTAACCGTTTTGTGAGCCATGAATGACGCGTTAAGTGGTAGGTTATAGTAGCTTTCCTCACATTCCGAGCGTGCTGACGAAAGTGGACCAGGATCCTCCAGACGATTATGACACAGCCTACTGTATATAGGCTACAGACCTTCTGACTCACGGATAAATTCTTTTAAAACGTCACATTCTTCGGCTGACTAAATAACGGAACTTGCATGTGTCAGCCATCAGTGCAACTATAATAGCGAGTTCGGGAAACAAAGACGGATATGCAGTTGGTTTCAGGGCAGGATTCTGTTAAATGATCACTCTCAACAGTGAACGGTTATGTTTTGTACCGTGAATTTGTTTCATTTCTGTGTGGAGCATGGATTGATTATAAATCTTGGCACAAAATGAGTTCCGTTATTTAGTCCACGGTAGGGGATCAAGATGCTGAGCAGCGCATGAGCTGCAGTGGTCAGCGACTCATAGCTGACTGCTAGCGTCAGGGCCAGCGAACCAAAGCTGCCAAGACCCTTCTACACCTCCACGCGGTGATTCTGGATAACAAACTGCAGCAGGGTAGACTGGCTAAGGATAAGGGATCGAAGAGGGAATGCTAACCTGGTACTCAAAAAATGCTTGCTGAAGTCGGATGTGTTGGACCGAAAGGAGCAAATATCGCAGTCAAGCTGTAAACTACGACACAACGCATTCCGTTCTCAGGACTACATTCTGCTACTTAAGCCCTTTCAGTGTTTGTTTGCGGGAGATTGAGAACGAACGAGGTTAAGCCAAGCCAAGCTAGTCCGCGGTGGAATGTGACGTTTCAAGGGGTTTTCCTGGAATTCCATCTAAATGAGGCCATTGTTGTTCCCTGCTTAGCTCCATATATGTGTCGCTCACTACTGCCTCACCTCGTTAGCCAGACTGCCACTAAGCAGTCTGTTTCCAGGAGGAACTACGTGAAAGTAAGGTACAGCTCTTGTCAGTACATTCACCTGACCCCGACTAACATTGTACGATCAGTATGTTTTACCTGACCAGACGTTAGCCTACTCTCCCCCAACATACGAAGAAAGATCAACAGTAACATTTGATTATAGATATTATTAAGAATATTCTCTAAAGTCACTTGTATTACGTGTCAGTCCTCATAGCATAAACAATCAATTCCCTCCATAATCGTATGTTCTTTCATGCCATCAGTACTGTTATACTTTATACCTGAATACAATTTAATTTGTTTTAAAATTAAAAGCTTTTTATTGATATCAATTTCCGAGAAGCGGGAAAGTTCTATTTCTGGATTTATCTCCCCTTTCTCGGTCTGGTAGACATAATGAAGTTTGTAACAATGAAGTCCAATTTCCATCTGCAATGTGATAACAAATCTGCATCCCTTGCAGAGCCCATTTGTTCGTAGTTAATGCTTATAAAGTATCTGTTACTAGTGCCAGACATGGTTGTTCTCTAAGACACATGTAACACAATTTACATCGGGCAAGATTAATATATTGTTCTACATAAAGTGCAATTTATTTTAGATTGTCTGCCTGAAATAAATTACTTGTCTTATTAGCAAAGATGGTTGGGAGGAGTTGATAGCGATGGAGAGGGCACTTGCGTCTTAATCCACCCCAAAAAGAAATATCTATTGTTAGCCCCGCATTGGAGCTAGTGACGCCACAGAATAGTCCACTTTTTAACTGGTAGGGGTGTCAAACATTCCGCGAGAATGGAGAATTTATGCTTCCTACCACCTTTTTATCAATGAATTTATTTGGGTTAGGATTATGGTTAAGTTAGAGTTTGATTAGGGTTAGGGTTAGGATTATGTTAGGTTAGGTTAGGGTCAGTGTTAGGTTAGGTTAGGGTCAGGGTTAGGTTAGGGTTAGGGTTAGGTTAGGATTTGGTTTACGTTAGGGTCAGGTTATGGTTAGGGTTATGTTAGGGTTAGGTTTGGGTTAAGGTTAGGTTAGGGTTAGGTTAGGGTTAGGGTTAGGATTAGGTTTACGTTAGGGCTAGGGTAAGGGTTAGGTTAGGATTAAGTTGACGTTAGGGCTAGGTCAGGTTAGGTTAGGTTAGTGTTAGGTTAGGATTTGGTTTACGTTAGGGTCAGGTTATGGTTAGGGTTATGTTAGGGTTAGGTTAGGGTTAGAGTTAGGTTTAAGTTAGGTTAGGTTTAGGATAGGGTTGGGTTAGGGTTAGGATAGGGTTACGTTAGGTTAGGGTAAGGTTAGGATTAGGTTGAAGTTAAAGCTAAGTTAGGTTAAGGTTAGGTTAGGGTTAGGTTAGGGTTAGGGTAAGGTTAGGATTAGGTTAAAGTTAAAGCTAAATTAGGATAGGTTATGTTCAGTATCTTTACTACACTTCTTTCTTATCTAAACCTTTACTACACTTCTTTCTTTATCTAAACCTTTACTGATTTACTTAAAATAAAATGATATCGACGTGTCCTCCTCTTAACCGTAATGGAACGTCCCGTTACAGTCATCAACTGTCAAATCCGTACAATGGGAACACAGGGAACTCTGTTTGAGGTGAATCTAGACTCAGTCACTGGGAAAGTGACCCAACTAGAAGAATGCAAACTACAACAAAACTGCTTGCTGTCTTGCAGTGGAGCTACTAGAGTGGCGATAGTTAAGGAAGAAACGCGTTCACAACCCGGTGAAAACATTGTAATACCACTAATCTTCTATTCTCTGTTTATTCATTGATCGACACACTAGAGAGAAGTTCAGAAAAACAGACTTCCGAGTAAAGACATTTCATGAAACAGACTCCCGAGTAAAGACATTTCATGACACAGACTCCCGAGTAAATACATTTTATGAAACATACTCCCGAGTAAAGACATTTCATGAAACAGACTCCCGAGTAAAGACATTTCATGAAACAGACTCCCGAGTAAAGACATTTCATGAAACAGACTCCCGAGTAAAGACATTTCATGAAACAGACTCCCGAGTAAAGACAATTCATGAAACAGACTCCCGAGTAAAGACATTTCATGAAACAGACTCCCGAGTAAAGACATTTCATGAAACAGACTCATGAATAAAGATAATTCATGAAACAGACTCCCGAGTAAAGACATTTCATGACACAGACTCCTGAATAAAGAGATTTCATGACACAGACTCCCGAGTAAAGACATTTCATGACACAGACTCCCGAGTAAAGATATTTCATGAAACAGACTCCCGAGTAAAGACATTTTATGAAACATACTCCCGAGTAAAGATATTTCCTGAAACAGACTCCCGAGTAAAGACATTTCATGAAACAGACTCCCGAGTAAAGACATTTCATGAAACAGACTCCCGAGTAAAGCCATTTCATGAAACAGACTCCTGAATAAAAACAATTCATGAAACAAACCATTTGAAAGGTATGCGATTTGCGGACTTATAGCGTTTATAACGCTGGAATACATCAAACGCGAAATCGATAGAATGAATGTTAACATACTGGATAATATCTTGTGGAGATCGATGATCAACTACGCTAGTCGATATGGCACATGAAATGAATGAATTACGAGAGCGGTTTGAAATGTTTTGAATTTGAGGAAATAATTCATTAATGTGCAGGATCTACACTAGCTATAGACTAACTTAAAGTTTGGAATATCGTTAAGGTGATTTGTCATTATTTTTTAACGTAGTCACCACCACTGCCCATACACAAACACAAACGTCGGTAGGATGTTGCATCCCGTGGTGGAAAAAACAAAAACAAAAACGTCTCACTAAACCAGGTACTCACAACTTATTGCACCTTATCGCCAGAAGCCTAACACACTCACTTTCCTATACCCAAGTAGGGGATTCATAATGTGATGGACTCGATAAATCGAAATCATTAGAATTGTGGCGATATTTTTCTGCTTGATTATCTTGATTTCCGTTGATTATCTTGATTTCCGTTGATTATCTTGATTTCCGTTGATTATCTTGATTTCCGTTGATTATCTTGATTTCCGTTGATTATCTTATAAACATGTATTCAGTCACCTCGAATTCTTCTGTTTTCTAGACATTGAAGGCCGGTTTTTATGTTTTTTTCCCTCATAATTGCGACGGGTGTTGAAGTAAAACCGGACCTGAACATACGTACGATAAGCACGATGACGTCACTTCTGATGTAAGTAGCACATACCAACCGTCAAGTGTGCAAAATTTCTTTATCATCCGTCTCATACTTTCAACAGCAGACCGTTGAAAACATGGCGGGTGTGATTCCGAATCTGTCCAAAGTTGATCCGCGACCTGTTTCTAACAGCTGAAGGATGCCGACCAGTTGAGATTCATCGCAGAATCGGAATATCGCTAAGGGGATTTGTCATTATTTTTTAACGTAGTGACCACCACTGCCCACACACAAACACAAATGTCCGACAGATTGTTGCATCCCGCCGTGGAAAAAAAAACACAAGCGTCTCACTAAATCAGGTACGCACATCTGTTTCCACCTTCTCGCCAAAAGCCTAACACACACACACTTTCCTATACCCAAGCAAGGCAAAGGCCGCCGTCCATCGTAGACAATGATGGCATCATTAATTTTGCTAGCGCATTTCTTAGTAAGGATTAACTGCGCTACTTTTTATCCTCGCTCTCTCGTCTCGTGCCGCCCGACCCCAGTGGCAAGTCAAGGACAAGACGACTAGGGGGCGACTACGAGGTGCAGGGGACTCCACATCAGGCACTCTTGAAAAAGACTGCGGAGTCCGGAGTCGAACCCACACCACCTGATCACGAGGCCAACGGCTTAACCACTTCGCCACAGAATATCCAAGCAGGGCATTGATAATGTGATGGACTCAATAAATCGAAATCATAAGCATTGCTGCGATGTCCTTCTGCTTGATATGGCGATCGGCACGAATCAATCCGTCCACACGATCATGGTGATGTGCATCCACAGCTGAGATCGGTCGTCCGTTGCGAGCCTTGTCATGCAGGTTCGTAGGGGCTGGATTGTCGCCTTTTACAGTCCGTGCCCACCTCCTGACACTACTGACATCCACACAGGCGTCACCATGGTGCCGCAGTCATTCTTCGATGCTTTTCGATGGGCATCCAACCATCCGCCGTCAGGAATTCAATCACAGCACTTTCCTTCAGCTGTATTTAATGCAGGTCGCCATGTTACTAGTTCAGAGAATATTTTAGAGTCTGTATACAACCAGTTTCTTTTACATTCCCTTGATCTCTTCTTCTTTCTTTGCGTTCAGGATCTTTTGGTCATGCTATATCTGCAGGCCAGTCGCCATGATGAAGTCTGTAGTCTTCACCAGGTCGGAGCGGCTGCCCCACAGCTTTTGTTTCAGCTCCCCACCCTCTGGCCAGGCCTGGCATCTCATTTCCCTATAGATTGGGAATTCCTGTAGAATATGCTCAGGGTTTGGGCATGCTGTTCCACATGGGAACTCATCGGTGTGTGAGATCTTCAGTCGGTAAAGATGTTCTAATAGTCTGCAGTGACCAGTTCTCAGGAGAAATAAGGTGGTTTGTTGATTTCTTTTGAGTTGGTGAATTGGGCCTGGCGTACTGCTTATGTTTCTGTCTTCTCTCTATTGGTGTGTATACTGATTTCTGATGATGTTCTTGATTTCTCTGTATGGTACTCAATGATTAAATTGTGCCTTTTTGTTGCCAACTTTTGCCAGAGCATCAGCTCTCTCGTTTCCCTTGATTCCGCAATAAAAAGGTAGCCACTGGAGCGCTATTGTTGAAGTTCTCTGGAGTTTTCCCAGTTCTGCTCTGATCTCTCTAAAAATACATATGCGCGTCCATCTAGTTTTGAATGCATTAATTGACAATACCTCTACTATTTCCTGCAGCAATGTTTTCCAAGCGATCACCACTCTCTAAATTCCAAAAAAATATATCCTGATATCTAATCTGGACCTTTCTTTAATTAATGTGTAGCCATGTCCTCTTGTTCTTGTAGTTGGCTGAAGTTATTTTAAAAAAATGGTTATATTCTAATTTATCCTTTCCGTTGATCGTCTTATAAACATGTATTCAGTCACCTCGAATTCTTCTCTTTTCTAGACATTGAAGGCCAGTTTTTCTGTTTTTTGTTCCCTCATAACTACGAAAAGTGTTCAAATGAAACCGGACCTGACTGCAGCAAATGAACATACTTACGATGCGCATGATGACGTCATTTTTGATGTAAACAGCACATACCAACCGTCAAGTTTGCAATATTTCTTTTTCCTCCGACTCATAGTTTACTCAGCAGACCATTAAAAACATGGCGGGTGTGATACGGAATCCGTCCAGAGTTGATCCGCGACCGGTTTGTGTTTCTAGCAGCCGAAGGATGCAGACGACCAGTTGACAATCATCGCAGAATGCAGGCAGTGTGTGTATATATATATATATTTATATATATATATATATATATATATATATATATATATATGATCATCATCATCACCATCATGTAGCATGCCCTTTGTAGAATGTCGCTCCCATCACAATCTGTCTGAAAGAAACTCGTTCTCTTGCCAAAACTCCAGCCTCCGCCATAGTCCTTCCCGGGCATTCCTGGATATCTTTGTGCCATCGTCTTCTTGGTCTACCACTTACTCTTTTGCCTGGCACCATAACTTCCATCGCCGTTCTCTTGAGACCGGTGTGTCTCTTGATGTGACCAAAGTATTTGCATTTTCTAGCCAAAATGGAATTGATAAACCAGTTCTCCTCTATGCTCAACTCTTGCCGAATGTCTACAATTGTTTTTTTTCTCTGTCCATGGTATTTTGAGGATCTTTCTGTAACATGTTGACTCGAAGAATTCGATTCTTCGTCTAGAAGTTTTGGTAATCGTCCATGATTCACAGCCATAAGCTGCCACAGGAAAAACACAGGCTCATAAGACTTTTACTTTTATCATTTTGTTGGTGCTCTGCCATAATTTCTTCAGGCTGATCAGTCTCTACATTGCCATAGCTAGTCTTCTTCTGATTTCTTTCGAGCAGTCGCCATTTTTCTCAGTTCTTGAGGCCAGATATTCAAAATGTGTGACCTGATCTATTTCCTCACCACCCACTGCAAATGTATGCTGACATTGTGTTTTATCGGTGGTCATTATCTTTGTTTTATTTATGTTTTTGAACAGGCTTTGATCTTTACTATGTCCATTAACGCCTGAAAGTAGCTGCTCTAGCCCTTCTGCACTTCTTGATAGTATCACTGTGTCATCTGCGTATCGTAACTCTGGAATCTCTTACCCCCTAATCGTAAATGGGTCGAAACTTTCAATGTTCTCATCTTCTCGAACATTTCTCATTATACATTCCGCATATATGTTGTACAGATACGGTGAGAGGATACATCCCTGCCGGACTCCCTTTTGTACTGCAAACCAATCTGATGATTGCCCAGATACTCGCACAGCGGCTTGTTGGTCTTGGTATATATATATATGAAGATGCCTGAGAGAGATTCGTGTTGTAAAATGGTTTGACAAAGTCACAAACGACAGACTGTGTGAGAGAGCGGGACAAAGTAAATTGCAACAAGAAATCTTAGGAAGAAAGTGGAGATAGGTCACACATTAAGAACGCCCCAGGCCAGTATCACCAGGCAATCCCTGTCATTGAACCCCCAGGGAAGGAGAGGCAAAGGCAGACCAAGGAATACACGTAGACGAGATCTGGAGGCGGAAGTAAAGAAAATAAAGAAAAGCTGGAAGGAGGTAGAAAATATTGCACAGGTCAGAGCTGTTTGTGAAAGTTTATTGATGCACCCCTGGGTGATATAAGGCGAAATATATATATATTATAATAGCTGTCCATCGTTGTCGATGAGGACCGCCGACATCATCCTTGTCACAGATTTCCCTGTTGGGTGTGGGTGCGCATGTGGCTGAACAGGCCAATGCGAGCACGAAAACATCTGCTACATATCGGGCACACGAGGTTTGTAGAAGGGGATGGTGTTCCCGCTGCTCGGGATTTCGGCGTCTCGCGTCTGTTCTGGGCTTTCACAACACGGTCATCTTCACCGGCAGCTACACCCGATTTGACTGCGCTTCGCCAGTCAGATCTGTTTTTCGCAAGACATTCCCAGGTGTCGAAGTCTATCTGGCAACTTTTTAGTGAGTCCTTCAGACCGTCTTTAAAACGTTTCTTTGGGTGCCCTCTCTCGCGCCATCCGTCTCTCAGCTCGCCGTAGAGAAGCTTCTTTGGGAGCCGCTCGTCTGACATACGGACGAGGTATCCGGCCCATCCTAGTCGTGCTTTTTCTAGCAGTGCATGCATGCATGTATAAATATATATACTTGGTATATATATTAACTGAAGAAAGATCAGGATTAGATATTACGAACTATTTTGTTAGTTAGAGAGTGGTGAATGCTTGGAATGTATTGCCACGGGAAGTAGTGAAGGCAAGGACAATGTAAATGAAATTGGTTGTATACAGATTCTGAAGAGTTTTCTAAGCCAGTATAAAGACGTTAAGTTAAGTTAAGTTAAGTTAAGTTAAGTTAAGTTAAGTCAAGTTAAATTAAGTTAAGTTAAGTTAAAGTAAAAGTTAAAGTTAAAGTTAAGTTAGGTACCTTTCAGAATCGTCTTGGTCAACCCTTGGCTCACTGTACATGTTCATACTATGCGAGCTTGAGCGTTAAGATCTACCATTTTTAAATATAAAAGTAAGTGTTTTTCAATTGCTTCCAACTGCAACTCAGGTGCGATATTCTGTGGCCTTGAACTATCCAGAAGCTGGCAACAATCGCATGAAATACACCAGTTTGATCTATAACCTCGTTTAGTATTTTCCTGGCATGGGTCAAGGTCAAGAGTGGGTGAAGAAATTTGGTTATTTTTAGCCTCTCAATTACCTCAACACGTTAAACACTAAACATTCAAAAACTGGCATTCAACATGCGAAAGTTTAGTTAACGGAATGGGGTAGAGATGTGAAATGTTGTTACATTGTAGATACTATTATGATGTGGGGGGATGACGTGCAGTTGTGGACATTCTAGTACGGTGTCTGAGCGTGTAAGGTAAGGTAAGGTAAGGTAAGGAAGATAGGATAGGATAGGATAAGATAAGATAAGGTAAGGTACGGTGGGGTGGGGGTCGGATGAGATCAGGTCAGGTCTGATCAGATCAGATCAGATCAAATCAGATCAGATCAGATCAGGTCAGGTCAAGTCAAGTCAAGTCAAGTCAGGTCAGATCAGATAAGATAAGATAAGATAAGATAAATTAAGATAAGATAAGATAAGATTAGATAAATTAAGTTAAGATAAGATGAGATAAGATAAGATAAGATAGATAAGATAAGATAAGATAAGATACTGGCTGGCTTTTGGTCTCATGCTATATGGAGTTGCCGGACACAGATAGTAAGGAAGTACGTAACTTCTTTCGTTCTTCTTTTCGCTTTTCCTGTTTTGTTTTTCATCGTCAGGTTATGAAGAGATCTCTAGAACGAGTCCGACTATGTGCCTCATGCACAGTGGCATTCACCGACTCAGATTATTCCACAATCCACCCGTTTTGTGGCCTACATTTTCCTTTGAATCTCTTGTATCTAAATATCATTGCTTGTTGACGGGTGCTGTTAGGTGGCGGTTTTATTATGTAACCAAACCATTTTAGCTGCTGTCTCTTGATGTAGACTAACACTGGTGATGTCCCCACTAGTAAATAACTTATTAACTTTATTACTAACTTTATTATTACTTCTTATTAACTTTAGTTGAATATGACACTCTTTCCTCCAATTGGCCTGGCCTCTGACCCTAGTGAAGATAGATGCCGACTTCTATCTTAAAGAAACAGCCTATAAACTAGGCAAAAGCGCCATAAAACTGTACAGGGCGTAAAATACACCCTTTTTGAACATGCTGAATGATTTTCAATTGCTCTTTTTTATCAAGTTCCTGTTTTAAACATGATTTAATACATTTAATTTAAACGCGTTTTGTAAACACCTCGGCGCAAAAACGCAAATTGTATTGCTCAATAAAGACGAGAGACGTGAACCAGCTTGAAAGAGCCTAGAAGTCGATAACAAACACTAACAGTTATTGGCCACGTCTGCTTGTGTCACGTGGCTTCCAATTTAGAAGGCATGGAAACAAAATAGTTCGGGTTGTAGATGTACAACTAAACAGTTGTTTCTCAATAGGCAGTTCGTAGGTTCGGACTATATCACATTTTCATTCTACTTCTTCTACTTCATCTTCTTATAATTTTCTTTGTCCTACTTTTTATATTTCTGTTTTTATTTTATCTTCGTTCGTCGAACTCTTATAGCGTCTCCTTCTTACTTCTTACTAACTACTCTCTACGTCCAAATACCAACTTTTTATTTACTTCTATCTACAACTACTTATTTACAACTACTTAGATATTACTGCTTATTTACAACTACCTACACATTACTACTTAT
The DNA here is from genome assembly GCA_036924085.1 of Ariolimax columbianus. Taxonomy (NCBI): domain Eukaryota; kingdom Metazoa; phylum Mollusca; class Gastropoda; order Stylommatophora; family Arionidae; genus Ariolimax; species Ariolimax columbianus. Next base: position 65,177,451 of record JAVGWX010000013.1, on the reverse strand, counting down.
TTACAACTACCTACATATTATTACTTATTTACAACTACCTACATATTACTGCTTTGTTACAACTACCTACTTACAACTACCTACACATTACTACTTATTTACAACTACCCACTTACAACTACCCACACATTACTACTTGTGTACAACTACCTTCTTACAACTACCTACATATTACTACTTATTTGCAACTACCTATTCAGAACTATCTACATATTACTACTTATTTGCAACTACCTACTTGCAACTACTTACATATTACTACTTATTTACAACTACCTATTTAGAACTACCTACATATTACTACTTATTTACAAGAACCTACTTACAACTATTTCCATATTACTACTTATTTACAACCTACTTAGAAATAACTACATATTTCTAATTATTTACAACTACCTACTTATTACTACTTATTTACAACTACCTATTTAGAACTACCTACATATTACTACTTATTTACAACTACCTACATATTACTACTTATTTACAGCTACTTATTTACAACTACATACATATTACTACTTATTTACAACAACCTATTTAGAAATAACTACATATTACTACTTATTTACAACTAGCTACACATTACTACCTATTTACACCTACCTACGTACAACTAGCTGCATATAACTACTTATTTACAACTACGACTTACAACTATCTACATATTACTACTTATTTACAACTACCTATTTAGAACTACCTACATATTACTACTTATTTACAACTACATACTTACAACTACCTAGATATTACTACTATTTACAACTACCTATCTAGAACTAGTTATTTACAACTCCTCTATGTTTGTGAGACATGGACAGTTACAGCTGACCTTCAGGGAAGGATACAGGCCTTCCAGATGAGATGTTTCCGAAGACTTTTAAACGTCACGTACAAAGATCGAGTTACAAATGAGGAAATGCGAGACAGAATTACAACAGCAGTATGACCGTTTGAAGACCGTTTGGCAACTATCAAAAGAAAGAAACTCGCTTGGTACGGTCACATATCGAGATCAAATGGTCTTGCAAATACGATCCTCCACGGAAAGGTGCGAGGCAGACGACGAAGAGGACGGCTCAAAAAGAGTTTGGAGAACAACATAAAAGAATGGACCAATCTCCGACCAGAGGAGGCACAGGCAGCGACCACTGACAGAGAGAGAGGGGGGGGGGGTTGGGGTTGTGAGGATATCTTCATGTGTGCCCCAACGAACTCACCGGTAACGAGATTACCTGACCTGATTTACAACTATCTATACAGAACTACTTATTTACAACCATCTACTTACAACTACCTATTGAGAACCTATTTACAATGGATTGAAAATTGGTTGACGTGACAAAGGCAGAGTGTGGGCATAAATAAGGAGTACTATGAGTGGTGTGAAGTAAAGAGTGGAGTTCCACAGGGCTCGGTTTTGGAACCAATTTTGTTTTTGGTATATATAAACAATTTGGATATTTATATTGCATCCATGATTGCAAAATTCGCTGATGACACAAAACTATGCAGTAGTGTCTCATCTAAAGCATGAGTGGATATATTGAGGTCGGGTTAACATAAAATTCGAGTATGGTCTGCGAGCTGGTACATAGAGTTTAATTAAGATAATGAACAGTCATCCACATGGGTAGATCCAATATGGAACATAATTACAGAATGGAAAAAAAACAACATTAGAATGATAGAAAAGGAAAGGGACCTAGGGGTTATAATAGATCATACAGGTAAAGTGAGTGAGCAAATTCAGGTAGCAGTGAAAAAGGCAAATGCAATGTTAGATATGATAAAAAGAAATATTAAACATAGGAGCAAGGAAGTGATAGTCAAACTGTATAAAGCATTAACTAGACCTAGATTGAAGTACTGTGTACAGGTGTGGAGTCCTTATCATAGAGGGGATATAAACATGATGGAAAGGAAACAAAAAAGAGCGCAAAGCTGATAGTGGGATTCCAGAATTACAGTTAAGAGGAAAACTCAGAAAATCCGACTTACAGTGTCTAGAATTGGCGGTGACTTAATACAGGTTTATAAGTTAATCAGAGTGAGGAACTAGACAACGAAGTTTACAGACGGACGTCAGCTAGCAACAATATGCGCCTGACCTGGTATCGGAAGATCTTTCGTTAACTCACATCCATTAGCGATGAATGTCAACTTTGCAACTGGTTGACATCCTTCAGCTGTTAGAAACCGAATCACCGCTCGTTTATCAACTCTGGACGGATTCCGTATCACACCCGGCATGTTTTCAACGGTCTGTTGTGGAAACTATGAGTCGGAGAATAATGAAATTTTGCAAACTTGACGGTTGGTATGTGCTGTGTACACAGGAAGTGACGTCATCATGCGCATCGTACGTATGTTCACTTGTTGCAGTTTGGCCTGGTTTCATTTGAACACGCCTCGTAAAAGACCTGTGGGTCTACCGAAGACAACACCTTTCACAACATTACAATTAGTTGGACGAAAATAGACTGCAGAAAATGTGCACACAAATCAACAAATAAAAATTGAATTATGGAGTAACAACAGCTTGCCCTTGAGAGAAAGTTTGTTTCTAATTTTGGAATGATGGAAAAAGCAGATCGCCTCTCGCTGCCATGTTGTATTGAAACACCTGCAGGACTGTCAACACCTGTTCGTAGCGCGAGCTTCTGCATTTTCATTCTTAGAAGCCGTGTGTGTGTGTGTGTATGTAAGTACGTGTGTGTGTGTATGTGTGTGTGTGTGTGTGTAAGTACGTGTGTGTGTGTGTATGTAAGTACGTGTGTGTGTATCTGTGTGTGTGTATGTGTGTGTGTGTGTGTATATGTAAGTACGTGTGTCTGTGTATGTGTATATGTAAGTACGTGTGTATGTGTGTGTGTGTATATGTAAGTACGTGTGTGTGTGTGTATGTAAGTACGTGTGTGTGTATCTGTGTGTGTGTATGTGTGTGTGTGTGTGTATATGTAAGTACGTGTGTCTGTGTGTGTGTGTATATGTATGTGTGTGTATATGTAAGTACGTGTGTGTGTATGTGTGTGTATGTATATGTAAGTACGTGTGTATGTGTGTATATGTAAGTACGTGTGTGTGTGTGTATATGTAAGTACGTGTGTGTGTGTGTGTGTGTATATGTAAGTACGTGTGTGTGTATATATATATATATAAGTGCGTGTGTGTATGTGCATCTGTAAGTACGTGTGTGTGTGTATGTGTGTGTATGTAAGTGGGTGTGTGTATGTGTGTGTGTATGTGAGTGTGTGTGTGTGTGTGTGTGTATGTAAGTGGGTGTGTGTATGTGTGTGTATGTGAGTGTGTGTGTGTATGTCGGTGTGTGTATGTATAAGTGCGTGTGTATGCGTGCGTGTATATGTGTGTATGTGACTGTGTGTGTATGTGTGTGTGCATGTAAGTGCTTGTGTGTATGTGTGTGTATGTAAGTTCATGTGTGTATGTGTGTGTGTATGTGTAAGTGCGTGTGTGTATGTGTGTGTGTGAGTGCGTATGTGTATGTGTGCGTGTATATGTGTGTATGTGAGTGTGGGTGTTCGCGTGTATGCATGCGTGTGAGTATGTCTGCACGCATGTGAGAGCGTGTATGTGTGTATGTGCGTGTAGGTATTGATGAGTAGGTGGATGTGAGGCACTTCTGTCCGTCTGTTCGTTGGTACGTATACATTCATGTATATTCGTGCATGTGTGTGTGTATAGCTGTATTGAAATACGTATGTAAATGAAGAAAACTAATTTGAACAGAAATGAAAGCAGAGCCAAATTATAAATACTAGAGCCAAGGTTCAGGAAATATACACTGAAGCCAACAAATAAGTAATGAAGAACATTATTGGAGAACATAATAAACGCATTGATGAGTTGGCCCAGAGAGACAGAGGAAACTGCAGTTAAGATAAATATAAAATACATTTTAAACCACAGAGAAAAAGTAACTTGAAAATATAAACAAACAAAAGCTTTTTATTAAGGCTAAGGAAGGAAATATAATTAACAGCACAAATGAGCCGACGAAGACTTGATAAGAATATTTTGAAAAACTGTTAAGTAGATCAGCTCTACCAGGGGCTTTGGGCAATCAGTAGGTAGAACTATAACTGCAAGTTAACTGTCAGAAACGAAACAAAGAAGTCATCCTGAAAGTTATTTTGATACCAAGAGATGGTAAGGCTACTGGTGCAGGCGATGTCTCGGCAGAGTCAATAAAAGATGTTATCAGCATTTAGAGATAATGTAAATTACTTTGTAGAGTTTGGGAGAAGAGAAGAAAGGTCAACACAATGGCAATACTGTTATCTAGTCGATATATCTAGTCCTACAGTGGATTCCAGCCCAATGTGGGATCCATTGAAACGAGACTACAGATGAGCTAGCGAAACCGGAAGTGACGACACACATATTCTCCACCCAGAGAGCTATAAAGAATCAAAGACAGTCATCAAACGACCCATGAAGAGGAATGGAGAGACCAGCAATAATAACACCAGCCAGAAAATGACAGCATAGACCAACTTGACAGAGATGGGCAGACACAGATCTTCAGACTCAGAAACGGGACATTGCAGACTCAAGGCCCACCTCCACAGAATGGGTCTTAGAAACAACGCCACATGCGATTGTGGAGCATCCAAGCAAACACCGAATCATTTCCTGCAGGACTGTCCTTCTATTGCAGACCAAAGAGATGCAGCCTGGCCCGGGTGAGCGACCAGCCGATTAGCTTTGAGGGATCGGCAAAATCCTGTAACACACGACCCCCTTCGTGATCCTCACTGGGCTAGAAGCATAACATCAGGTGATCGTCGCAGCCGAAAAAGAAAAGGAAAAAAAAATAAGATGATGAAGAATTTATTCCTTTTCTGAAGTGAAAATTTCTAATTGAGTCTATAAATATATCTGGATCGGGCTCTTCCTATATTCCATAGTCGAAAGTATTGAACGACGAAAGCCCAAGTATTTAATAAAAAAGCCCAGGTATTGAACGATGAAAGCCCAAGTATTGAACAACGAAAGCCCTAGTATTGAACGACGAAAGTCCAGGTATTGAACGACGAAAGCCCTAGTATTGAACGACGAAAGTCCAGGTATTGAACGACGAAAGCCATAGTATTGAACGACGAAAGTCCAGGTATTGAACAACGAAAGCCCTAGTATTGAACGACGAAAGTCCAGGTATTGAACGACGAAAGCCCTAGTATTGAACGACGAAAGTCCAGGTATTGAACAACGAAAGCCCAAGTATTGAACAACGAAAGCCCTAGTATTGAACGACGAAAGTCCAGG